>OX596380.1:107955081-108555081 GCA_951394425.1 Tipula unca
ACACTGCCACACATCAATAACACAATACACAATTCATTCACCATGTGTACAGAGTAAAATACAAAATAGTAAAATACAAGAAAAAGCGAAAAAATATGTATTTAGTTTACCTTTCAATCTTTTGCTGTGTTGACATTTTATAGAAACGGTACGCGTAAATTGTAACTTTAAAATGGTTTTTTGTGTTCAATTGTAACAATATTTTTTTCAATATAAATGAAAATAATGCACTTTTTAAAAAAAAAATTAAGAAAACAATTTTAACTTTGTTCATATATTCATATAAAAATGAATAATCAAAACAGTGATATATAGTTATTCAAGTAAAAACAGTAGTCAAATTGGAAAAATATATAAAAAAAATTTTTTTTAAATAGTTTTGTTTAATTTTATTTTATATATTCTCTTTTCTATATTGAATTAATACTTAGAAAGTTAGATAACGTTTTATATGATAACATAATTAAAAATAATTAATAAGAAATTGTAAAAACATAAAAATAAATTTGTGAAACAAAAAAAAAAATGTAGTTAAAAGTGAAAATCATATACAAACTAATGTGTTTGTGTTATTAGCTAGCTGGTTTAATAATAAATTTTATTTAAAAATATTAAGTGATTTATTTTTTTCAAAAGGTAAAGTTAATTAATATGTATTTTAAAGTTAGTTTTCTAATTACGAAATGTATTTTATAGTTTTTTGTGTAATTAATTTCTGAATGTTTTTGAAAATTATTGCTTGTTGCTGTAATAATAGTTGGCACATTTAACACAATTAATATAAGTAATTATTCCTATGGAATTATAAGGACTAAATATAAATAATTTTACTTTTATGAGATATTCATAAAATATTAAGTAGAATTCTTTTATATGTTACCTCGTTTTATACAGTTTGTAACTAAAGTTATTTTTCTGTATGGATGCGTTGTCTCGTTATTTGAAATTATTCTGTCTACCGGAAATTAACAAGTCAAACAATATTCTTTTTTTATTAGTTTTCAAAAGTTTATTGTTAAAATAATTGTTAAAAGTTAATTTAAAATTTGTTGTTGATTCCATGTTTATTTGTTATTGAAAGATAAACTAATAGTGCATAAACCGTAAACTGAATACAGGCACATAAAATGATAACCCTTAAATCTATCTTAGAACTAAATAAGATAGAAAAGATATAAGATGATTGACTCACTTGCTTTAAACCGAGTTGGGCCGAGTTTAAACCACTTTAAAAATATAGGATTTCCTAGTTTATTCGATTTGCGATAAATAATGAAATATTGCCATATACTTATTACACATTTTATATTTTAAAAACTGTAAAACCTTTAATTTGAAATAATGAATTAATTCTATATAAATATTAGAATATATATATGTAGGTACTAATATTATTTTTCAAGAGCACTAACTAAACAAAACTTAATTACTTCTTTGGAATAATAATGGAGACGTTTCAGGGGTAAAATTTGTGTTTCAATTTTTTTTTTAATTTATGGTATTTTGGTTGTTCAAATTTGTCTACATTTAAAAATTTATTTTCAATAGATATGTTAAAATACCATATATGTATATTTGTGTTACTTTGTTCAAGCAATTTAGTATTATTTCTATTACTCTAAGGGCTAAGAGTTGTATCGTATGTTCCTTCAAAACTGGAGGCGAGTTTGAACGTATCGAGAATTTACACCATGTTTAAATTAGTTTTATTAAAATTTGTTATTTTACAAAACCATTCTAGTAAATGTTTTATTAACTATTTTTGATTTTCTGAATAATGTAATCTATCAAATTCTACTGATTTCGATCAAATTACTCTTCTATATTTTCACAGTGAATAGAACACATATTTTAAGATAATAAAAAAAATTCTTCATATCTTTACATTTTGTTTCAGCTTTTGTTTGCAATTGCAACATCAAATTTTTAATTTATTTGTAAATTTGTATTCTCTTTAATTCTAGTTACTTTAAATTGCTTTTTTTTACCATACTAGTACCTATATAAATTTAGTTTAAACGTAAATTGTCGTTATAGAAAAAATAGAGATAAATACAATAATTTGATAAGTAACTACAAAACATCTCGTATTTAAAATATGTATAAAATTGTTTCGCAAACGTTAAATTACTTCCAAGCAATATATACATACAATAAAAATACAATAGTTTGTTTTGTCGATATAGTGCTTTCAAGATTATTATACATACTATAAAATAAATAAAATATCACATTCGCGGACCCATCTTTTATACAATGACTGCTCAGAGTTCACATTCGATAACTTTGTTATTATTGAAGAAAATTCATATCTGATTGAAGTTTTATGTATTATATATTTTTAGAATTTTTTTTGCATTTGTTATTTGTTTTTGTAACAAGCTTTGCTAATGCAGTGAGGACTCAACAAAACGACTATTTTGATTTATAGGAAAAATTGACTGCCGTTGATCCAATAAATCAATTATTTTGCTGTACTTATATATAAGAACACTACTGCTGTGGCAATGGTAGTGCAATTGCAGTAAGGAAAACAAGTGAAAGAAATGCTACCTGCCGAGTTTTCATTAAAACTGTAATTATCTTCAAATGTTCATGTTCCCAAATTCCTTATTTTGTTCCTCGTCCTCACCAACAGCTTTGTCATTACTATAATCAGTATCACTATGTTTACCATCGTCGATGTTTTCAGGTTTTCCAAACTGTCATCCGTTGTAAACTCTTTTTCATCTTCACAATCTTTGTTCATCTCACGAAATAAATCCAACCCTTACTTTTTCTCGAGTTGTTCATTTTCTTATATTTTATTTTATTTGGAAAAATTAAACTCGCCTATTCGACTTTTTCTGATTTCAATGGGAATTTTATATGGGAATCCCCACTGCATTTGCAGTTGTGATATTATTTTTCAAAAGTGAAATAAAACCATAAGCACAGATTAATATTACTTTATTCTCAACTAAACTGGAGCAATATATAATAACTACTATATTATGATATTGTATGGAGAATTAACTATAAAAATGAGAAGGGATAATTTTCAAGGGGATAAAATTATTCTGCAATAGCAATATCCATTAAAAATCTATGGAAACACTGTATTTGCGTTGGTTGCCGCCGAATGTGATATAATTAGTGGCTTTCCAATCGCCCACCATAAGTACTTACATACATATGTAGGTTTGTATCCATACTTTTATAATGTTTTTGTAGCTGTTTTTGATAAAAGAAGTAGTTTATTTTCAGCAAAGAAACAAATTTTATTTACCTTAGTACTTATAAATACTGGCGGTGGTCCGATTGGAAAGCCAATATTATTAAATAAATTTTTTTTGACATTTAAAATCCCGCCGAAGTTATTATAATATTAATATTAGTATATTAATATATTAATATTAGTTTTCAACAATTTGAACAATATGACACAGAAGTCAGCCAGCCCCAATTGTGTGAAAACATAGTTCTGTACTCCCGATACGAAACTGCAACCGATAATGGTAAGAAAATGATGTACTTTGCAATTGCTCACGATCTTAGAGTAGCAAGTACGTTCTTCCCTCACAAACAGATATATCTAGAAACATGGACCCATCCTCGCTGAACTTCCCGCAGTCAAATTGACCATGTGTTAGTTTCTAAAAGACGAGCTCGGGCTGTACAGGATATGAGAATTTATCGGTCAGCAACCAAATACGTAGACAGCGATCATCATTTGGTCTGATAAATGAAGATCAAAAGAAACGATATCAGGATCTTGTCAGCGACAACATTCAGAAAGCTAATTACCAGTCTGACTGCGTGAACTCCGCCTGGGAGGTACTGATAATTTCGGTTAGCAGTGCTGCTTAACAGACTTTATAAAGTCTATATTCTAATAGGTATAGTGAAAATCAAACCCAAGAATATTTGGTTTGATGACGAGTGTCGTCTTGCAGTCGAGCAACAAAATATAGCCCATAGTGAATTGCAGCAACGGCTCACAATCGCGAGAAAAACAAGGCGGCTCTGGCTAGGAGGGCAACTAGGTGGATTTGTAGGCGGAGGAACCGAGATTGGTGGAAGACCGAGATTCTGAAAGTACAACAACTCAGTAATTTCTTTAAAGGAATTACTAGATTGCACTATACTTTCAGGCCTGCGTCAACCATCATTCGAGATCGGGATGTATTAAAACCTATGTGTCAACATCGTTGCAGTACTCGACGCATGGAGTGAGCACTTAACCGATCTGCTTGGAGTTCATCATGCATCACAGACTGTTGTTGAGCCATTTCTAATACAAACTGCGGAAATTTGTACTAAGGATTCAAACGAAACCGCTCACCTGGGCTGGACTGCTTTAATTCGGATCTCTTGATATTCAGAGGGGTTACTTTGTGGAACTATTGTATTTCTAGTCTTTTCGACCTTATACGATTAGTATGGCGAACCAAAGTTATACCTGACGAATGGAAATTGGCCCTATCTTTAAGAAGGAAGACCACTTAAAATGTGAGAATTATCGCGTATAGCTCTCCTTTGCACAGCATACAAGTTACTGTCCTACATTATATTGGATGGAAATATCAGGTGTTGCTGGAGTTTATATGATGTTTTAAAGCTGAGAACAGACTATCGAGAATTTTTCCAGTTAACACGGGTGTTCAGCAGAGGGATGCTCTATCTTCGATACTCTTCAATCTAATATTGGAGTACATCTTTCGTAAAACTGAAACACCTCAGCGTAACATCGTATATCGCCAGTCCCATCAGGTGCTTGTAAATGCATATGACATATGCGTGATTGTTCCGAATAGCAACGGAGTGAACCAGAGATCATGTATTTGGTGCAACGGAGTGAACCAGAGATTATGTATTTGGCAATGGCACACCAGATTTTAGTAGTGGCCACTGCACGTTTGAGGGAGTGTGGAGGTTCAAATATTTGGGCTCTCTTATCACTCACAATAACAGTTTGGATGAGGATATTAAATTGCTGCTGGCAGTCGTGCTTTGTATTCTCTAAGACCACTGCTAACAACTAAACACCTATCAAGTGCTGTGAAGCTGAAGCTTTACAAAGCGTTAATCAGGCCCGTTGTTATGTTTGGATGTGAAAGTTGGGCGCTGACGGATGAATAGGAGAGACGGTTCCGTAGATTTGAGAGAAAAATCAAGCTTGTGATTTACGGCCCAAAACGCGAAGTAGATGGTACATACCGAGCTCTGTACAATATCAAGATCAGAGATCTGATGAAGATTCCCGATATTGCACATGAAATTAGATTTCAGCGAGTACATTTACTTGGTTATGTTCTGCGTGCTGATTCAGAACATATTGTGCAGCGATCTCTGAAAGGACAGACACCATATAATTAGTAGGTGCAGAGGTTGTTGCAGGTGACAATGGCTCCCACGGTGTAGAGAACGACTTGGCCTCTTCAGGTTGTCTAAGACATTATAAAAACGAAGGTCAGGATCGAGACGGCTAGAGTCAAATTGTTGACTCAGTTAAGGAGCCAGTAATGGCCTTTATGAACTGATTTTTATTATTATTATATACGTACAATGTACATGTGTGAGTACTAACGACATATCATTGTATTTAACATAACTGCATAATTTTACTGGCACTAATCTGTCAATAAAATTATTCCGTAATGCTAAACACAATGATATGGTGTTAGTATTCTCACATGTACATTACATTGTACATATATGTAAATATAGTATGTCTGCAAAATAAAAATAATATTATGTCTTTTAAATTGAAACTGTGCACATAAAAAACGGTGAATTTCTTAGCTGTACGATTACAGTATGTTGTAAGAAAAAACATATTCTATTAAACGTAACAACCTAAATCAAATATTACCATAACAAAAATTACTGAAAATCTGCTAGTTTACTGCACATGTAAAGCACATGTACTTTTGCTTAGCCATTAATCGAACCCGTATTATACTCTTAAGGTGAGTTCGCGAGGTTGGATATTTACCCGAGCTATTTACATCCGACCATAAATAAAAATATTTTAACTGAAATGGATGATTTTTTTTGGTTATGGATGAATTATTTTAGTGATTTTATTGGTTTAGAGCTCGGATGTAAATAGCTAGGGTATATATCCGACCTCGCGAACTCACCTTTAAAGTTCATTGTAAAAATACGTGACGAGGGTAATTTTTTTTTAATTATTTGATTCCCGCTTAATAATCAGCGTGAAATAAATCGAAACATTCGTAAGAACATGAAAAGTACACGTATAATAGTATATTTTATAGTTAGGTTCATGAGCTTATTTAAACACATCAAAATAGGGTAGTCATTTCATTATTCTACATTGATACAACAAATAAAGTAATTTTTTTTCGTTCAAGAGATTCAAAATGACCTCTAATTATTTTTTCTCGAAAATTAAATAGATATACGTACATAGGTTCATAATAAATTGCATAAGTATAGGTGTCAGGGGGCAGTAATGGCCTTTAAACACTGTTTATTACTATTATTATAGGTGTATTATATTGCTTTACTTTCCTTATTCTTCTTATTTTCAAATATTAAAAGTACACGAACTCGAAAAAACGGAAATTTTAAAAGGATATATTTTACACAACTATGTTTCATTGTATTTAGCTTAATACCTGTATTATTTGAGAATAAGCGTCCAAAAATATAGTTAGAAGTTAAAATTTATTCAAATAAATTGAACTTAAATGAAATATATTGGTTAAATTAAATTAAATTTCCCAGTATTATTCCCGGTGTTCTATATAGGATTTGAAGTTCTGTTAGTAAAAAAAACGCAGCATTTTTTGGATTCACCTTTACTAATAGCCTTAACACTTTTTCAAGTGCTAGAGTGTTGCCAAAGAATTAAAGCGGACCAGAGAAACTAAGTAACTAACTATTTAGTGACATTAGAAAAAAACTGGTGTCTACACCATACATCTTATGGTAAGACATTTGTGTCTACACACACGTTTTTTTCAAATGTCACTAAATAAACAGGAAAACAAACAAATATAAAATATGCAAATGTGTGTAGAATCAGTAGAATATCTCTTCGCCGTTTTATTTATCTTGACTACATAATATCTTCGCAAGATATTCTCTTGGCTAGTTGTCTCGAATTTTTGATAATGTGGAACATTTGACAAATATCGAATGTAGCTATCTAAAAAAGTGGCTAATGTCAAAAACAACATCAAATTTGAATTCTTTTCTGGTAGAATTGCCCACTTTATTTACTAGACAAATTAAGCTAAGCCTTTTTTTGATGTTCACGATATTTTTTATTTACGTTGTATTCACTAGCTTTTGAAAATATTTTGTTTTCGTTTGTAAAATTTTTTACTTTGAATGGCACATTTTGAAATGAGATGGAAAATTTATACAGATATATATATATATATATATATATATATATATATATATATATATATATATATATATATATATATATATATATATACATATATATATATATATAATATATATATATATATATATATATATATATATATATATATATATATATATATATATATATATATAATATATATATATATATATATATATATATATATATATATATATATATATATATATATATATATATATAGATATAGATATAGATATATATATCTAATATAATATACTCGTATATATGTAATGTATATAGTACTAAAATAGTCGCCGCTAAGTTGTATTGCACTTCAATCCCACAGCTCCTTCCCACTGCCTTTTTTATTCAATCTATAGAGCCATTTTAATAAATTAATTTAATTCAATATGCGTTATATCACTTAGACTATCTATGTACATGCACATATACATAGTTTATGGTTATATAGAAACAACAATGATTAAACTTGATTATATATTCTCCGATTGTATAGGTATTTGTATAGTTGAAATGTAGTTTTACTACACTCGGGAATTCCTGTGTTTTCGTAACAAAGTATTAAAGCAAATTTTCGATAAATACAATTTATGTATTTTTTGTCTCTCATTCACACCAAGCGATTATTGTTTTCTCGCTCATTTCAAATTAGTTTTAATGTAAAATCGATGCAATTTGCTAAAGAGAAACCAAATAAACAAATATTATTTTCTCTGATTTTCCTCTCTCGTGAACGTTTACAAAAATTGAAAATCCTGACTAAGATAAGTAGGTTGTATGAGAGAAAAGTTGGGAAATGGAGTAATTTTTTCTCAAAATGAACGAAAATATATCATTATTTATACTCAAGTACATCAAAAACTGTGTTTGGCTCTAATTTATCAATTATATTAAATCTAAGATCAAAACAACAATAAAGCATCGTCAATTTTACCGGTATATATACTTTAAAGTAGAAAACAAAGATAGAAAGCAAAGAAAACATCCAATGAGTATTTGTTGGCAAAAAATATAATTGGTATTCTTTGCTTTCTTTGTACATCTACGCGTCAATTAATGTTTTCGGATTAGTCTACATAATCCCACTCCTGGTTAAGTATATAAGTTCGGCTAAAATAGCTAAGAATACTTAAACCTGGAGGTTTTAAGGGAAGTTTGGTATTGCATTTTTCTAATAAATTCATTTTTAGGCTGCGGCCTAATCCCGGACAAAAGTCGATTTTTACTTTAATTTTCGATAAATTGATTTACCCTATCAACAAGTAAGATAAACCGATAAACCGATATTTGCTGTTAAATTTTCAACATAACATCTGGTAACAGTAAGTGATCCTAATAATAAATACTATTTACATATATTTTCGGCTTTTTATACGAATTGTGTATTTTATTTTCTAAAATAAATGTTTTGGGTTTTACACTCGGTGACTATATAATAAAATATAATTTACAAACCTTAGTTATGAATTTAGGGAGAGGTATGTATTTCCACGAATGAAATCAAAACCTCATAACAAGGTACCCCACTAATAATTTTATTGTTTGTTTTGATGTTTGTTTAAATTTACATAATATAAATTAACAAATCTGTCGATAAATTAATAAATCACACCGACGACGAGGTGAATGTTTATAATTGTTTTCAATTACAAAATGTTAAACATGTCTACAATAGTAGAGTTTTCAGAACAACTGTATCCACCTATTGTTTTATACTAATGTGTTAATAATAAATAGTTCTTATTGTAGGTGAATATTCTGTACGTAAGTGTGTTACAATGCACTGTAGAGTACTTACCAACCTGAACAAGTGTAAAAATCCCAATAATATTAGGAAAGTGCAAATAATGTATCACTTTTATGGCTTAAATACGTAACATTATAAATGTGCATGCATTGCACTTTCACTAATAGATACTACTAACTTTCCATTACATATTCCAATGCATTGAATTTGTCAAGTATATACATTATACTATATTAAGTAGGTAGTGTCAACCTTAAGCGTATATTTTGAATTATTTACTTGTAGACAGAATATGATTTAATTTTACGAAATATAACTTGTAATATAACTTTTTCGACAAAGATACATGTATATAGTGTTTTATTTATAGTTTTGGTATTGCAGTTTGTTTTTGTTTATTTTTATCAAACCGGTAAAATACGACTTTTTGTGACTTTCTCTTTAATTTTCTGGCAATGTCATATATACAGTAGCTAGTAACCGTTTGGTGTAGACACTGTAGAGAGTAGACTCGTCCGTAGAACGATAGATATTGAGGTGTTTAGATTTTAGCAGTGGCCTTGGAGAATAAAAAGCACGACTGCCAGCTGCCAGCCGCACTTTAATATCCTCACCCACACTGTTATCGTGAGTGATAAGAGAGTCCAAATATTTCAACTTCCTCACTACCTCAAACGTGTAGTGGCCACTACTAAAATCTGGTGTGCCATTGTCCCTATAACCAGTGATCATGTATTTCGTTTTGGACTCATTGATCTGGAGTTCAACAGAAGCGGAAAACTTTACAAGCGGATCAAGTATTTCCTTCATTCCGTTGTATTCAGTCCAATCACGCAAATGTCATCTGCATATGCAAGCCTCTGATTGAACTGGCGATATACGATGTTGCGCTGAGGTGCTTTAGTTTTACGAAAGATGTATTCCAACATGAGATTAAAGAGTATCGGGGACAGAGCATCTCCCTGCCGAACACCCGAGTTAACTGTAAAAATTCTCGATAGCCTGTTTTCAACTTTAACACAGCATTGCGGCTGTGTCACTGTCCCCTACACAATCGTACCTATTTTGTTGGCATACCTTGATATTCCAGCGAAGACCACAAATTCTCTCAGTTGATTCTGCCGGAAATCCAAGAACACCTGATGTACGGGGATGGACGTCTCATAATATTTAGATAGAATCATCCGCAGCGAAAAGTCAGGACTGATCGATTTGAACGAAACCCTCTTTGATAGTCACCAACCAGACCTTGCGCTAGAGGGGTGATCCTATCTAATATAATGTAGGACAGTAACTTATATGCTGTGCAAAGGAGAGCTATACCGCAATAATTCTCACACTTCAATCGGTCTCCCTTCTTGAAGATAGGTTAAATCGCGGCCACTTTCCATTCGTCAGGCATTACTTCGGTTCGCCATACTAATGGAGTAAGGTCGAAAAGACATTTCTACAAAGTATCCACTCCGAATTAATGCAGTCCACTCCAGGTAAGCGGTTTCGTTTTAGTTTCTGCATGGCCCTAGTGAATTCCTCAAGGGATGGATCCTCAATGCATATCTTCGCAGTCTGTATTTGAGGTGACTCAACAGTCTGTGACGAATGATGAACACCAAGCAGGTCGGTAAAGTGTCCATTCCATGACAAGATGTTGACACATAGGTTTCCATCCCGGTTCCGAATGGCAGTTGACGCAAGCTTGAAAGTATGGTGCAATCCAGTAATTCCTTTAAAGAAATTACGTGAACTGCGCTCATTTCTGAGTTGTTGTACTTTCAGAACCTAGGACTACCACCATTCCCGCTTTTCCGTTACAAAGGTGACAGTTGATTTTTGATTAGTTTGGTTTGCCATTTCATAACAAATAGACTTACGCTATAGAGCAACGTTTGCCAATTTTGAAATTTATTTTGAAAATAATGGTTCAGTTCGTGAAACTTATCGCGCGCTACATCCATTTTATGGTTGACATATTCGTTCATCAGAGCAGTTATTATGGAAAATTAGACCTCCAGATTCAAATCATATTCAAATATTAACGTAATAATATTAACTTTGAAATAAAGTTACATTTGTGGTCATTAAAATTATTTGTCTCTGTTTTATTTAAAATGTAAAGTACTATACCTCGAAATGAAGCTAAATTTTGGTCGATCGTCAATTAAATTCCATTGTATAATTGTATATTTGCGTTTCGTTTTTTAGTTTAATATATTGGCTTTAAAAATCCAATTAACAGTTTTCTTTATTAACCTACGAAGCAAAAATTATGAAAATATTTTTTATGTTACTCTTTCTCTCTTTACTAACACAAAGACAATAAAACATCAATCTCTTTCGGGCCAATGAAAATTTGATTTTTTTTAAACCATAAAGAACTCGACAAATTCCTTTTTGTGATTTGCTCTCAGATTATTTTATCAGTTCAGCTTAAAATTTTCTGTCATACACACGTAATAAAATAAAAAATTATTAAAAAACGTAATATTATATTCATAGCGTTGTTTCAAGTGTAAATATTTAGAGAATAAAATGATCAGCATACTTGAGAGCACCTTTATATAGTAATATCACTAATACATAACATATAGTTGTCTGTGGTAATACTTTGGAAATCAAAAAGTAGATCGCAAACAAATATTGTTTGGAATAGAAGATCCCTTAAAAAATTTAGTGGATAGGCTTGATCTATTCTAGGCTTGATTTATTCTAACCTTTACTAAAATTTCTAAAAATTATCAAAAATTAATAATATCCTGAGCTTTGCCTGAAATTTAAGAAATTTATAACAACCTTGATTTAATTAAAATACAATTTTGGTCATGTACATATACATACATACATATATACATATAGGTGTATGGTATCATGAAAAAATTTCACCAGCCCTTTTATATCATATTTCCCTAAGCTTTACAGTATTGAGCGCTATAACTATTGTATTTGAATATTAAATCCTTGTTCGCTTTGTGTGAACAGATGTATAGTAAATGTAGTGTGTATTAATAATATACACCACTAAATTGTCGTGGGTTAACATTTCTATTTGTGTTTATTGGAACAATATTTAAATGAGCTTAAAATGAGACATTATTTGTTGTGATTTTAAAAATAATAAATTTACTTATGCCTCAATTAACATGGTTATTTAATAAAATCAAAATAAATTTTACGTAAAATTGAAAAGTGTATTTTTGTGTACCGTGTATTTTTTGCTTTGTTTTCGTTATTGAATTTGAAATTATTGAAAAGTCGATCAATATTATAATATGTGAAGAGGAAAATTCAATGACAAATAAGTATAAAGAAAAAAATTACAAAGAATTATGTTCAGTTATTGATTTCAATGCCAATTTAATTAAAAAATATGAACAAGGTTGATTAAAGCCGTGCGCAGGATGTGTTTAATTGAACAAAGTAAAAAAATTCTTGAAGTTTATTGATTGTTGATCAATTTTAAGAAAGATGATTAATTGCGACTGGGCAGCAGAATGCGGCCTTTATCTGATTTTAATAATCTGCAAGTTCTCTCAAAATATGAGAACGGATATGACGGATGAGAACGTAAAACTGAAGTTATATAAATTAATACGCCAATCATATTACTGACGTCACCTGTATGGTAATTGTTTTTCATAATTAATATTTCTAATGTTAATTTTTTAAATTAGATTTATTTTTACTTTTATTTTACAAAAACTATATAAATATTATTATTATTGGGTTGTTTAATTAAATAAATTGGATTAATAGCAATTTAGTATGTATAGTATAGTTGTAACTGAAATTAATTAAAACATTATTTTATCTATTTGTTTATTAATTCAAAGCAGTTATTTTCAAAATGGTAAAACGGTTCATTCTGCGCTTAAGTTGCAGTTGAAATTATCCTGCCGGCGCCCCTCGTTGAAGCATTGCAATTATTCACTATAACCAGTGAGTTAACTTATAAAGTAGAGAAAATATAAGCAATTTTGCTATCAAATTATTTGACGCTTGTTTATAGATAGCTCGAAAAAAATTTCATTCAAAATTTCACTATAGTTTATCTTATCATTTTGGAAATCGGCCAAAGTTTCAGTTCACTTCAACAGCGTTCTAGGCCTAAACAATAAAACTGTAAAAGAAAAAATTACCGTGCTCATGCAAACAACTACTATACATAATATACATAATTAGAATTAAACAGAGGATAGAATAATATGTTTTAGAATCGTTCATTTGGCATACATATATTAAATGATCCATCCTATATATACATACAACTCATCATTAATAACCATTTTCTTTGTAAAGCAACATTTGAAGGCGACATTCGAAGGCGAATATGCGCGAAAATAGACGAAGTAGTCACGACGATCAATCATCACTTGTTTTAGATATTAGATATTCTCGTATATATTTGAGATCCGTAAGTTGTTAAAATGTTGGTAAATTAAATTTATTACAAAATAATTGCTAATTATTTCAAATATTTGACCTCAAAGAGTCAATGAAGTATAGTAAAGATTTAAAGATAAGTTTAGTTAGGCAGCGTCAAGAGTTTTACCATATTGACAACAACGAATTTTCAATACCGCAATTTATTTGGATTTGATGTTATTAAAAATTGCTCAAGATTGTGGAATACAGATTTTAGAGAGTTTCTGTTGTAATACACATATCTTTGAATAGTTTGTTCAGCCTTTATCTGTATCTCAAATTACATTTATACTTACAAACCATATAGAACTGACATAGTGACATCTAGTCTAGTCTAATGCGGCAATAATAATTGATTTGGAAAGAAATATTTGATCTTAAGAATGTTTAAAAATTTTAAACAAATTTTGTGGCAATACAAAATGTGTTTTTCATCGTATAGTATGTAATAATAACTTATGTGCTTGTTTGATAATAAAGGTCGAGTCATTCGTCGTCCATACATACACATACTAACATTCTTCAATTCCTTACATATTAATGTATATACTTACATTTGTATTTATTGAGGTAGGTACATTTCATGTACATATTTTTCGATTTGAATGTGGATATGTTAAATATTTCCCAAATGTTTATATCATCTTCATGACAAACAGAAAATATATTGAGCGAAATTTAAAAAAATACCAACACATGATACCAACACTAGTTAATCAATAAAATTATCATTACTCTTCAATAATAGATGGTACTTACTATAATAAAGTATGTTACATTTGAAATCTACAGGTGTTTGTGAACACAGGCTACAGAAGCTTTTCTTTAAAAGAAAGCTTCTGGCCAAATACCACAACAAACAAAGAGCTTCACAGGCGAACAAAACAAGTATACTTTGAACCTGAAATAAGAAGGCGAAGGTGAAGCTAGATTGGTCATATCCTGAGGAAATCATCAAATGACGTAATACGACATGTCATTGGACTGGAACTCGCAAGAGAAAAGAAAAGTATAGGAAGAGCAGCCGTGACATGGAAAAGCCCAATGTTAGCAGATGCGAAATAAATCGGCAAATCATGGCCGGTAAAAGCAATAGACTCCAATAGTGGTAAATAGTCTAGCCTAGTACTCCATAGGTTTCTAAAGTGAAGTTAGAAAAAAACAAACTTTTAAATAATCCACCATACGAATCTAGTGTTTAATGAACATTATATACGAATTGATATAAGTATGTATATATCTATTTGTAAGTCAAATGTCAAATTGAATCAAAGTTGGGAGTATCAATATTTATTTTTATTGTTGTGTTCAGCACAGCATATTTCCATGAGCTGAAGGACAAATTAATAATTATACATAGTTTTGTTTAAAGACAAGAAACTTGAAGACTCTATACATATACATATGTATATATATTTACTATACGCACCAAAAACTGTTATTTGTCTAACGAAACGTGATTTTTGTACAGTATTAAAATTTACACTCTTATGGTACGAGTATATTGTATTCGTTATGGTGGTGCTGTGCCTCGCAAGTTATTAGATGTTTTTTAATTTCTTTCAATTGAGTCAATTACATATTAAAGTTTTTGTGTAACTATCATGTGTTTTCGTTTAATAAACATATTTCATTAATAATAATTTATAGTTTTGTTTATAGAGTTGATTTTTATGTACAGTAGTAGTTGATTTTATCGAATTCGTGATCGACAACTATACACTTATATAGAAATTAATTTATTTAGGGTTGAATGACTTAAAAGTAAGTTGGGGCTATTTATAAATAAATAAGATTCCAAATTTAGACAATTGAATAGATTGACAAAATTTTTGATTCGTATCGGTACATCACGTCCCATAATTTTAATTTGTGTATTCTCGATCACAATATATCTGTAATTTGTTCGAGTCTCTTGCGCCATTGTTTATATCAATATTTTGTAGTGAATTATTAATGGGAAAGTAGTCACATTTTTAGGGTTCCGTACATAAAATGTAAAACGGAACCATTATGGTCTCACACCGTTATCCGGCTGTCTAGTCTGTCACAGGCTCATAACTTTTGAACTATCATTCGTAACTAGTGCAAATTTTGCATGTACATTAAGTTATTTAATTCACAGATAATTCAACTATTGTTTCAGAAAAAAACCTACCTCTGAAAGTTGAAGGTCCAAAATTTTGAAAAAAATCTGAAATGTGCATGGGAGAACATGAAATGTTCAGTATTTGTTGAACTACGGTGTGTTGAAGAAATGTGTTAAATTGTGAGTTTATTAAGTCCAAAAACGGTCATAAATTGTTACAAAAAAATACATATATATGGTATTACATTATATATCCTATCTGTAACCATAAATAAGATAATCGATGTTTAATTGCTGTAAAGAACCAAAGTCACTTCGTAAACATATGCCCGATATTGATGTTGATCCAATGAGAAAGACATGGCATGTTGCATCTGCTTGCGGAACCCTTGGTGCATGAAATGCATGCTTGGCCGAACTTTTTTAGTAAATGTGGTTTACTCACACGGGGATTAAGAAATAACGAATTATATAAAATTAATTAAAACATATTTTGAGCTAGTTCTAGAATCAATCATTATGGAGGTGCCATTATTATTAAATCTAAATTTTGTAATAATCTAAATTGGTTTGTTTATAGTTTTATGTATAATTCAAAAATGTAATCTCCACACCAGCTCTTTTGTATTATATCTCATTTTCTAGATTGTGTCAGTTGCTATAGATAATATGATTATTGATTACCAATAATTTATACACTAATAGTCAGTACAAAATTTGACAAACCACAAATATTCATACATGTGTATTTCCAAAATAACTCAAATTTGCCTGAAATCAATTCTAACTTTACGGTATCGCTAAAATTCTTGTTTTTATCATTCAACTATATAAGCCATATAGTTTCCCAATTTAAACTGTTTAAAACACTTTAAGTTTTTTGTGGCCCTCGATAGACGAACGTAAGTTTATTCTATAATCAGTGACACACCAGTCATAATTTCTGTACAATAATTTTCATGATCCTCCCAGCTACTAAGGATAATTTGGATGATTGCACAGGTATATACACATATTTCAAAATGTTCGTTTATTAACAATAATTGATTTTTAACAATTTTATTTTACCAACAATAGACTTTACAATAAACTTTACCAACATAAACTTCAATTGTTTCAATTTAAATTTATTAAATGTGCAAGTTTCTTTTAAAATGACTTGAAAATAAAAATAGTATAGCAAAAGGAAGGCTCTATATGCATTTTAAACTGGCTATGTTTATCTTGGACCACCCTTTATAACTGAAAAGTAATATCTCTTTATACGTGAATGTTTAGGGTGGAGAAAATGAACGTAACTATATTGATATCTTAGCTTGTTGCAAAATTGAAATACAATTTTGTATAAATTTAAAAATACACCTTTTTTCCACAATCAGAACTAAATACAGATTATAAAGATCCGTTTTAAATTGTATTCTTTATCTTCCTAACTGTTCCTATTATATTTTGAATTTATTTTCATTTAAGAAATTACTCTCGCTCATCCGTTTGTTTCTCTTGTGATAAGACATTTTTGACACTTACACCATTAGAAAAAAAAATTCGATTTCGGTAAAATTTACAAATAAAAAGAATATTTATAGAATCTTACTACTATCATGAATAGCAAAATAGAAAAACCCTTTTATTACTGATTTCTTATATCGAAGAAGATTTTTCAACAAGAATAAAAAATGTCATGGAATCGAAGCCATTATTTAATTTCCTGAACCAATGGCTAGTTTGATAAAAACGCTGAATATTTGAGCTACGTGTTTCTGCTGGTAATTTAGATTTTTTTTTTGGTTTGTCTAGAGTGTTATTCTGCAAAGTCCATAAAAATATGCGGTACTTATCGGAATGTTCGGTAAAAGCGATGAAATCAACTTAAACATGTACCATAAAATACATATTCACTATTCTATAGCACTTTTTACCTAAATTAAGGAAAAATATTTTAGTGCCGAATTTCTTGAACCAATAGGTAATCAGGTAATTTAATTAATATATTTGAGTCCAGTGTTTTCTTATTTGTCTAGAAAATGGTTCTGGGGAGCCTATACGTGCATCTAGCTCAATATAAAAGGTAGAAGCATTTAAATTTTGGTGAAATGATTTGTAGAATAATTAAATGAAGCCATAGTATAGCGCTATAAACAGTTTAATTTGATCTGTGTCAGCAAGTTAATACGTCGAAGGTAAACCCATCTACGGCGCAAACTTATATTTTTTTTAGTACTAAATATGTCGAAAATATGCCATGGACATGGCAAGTTGATGTAAATTTATCGATTTTACTCACGTCCGTTCAACTGTAGGACTCACAATTAATATTTGAAAAATGCGTATGAAGTAAACCTACATTTACAGAATTTCATAATACATAGTTATAGTTGCAATACTAACGAATTTGTACTTGGTGAAACCGAAATTTTATATTCTGTTGTAAAGTTTTAGTTATCAAATAACAAAGTTGTGAGCTTGGTGAAATAATAAAAAGATTGCAATAATTGAACATTGTAGAAGAAATGAAGATTTTGAAAAACCAAAACTGTGTTTTATTTGTTTATACATTTATTTTTATTCACCCTACTTCTGTATCTTGCAAACGAAGTTTTTCTATGAAAAATAATTCATGAATAATAAAAACACATTCGGAGTCGTTTATGTTCATTGCAAAGAACTGAATCAGTTTTTTTTTTTTTTTTTTGGAAGGACGTGGCATAGACACTTTTTTGTGTCCGTAAGCCTTACTTTACATTCACACAACATTCGTTCAACCCATTCATTCATCCCATTCACACAAGTACTGTATAATACCACCTGCACATTGCATAGCTCCCCATGTCACCCTGTACAGTGACATGGAAGATGGGTCGGCCCATGAGTTCTACATTCAAACAGAGGGTCATAGATGTTTTCAATTTAATCACCGATCGTAATCGGGAGATGAAAAATCCCTTTTCATCCCCGCCTCTGTTGGGATTCGAACCCGGTACCACCCGATCCAAACATCGCAGCATTAACCACTGCGCTATTTGCTCGGTAACTGAATAAGTTAGATTCAGGCATATTCAGGCATATCTTTAATTATTTATCAAAACAAAGTAATTTTTCAACTGCAGGTCTATCGTTTAAAATAAAAATATAAATTTCATTTATCTTTTGAGAATGGTATATCTACTTCACATCTCAAAAATTAGATATACGTTGATATAATAATATAACGTAGATATAACATGTATGTTTATAATAGAGATGAGTTTTTCATCAGATTGTATAATTTATATTATCCTGTATAAATTAAACTCTCGTATGTATTATATACAATCTAATTAATACATAAACCGTGTACACTAATTTTGACACTTCCGAAATGATTTTCCATAGAAACGCACACGTGCATTGGCATGATGTTTATTGTTTGTCGCTATAACCCAAACCATCTTAATATATAAAGCCTCCATGTTGAGCGATATTTTCAAACGAGCTTTTTTTATTTAACCAAAAAATGTGTAATTTACAAAGAAGATTATGTAATCCCATGGCAAAACATACAAACTTATTTTGAATTGTTCAACCATAGAAAAAACAGTAAATAGATTTCTCATATTTTTATTTTATTTTATTCAATGTTATCGTTGTGTTGTTGATATTCCATAGTGCATACAGTGTAAACAATAGAATGCACCTACACAACGATGACATAGGAAAATTCAGAAGATTGCTGTACTCCTCTGTTTTTGTATACATGAGAAATCTAGTATGATTGTCTATGGTTCAACTATTAATAGTGAGAGCTTTTAATATTTTATTACATAAAGTAAAAGATAAAGAATTGAATTAGGTGATGGCCAGGGTTATTTTTCGAAATTATATTAATTAAACATAATTTTTATGATTATAAAATTGTCATTAATTTAATTTATTTGCGCTTTTAAATTTGTATATACAAATATATATCTGATATATTCTAATACTCTCTTTCAATATACTGCTTTCACTCCAACACAGAAATAAAATAGTTCGATTCAAAATCTAAACATCGAAAAATATGTATAAAAATTATGATAACTACGATAAATTAAAATTTAGGAGATTAATCGGATAAACGCTGGGAAATTTCTCATTAAACCAAAGTAAAAATATTGATCGTATCGATCAAATAAATGATAAAATGTTGTGTTTTGTTTTGAAGGTTACAAAAGTTTACATAATTTATATACAATATGTCAATTAGGATTAGGAGAGGGACAATTTGATCACGCTCTCAATATTATGTTTTATGCGATTATTTTTTGTGGTTGCTATGAAATAAAAAATTGTGTTCATATATTTTTTCTCGTTTTTTGCGTTGTTTTATGATCATTATGTTTGTTCCATTTTAAAAAGAAACATTGATGTTTTCTTCTTTTGGTTTATTGGTTTGATGGGAATAAATTATTTTGTTGGTAATGTACACAATGTCCCTTTCTTACAAATTTTTATTCTATTTCTATTTGAGCTTTATTAGAGAATAAAGTATCTTATTTTACTTTAATTAATACAATAAAATGGAAAACCCCACGGAAAAATCCTTCAAGTCAGATGAAAACCAATGTTTATAGTTTCAATTGATTTCAAAAAATTATAATTTTGAGTTACTTTTCATTCAAATATTTCTATAAACGAAAATCATGTCTCTCCATATAAAATGTATGAAGAGAGCGATTATTTTTGTCATTTTAGACTCACTAATAAAAGGTCGTTTTGAACATGGAGGCTTGATTTATTAAGATGGCTTTGCTATAACCATTCCATAAAATGAATAACATAACAACAACAACAAAAATCGACAAACTTGTATTAGAGGCACGACCACAGAACGTAGGACTATAGCAAACAGCAAACCAATACATCAAAATAGCTTCTCTCACACTGCCATATGAATATACAAATTTGTAAGCACATTAAAGATTATTGAAAATTTGTAAATCCTATTTTAAAATACCATTCTAATTAATTACCTATATTAAAATACCAAATTTGTAAATCCTATTTTAAAATACCATTCAACACATCTAATTTCATCAGAAACGGCCTAAGAAGAAGAAACGAACTTTAGCCAAAATCATTTAAGAATTCCATTTAAATTCAACATTTCGAATTTTTTCATTAGCGGTTAATAAATTCATTCAAGTTTACTATATTTTAGGACTTTATAAAAACCATATTTGAATTTCATTTTGATCCAACATGTTTAATTTCATCATAATCGATTAAGCAATAGTCTAGTTCTGTCTCCGGTTTTATAGTTTACCTCGTTTTGAACTATTTAATTATTTACGATTTCTCAATATATTATAAATACATACATATTAGAAAATTTTTGTAGTACACAGAAATCTTCTAAATAATAACTAACGAAACAATATGGCGCGCCGTTAATTGATTAAGTTCATTACTGTTTATATACGATCCAAATAAATGTTTATTTAACTTTATTGTTTGTATTTATTTTAGCTCACAAATTTATCGTTTGTATTTTGCTTGATTTTTACAGTTTACAAAACTATACAAATGCCTAACATCGATTTTTTGACTAAATTTGTGACTTAACTAAATTGATGACTATAGTTGACAGCAGACATTATAGATAGCAATTGTATTATAATAGTTTAAGCTGTGCCTGACTATTCTAATCAAATTGTTGACTTTTCGCACGTCAAATTATCAAAGATAAAAATCCATATCTCAATCGAGTTTATTTATGAAATTATCCATAATTTATAAATAACAATTAAAAACGTTAACTTTTTTTATTTCAAATAAATATGTTGCCTATCTTGTGGGGTGGCTTTTCGCTAATCGCATGGTGCTGAGTAGTATAATAAAAATAAAAGTCTTATTTCTACTCCTATTATGAATCTCACCTCACCTCACCGTACACCATAAAGCACTTTTCATATTATCGCCTCGGCTTTGAGCTGCGAAATTTTTTCTTTTTTATTTAAAGTATTTAACTTTCTAAATTAGATTTATTTGGTTAAGAATGTTAAATTTTAAAGAAATTAATAAAAATAATTAAAATTTAATTGATAATTTTGAAAACTAAAAATATGATGCAACGATGTTAGCTACGAGGCGTACGCAATGCGTTCCACACTGCGATCCACACTTGACTTCAACAAATCAAAGTCGCACAAGGCGCAATCATTCACAAATAAAACTAAATTATATGTGACAGCTGCAAAAAAATAGCGGCGCAGCGTCGCTCTAATATGAATGAGTGATAGGCTTCGTATTTGTGGAATATGAAAAAGTCGAGGCGAGGCGGTAATATGTTAAGTACTTTAATGTGACTTGAAGTGACTGCGTTGAAATTTTAGTATTATCGTCCTCGCGGTGAGTATAGTGTCAAAAATACTAACATAACATTTTGTGGTGACTTCATATAAGTATTTTTTTTAATAGAAAGAATCTAGCATGTGTCGAAGCGTATCTCTATTACTTTCAAAAATGCTGATAAACACGAAATTTCGATGTATTTTAGAAGATTACACGTATTTTGTCAAAGAAATCATTGATTAGAAATATGTCGTTGAACGATAATTTTTTACGGATAAAACATACCGAAAACCATTTAATTATTAATTTCTATTTATTACACCAAAAACAAATTTGAATATAAAAACAAACCATTGATGCCGTTTTACTACAATCGGAGTATTTGTACTACTTTTTGAAATAATATACTACCGTACTACCCTATCAAAAATAATACTTCTTTGTTGTACGATTTTTGAAATATACTCCGTTTTTATCTCTTAACCATGGAATTATTCACCAAACAATTAAATCAATCCAACTCAACGGATGATCGCAGTAAGAATATTATAAATATGGTTTATAGGGAAAGGAAATTGTATTTTACCTTATTTTTACATTTTGTTTTCATCGTTTACGTCGTTATTTGCCAGTCATTGATCAAATAAAATAAATTTTTATAAATTTACTGTATTAATTTGATTTTGAGATTTGTTATAAAATTGTCACATCAATGCAATCGTAATCGGTATGTTTTTTTAGATTCGAGTTAAAATTTCCGCTTGTAAAAGCGCATCAGAATCAGGCGTCCACTATAGCCTCGGCAGCCGTTAATAAGGACGATATAGAAATTCCACATAATTAATTATTCAGCCTTCGACAGAAACATAGCTGGAAGAATTTTGGTGTTGTGTGTTAATGTTAACACGAAAAATGGTTTAAAAGAGAAAATGTTTCAAAATTTGGAAAACTTCATCGGAGCGATTTTATGTTTGGCGCACAGTAGTGCAACAGCTGAAAGCGTTTTTCTCAACTAAATTTGATTAAAGATTAAAAACGAAATCGTCTGTTTATATCAACAATTAATGCTATCATGATAACAAAGGATATGTTAAATGGTTTGCCTACCCCAGATTGGGTCCCATCTACTTAGTAAATAAATAAATTAGTAAAACTGTATCATAAATCGTATTAATTTTTAAACCATTAAAAGAAGTGATGGTAAAAATTGCGAAATCTATATTTCTAAAAAAATGTTATATTAGGAATAATCTAAAAATTCTAAAAAATCCAAAAATATAAGTTTTTGATTTTTGAAATAATATTTTTCGTGTTAGTTTCGCGTACTCTGCTGTACTACTTTTTTCATAAGAAATATACTTCTCTGAAATCTTTAGAAACGGTAACACTGATACAAACCTATACGATAAATAACACAAATGCTAAAATTCTAATAATATTAACTTGGCATCGCAAAAATAAGGAAAATGCACATCGCCGCATATACTAACCCACCATAAAATAGGTTCAAAATATCGCCCGACTCAAGTGAGGTGAGACATTAAATGAGGTGAAAATCATAATAGTGGTATTAGTCTAAAATTTTGGCATCATCCAAACAGCATTAAATGGAATTGCATTTTACATTATTGTTTGTATAATATGTTTAAAATGCATCATCCTTTAGTATTTTAGTAGATTACTAGAATTATACTTGTAGTCACGACATCAAATCAATGATTTAATTTTTTATGGAAAGCGTTGATAAATTGAATGTTGGTTTCATAAATATGAACATTCATTTGTTGTTGAAAATGTGTATAACATCATAATTTATAATATAATATATTATGCCAATCAATCTACCTCAATACCGAAGAATATTCTCTTCTATAAATCAGTGGTTTTATGGCATATGTATACAAAAAAAAACTATGTACCTACAGTAATCTAATGTTAAATTCTACACAATATATGTACATACTTTATGACAACGTACACTCCATAATCCAAATATCATAAACGTATGATATAACAGACATAATATGTATTTTGAAATTGTGTTACTACATATATACTTATGTACATACATTTATGCATTTTACCAATCCGATATTAATCTATCACGGCCTATTATACTGTCCTTTTACATAAATCTCAAATAAATCTCTCAAACTTGATAATAATATTTTTATTATATTTAATTTTTCAATTAGAATTGCATAACAACACCACTAGTAATACATAGTTAAAATCACTAAACATTATGTTACACAATCAACATAGAAGGATCATAGATCAACAGTGATTACAATTTTCGAATCAAAATTTTTCGTTCGTAAACGTTTTTCAAAATATGTAACCTATATGGCACTATAATAAATAATTGTGGCAGTACAGTTTGAAAATTAATATTCAAAACCTTAAGTTATATGTATATGTACATAAAAGGGTTCTTATGTGTTTCTATTATTAAACTACCAGTATTGAATTTTAAAATTTAATCGATAATGTAATAATAATAATAGTTGTCGCAGTTAAGTAATATCTAATCGTAACCTAATTACGGTTTTGTTGTCAATGGTATTATTACTATACATAATCTCTAATGGTATTGAAATAATTTCGGAAATGGAAAAACGTGTGGGAAGTGGAAACTCTTCCAAGGAGTACTGATTTGAAAATTTCATTGTTTTTATGTGCGACATTACATTAACATATCAAATAGTAATTAGGAAAGTTACTGTGGTTACTGGTTAGTGTATGAACACATTATGTGATATAAGTTTAATTGTGTAATGTTGAATACTTACACTTGATCAACATAACTAAGAAATTTTAGGTTATTTTGACGATTATACATAAAATACGACGTCGTAATTATTATTTCAATTTTGAACGATGTAAAAAACCTTTCTCAAGGTGTATTATATATTTAACTATAATTTACAAAATATTACCCATTGCGTGTCGTTAATCTACGCTTTGTTTGATTAGTAATCACTAATTAGTTAATCACTAATCACCGTAGACAATTTATAAATACTTACGTATCACAGCATTTTTGTGTAGAATTTCAAATGATATAGAAGCACCAAACAATATATAGAGTGTGGTATAAAAACTCACCTAATTTGCTTATATCACTTTTGTTTTTAGTTTTAATTTAAGTATGTTTTTCTATGCTAATAAACAAATAATAGTAATAACCAACTAACTCAAATACAAACTTAATCAACGAACCCTAATTGTCTCACTGTAATATGCTGTAACCAAAGTGAATAAAAACTCAGCTCTGGCTGCAACTTTTGAAGATTTCCCATTTACTTCTTAACAAATATTGCTTGGGTTTAGGAAAGTGTGGGTGAGTAGGATATTGCATATAGACTTAAGAATAGAATCTGTACCAATGCGAACATTCGAGCGGAAATAGCCGAAACTGCGTTGAACAATTTTAGCCGGTCTTCAAAAATACTTTAGAAACTATACAAAGTTGCCAGGGAAATCTATTCGAGATTTTTAAATGATATCTTTTATAAAAGTGGTTAAATCTGTACCATTAACAAAAATGAGTCGAAATACCATTAAATAACGCATTGAAATTTGGTTAATACTCTACAAAAATAGCGAGAAACAGTTTGCAAAGTTTAAAATGCTTTGGTCGATATGAAGAGTTCTTCTCGTTGAGCTATTGTTGATTTAACAAAACAAATTCAGGCAGTGTTGTTGTGATGAAACATTTCTGTATGTCTTCTGATTTGAGCTATAATCTCGAAAACTATTTAACCAATTTTGCTTATGATTTTTACCATTGTATATAGGTTTTTAACTATAGTTTATAAAAATCGATTCGGTAGTTTCAGTGGGATTTTTACCATTTTTGTAATCTTTCGCTCAAAAGTTTATTATTTTATTATAGAGTAAATCATACAAATTGAGATGTTTTGGAAATATGTACAATGTACATATAGCATTTTCTTATATTCGTATACATATTTGTAAACATTATGTTTTATAACTGTGAGAGCGGGTGGCCGAAAAGTAATGTTGCGTTTATTTTTACATGTACATCAACCAGTAATAATATTCGAGGTTAACAAAAAACCAGTTGCTTGGAAACATCATAAAACATAGTACATATATTGAGAAATAAGACCTTCCTCTCGTATTCAAATCCCTGGAAACTGGCTAAGTTTTAATGGACCAACCACACATTATTCTTTAGCTAAAATGATTATCGAAATGAATCCTAGAAGAAAAAATAATATAATTGGCCAAACATCAAAGTATAACCAAGGGTTTAACACAAGTTGAGAAGAAAAAGCAGTGTTACTAGCCCTGAAGTAAGATGGAAAAATATAGCGGAGATCTAACAACAAGTAAAGTAATATTCTAATATTCTCTGAAACACTTGAACAAGGCGTAAGCATACTAACACAGCTAAAGGTAATAATGTGATACTCAAGTAGTAGAGACATTCTATACGAATAGCTGCTATAGCTGTTATATGCCACCCGCCGAAACGACATTAATATAATTCAAGGCAAATACTTCAATGCTTTAAATTAGAATTGTCGATTCAATGTAAATTTATTTGCTATCTTTATTTTCTTCTAATCTTCTATAATTTCTAGGAACACTGGATACGAGGTTCAATTGATTCATTAGTTAATGTAGATATTTTGAAATGCTTATCAAGTTTTCATCGAAATAATAAAAGATTGCCAAAAAAAGCCAGATTTATATTGAATCGACGCCAATACTGACATGTTTTTAATCATCGGTCCCATTTTATATTACTCGCCCTAACAGAAACCACTGAGAAAAATGTTAATATCACTACCCACCGCAATTTTGCTAGGCTAATAGATGGAAATTGAAAATTTGCACGATCGGTAATTTTCAAAAATTCATTATAAGATTGTATTATTTATACTTTCAATCTATACTACATATATGTAGTATAGATTGAAATTATAAATAATACAATTTTAGAATAATTTTAAATTACCGATCAAATTTTTGTCAATTTCCATCTATTGCGGTGGGTAATGATACCAAATACATATTAGAAAATTGGGTATACTCTTAAAAAATACAAAAAATTTTTTTGTATATATATATACTTATGCATTTCTGAATGATAAGACAGGCCGAAACAAGGAAACCTAATACAATTATAATATGTGCCACGTCATCTTTGCGTGGAATTTCTATCGATATATCGAACACAAACCATTTTGTTGTATCGATTGAACCTCAATAGAGAAGAAAATCTTCTTTTCAAACAAATAAATATAATAAGACATATTGCTTGAACTGGAAGAGTGCCTTAGGTCGGGCATGCTGCATTGACTAGGTATATTATTATTATATGCATGGGTAATATATGTATATTTATGTAAATTCCAAATTTAAAATCACGCGGTCTATTAAAATCTTCAAAAATGGTTTACTTTAAATGGTTTACTTTAAATTAATGAAAACGCACACAACAATAAAATATAAAATGTTTAAATTAAATTAGAGGTATTAACAGGTGTTTTCCGTTCGTATTTTATATTTACACTAAGCGAGTGTTATATGATATTGTGACGCAGATTAAGTTTTAATAATTATTTTATTTTTCAAAATTAGCAGGTGGTTGAATTCTTTATTTTGCTTTAGCTTGAAATCTACGAGAAATGCATACTAAATACTTAATATAATCCAGTGGACTCTAGATGAATTCAAATATTTCTAATGCCTTTTGATTAATTTGTAATATTTAGGTAGATCAAGCTAAAATTCACAGTATCCGAACAACCTTGGAATTGTTTACAAAATAATAACCGGTTTGTGGTTATAAAATAAAAACTTACCAGAAATATCTTTAAAATTGTTACGACCATGATTCATATCTCACATGACATTAATCTGTCGCAAGTATTTTTGCAAATTATAAAAAAATACGATTGTTTATTTGTTTCTTTATGGTTGTTTTGCGTTTGTTTATTTATTTGTTTCAATTATGATATTGATATTTTTCAATTAAACTGTTTTGTGATAAGAAAAGTAATATCTCAGATATCAATAATTTACAAGTGAATAAATTAAAAAGCGTTTTGAATCACTAAATTCTTTTAAATAAATTAAAAATGATTTTTAAAACGTGATCGCGACAAAATAACAATAAAAATGACAATAACAGAACAAACAAAACTCTGCTCATATTAAGTGCATATCAATTGACTGCTGAAATAGTTCGTTATGACAAAAGTTAATTTTCTATTTTACTAAGGATAAATATACCAAGCAAATAGCACAGTGGTTAAAGCTGCGACATTGGAATCGGAAGGTGCCGGGTATGAATCCTATTATAGGAGCAGGGTACAAAAGTGATTCCTCATCCTTGATTTCGATCAGGATGATGTTGTACACAACCAATGACCCCCTGTTGAGAGTTATGAGTAGAACCATTATTATTCACGTCAGTACAGGTTGGCATGGAGCATTAAAACAAAATCTGCTTGGCATGACTTGGTTTAGCTTTCATGTAGTTCATCCGTTGCGCATTTTAGCTAACAGTTCTCTCACACAAATGCATCTATGTTTTTTTAGTATAATTTATTATTGATGCATATAAAAGCTTATAGTTACATTTTTATACCATGAACTTATATTTTTTAATTTCTCATTAATCATTGTAAAAAATTGATTCAAAAAATTAGGGTTCAAAATAAAAGCACATATTTGTTAAATAATATTAAAAATACAGTAAACTATATTATATACATTTTACTATGTATATAAATATATAAATAATAAAAATGTCACTCTTTGGTTTTTTTCGATTTTTATACTACGTCAAAGATGGCTGAACGAGGAATCAAAGAAAATAGTTCTTGGCATACAAATATATACGTACAGTTTCATTAGCGAATACAGTACAAAGTAGTATGAATAAAAATTCAATAAAAAGTAAATTATTAAACATTTTATTGTTTAAACATCTTCTTGTATATTAATGAGTTTAGCACTATAGGAAAATAATACGTTATAGTTGAGACATTTTATACTTGGAGTATAAAATGAGTAAATCCTGTTTATATAATGTAGGAGTTTATATAGGTTATGTTCCATATAATCTAGTGTAAAAATCATTTTTTTGAGTTTACATTGCACTTGACGACATAAATCTAGACATTTTCATATAGATATAGTATAATTATGTATATATATCAATTGTTGAGTAATTCATTAACTTTGGTTTGTAAAATAATTAACAATATGAAAAATCTTAAGATAATCGGCATAGAAAAAAGAGTCAATTTTATCTGACCACGTGTACTATTGGTTAGATTCTAATTAATATGGAAATACTACTACTAACGGCAAGGCCAGATAAGTTATAAATGCTTGAAATGTCGACTTGGACTCATTGGTATGGAGCCCAACAGAAGCTGAAAACTCTACAAGCGGATCAAGTATTAACTTCCCTCCACTATTCTGTCCAATCAAGCATATGTCATCTGCATATGCAAGAACCTGATTGGACTGGCGATATAAAATGTTGCGCTGATGAGTTTCAGTTTTATGAAAGATGTACTCCAACATGAGATTGAGGAGTATCGAGGACAGAGCATGTCGCTGCCGAATTCTCAAGTTAACTGCAAAAATTTTCGATAGTCCGTTCTCAACTATAACACAGCATTGAGACTGCGTTACTGTCATTCTACATAATCGTACCAATTTTGTTGGAATTTCTAGGTAATTCGGGGCAGACCACAAACTCTCGATTGATCGAGTCATAGGCCACTCCATGCGTCGTTGTTGACACAGAGGTTTCCATCCCGGTCCCGAATGGCGATTTATGCAGGCCGTATGGTAGAATCCAGTAATTCCTTTAAAAAAATTACGTGAACTGCGCTCATTGCTGAGTTGTTATACTTTCAGAACTTTGGCCTTCCACCAGTCTCGCTTCTTCCGTCTACAAATCAACTTAGCTCCTAGACGCATTCAGACTGCCAATTAGCTTCCTCAATGTTGTCGCTGACAAGATCCTGATATCGTTTCTTTTGAACTTCATTTAACAGACCTATACACAGTCGAATCGTCCCATACGTTTCGCTGTGTTCCCAGACTTGTATAAAAACTTTCATCGTAGGTTTACAGTGACCAAATAATGATCCTGCTTACAAATTTGGTTGCTGACCGATAAGTTCTCACAACCCGAGCCCGCCCTTTACAAACTAACACATGGTCAATTTGGCTGCGGTGTTCCGCGAGGATGGGTCAATGTCTCTAGATGTATCTGTTTGTGAGGGAAGAACGTGCTTGCTACTCTAAGATCGTGAGCATTACAAAGTTCATCATTCTCTCACCATTAACGGTCACAGTTTCGTGTCAGGAGTTTCGACATATGTTAGCATTAAAGTTCCCAATTATCATTCTAACATCGTGTTCGGGTGTAGATCCTCTCAGATCATCCAAGTCATTGTAAAATGATTCTTTATCTTGGAACTGGCTGACAACTGTGCGGACGCGTATACACAAATTATCGAAAGGTTGGATAACTTCATGCGCAAGCGAACTTCATGCGCAAGCTTACACAATCAGTTATTGACTGCTTGGAAATCCAAAACAGCCTTCGTTACCTGCGGCCTAAGAAGAAATCCAACTCTAAAATTTCTGAGGTTATCTCCACTGTAGAGCAACGTTTAGCCCTGGGACACATGCAGTCTCCAGTTTTAGACCAGCGAGTTTTTTGAAGAGCAACGAGTTCCAGCGGAAACTCCCTTATTCGCGTGATTAGGCCCTCTAAAGCTCCTGGTTTCCTAAGTGACCACATTCCATGTGCCGATCCTAAATCTCGTATCCAGCTACTTGAGCGGAGGTCCGGCATTTTTGTGGCGGTATCCATTTTTCTTTTTATTGACTATAAACTGATTCTTATTTTTACGGATGCAAGTCATCAGGCCAGCGATCCAACCATTTAGTCACCTCGTACGACAAGCAAAGGATACTGTGGTGGTATTCTTGGAAAGCATGTTCGTGCAATTTAGATTTATGATATATGTAAGTGCTCCCGACCGCAGGGGCCGTATTATATATACTATATGTAACCAAAGAACTTTTTCTAAGCTCTACTTTTTACTTTTAGGGAATACTAATCAAAATATATTCATTTTATGTTATTCTATGCCATAACTAAATATAATATACATGTTACAAACATATAAGTTATACATACTATTATAAAAATACTGTGAAAATCGAATAAGTTCGCTTAAAGGGACATCGAAATATTACTTAAGGGAACATCGAAATTAATATTACTTAAGTAAATAAATAAGAAAAATATTTTTACGTTTCATTCGAATGATACAATATCGAAAACTGACCGACAGATTTAATTTTAATGATTTTTAAGCCTAAACAATTCGAGAAATTTTACTTTTAACTCGAATGACATATTACCAAAATATGAAACACAACATCAGTTTTAATGTTATCACTTTTAGGAAATTCCCTGAAATCGAATAGACTTTTTCTTTAATAAAATAATACTGTTGCAATGTTCAAATATAGATTTCGCATTATGCGAATAATAAATTATGTATTCATTTTATTTAAAGGGGCTAAATAATTTGGTTGCATTTAACGAAAAGTCGTACTATCAGTTGCGTCTTAAGCGAAAAATTTTGTACTAAAATAATATAAAAAAAACTGGGGACAATAAAATGTTTCTTGTAACCGATATTTCGTGTTAACTGATTTTCACGTACAACAATTATAAATACAGATTTTTCCTTCTTGTTTTCAATGTTTGTCTTCGGTAAATAAATCCTACAAGTTCATTCGAAAACCTAAAAATTTGTTTATTGTTGTTCGACGTATGAAGATGGGCCTTATCTGACATACTAGTGTTTTGTTCAGTTTATCTAAATAATCATTGAACACTTCAAAACAATTCGTTAAAACGTTTAACAAAAGTGTTTGCACTATTTGATATAAGAATGTAGTTTAATTTTATCTGCTAAATTCGGCATACATATATAATTGCGGAACTCTGTGATATTTAACTTCGCTATTTGACGTCTACCATGATTGTGAATATACGTGTTGTTTAGCAAGGCCAAGTATTCATGGCTAAAGGAAAATGAGAATACATACAACAAAGAATTTAGATCAATTATAGATTTCCAATCATTAATTTCAGTACGTTATACTTACACAAGTAATAGTGTCAAAAAAATCACTCGCCATTATCGTACATTTTCTCTCTTGGAACAATCAATCCACTTCAAAAAAAAGCAATTCACTCAATTTATAAAAAAGTGGGTATCACAAATCAGCTTTTAACCTGTGTGTTCAACTTAAATATTTATTTAATTAGTTTCTTTTTAAAGCAAAGTTAAATCTATATTTTTTACAATTTTCTATAGTTTATTATTACTTTATTCGTAATTACGTTTCAATGTTTTTTCCCATTAAACTACAAGTTTTATATAAATTTGGGTACGTTCTGGACGATATTATCTATCGATAATTAAATGATTTTATAAAAAATCTTTCCAATAAGCGAGAAATTTAAAAATAAACAGTTGAAAAATCTTATCGATAAATTTGTTTGTTCGATGCAAGAGTTTAGGACTCATCTAACTGATCCTCAAGCCTCAACCATCGATATCTTTGTGTCAAATTACTTATAATATGTACTATAAGAAAAATCGCTTCACTAAACAAGTCAATTAAAAATTTATCGAAATTTAATTGAAACAAATATGGAATAATCAAAACAAAATAAACTCGTGCCTTGACTAAAATATTAGAATTCCAATAAACAATTTAAGATTTGTGGAACGTATTATCGATTGCTGTAAGTGTTTAGCAATTATTTTGTACCCATCACATACTGGGAATACGAAGGTGAAAGTCAATAAGCTAACCATTTTATTTTGTGAGATACATCGATAGAATTCTTTATAGAGATATGTAGTTCTAAAATTTCTAGATCGTATTGAAATATTTAATACGTTTAGCTAAATTTAGTTTAATTTTTTGACAGCTATCTGCATTTGAAAGTCAATCGGCATTAATACTTTACAATAATTAACTTAATATTTGTACATAATTGATTCTGTTTTTGATGTATATACAATGGCTATAATTTGGTGTGAGGATTACCTCATAATTCGTGATGTCAGACTGCTACGTTACCTACATTTGCTTAAAATCTCTAATGATAGATACAACTATAAAATGTTGATCTATTCTAAATATTGGAATCTATCAGTCCCAGCGCAGTAGATTACATTTTCACCAAACGTCTCCTTAAGCTTAAGAACGCAATAAACTATGCAACCTACTTCTCATATCCCAAGCCACGGTTGACCATTACAACATTATAAAGACATACGAGTAATTGAACAGAAGCATAAGCAATTTATAAAAATAAAATCTTTACTATAACCAACTTCTTTCTTTTTTTTGTCAAACAGCTTTGTATCAAACAGCTAAAACATTTTAACATCCGCAAAAAAAAATCCAACATTAACTTATCGATGTTACGTTTTAGGTCAAGTTTACAGTTAACTGTTCAGTAGCTTGAACACCCGGACTTTTTTCTTTATCTGGAACACAAATAAAAAAGTAGGAAATTTGGAATAGTACTTATTATATTGGAGTAGTTATTTTCAATTTTCATACATTTTTGTGAGCTAGGGTAAGATTACTTCACAATAATATTCAAAACTATAATGTAGGCTTAAATAGTAACAGAATTAAAACAAAATGCTATGCCATCTAATTTGTCACATGCTTGTGTTGGATGAATAATTTTTAAATAGAGTCGTGTATTTATTATTAACATTAAAAGTATGTATTAATTAAAGCGATTCATTTGTTTCGCATACCTATTTTAAAATTGACACACAAGAAAATATTATGTGCATTTGTTCCCGACATTGACAAAACGCATTACTTAAAATATAACTACTTTTTTATCTAGGTTATTGTAATATTAAGGTTATTACAATTATAAATTATATTTATAAAATAATCTATATTCTATATGTAATTTTTATAAATAATACAATGATTTTTGGGGTTTATATAATATATATTTTAAGTAGGAACAAATACATACAATACATACGAGTATTTGCATTCCATATAATCGAATGATTCAACGTACAAAAATGTCTCGATTGTATTTAAAATTAGTTTTCAAGTTGCAAAAAGTAATAAAATTATACATTATTTAAATACGTACATAATTAATTGAATGAATGGCATTTGAAAGATTCAACAATTTAATTCTAAATTGCAAATTTCTTTTATTTATGTATACTAATAATAACTACTAGATTTTATATGGCCTATAAAAATATAAACACAGCAATTCAAGTTCAACATGTTCAATCTAGGGTAAAATGAATAAAAAATAAAATATGTTTATTTCTTTTGATATTATGATTATTGTTAATTTCAATTAGAAATCTACTGTATTTTTTAGTTTTGAAATAACGTACACAACTTGAAACTCCTACAACATTTCGTTGCGCAATACTAAAAGTGTACACAACATTACGAGTAGATTTGATAATATTAAAAAATATGACAGTTTGAGATGTGTTTAGAGAAGAAAACTACATACTATGTCACCATCAATCAAACATATCATTTCAATATCACTTTCATTTGTAAATATGTTAAAATATTATTTATCCTTTCAAGTATTTATATATTATATTTAAATTTGAAATATTCTATTTTTTTTAATAATCGTAAATAGTTCTATTATTGTGACATCAATTATTACTAACCTATGATATACAATTTCCAATTTGTCATTTCTTCTAATATTTAGTAAATATAGAGTATAATTTTATTTCCCGCGTCAATATTTGTTTGGTAGTTCTCTCCCAATAAAATAAATTTCCGAACGAAAATTCACAATTTGTAGATAGATTATTTAACTAACGTTATGTAACGGGTTAATTTTCCACTATGTTAGCGTAATATAAACTATAATAGGGATAACAATAAATCTAAAACTCAACTATAAATGTTACTTGGCTTATCTGATTGAGGGCCATCTTCATTTCTCATAAAATCACAATTATTTTGTAACCCGGTACCACCGAGCAGAACTCCATCTTCGTTTGCAAATCTAGCGGCTAGACGTATGGAAATGGATCGCTACGATTTAAAAGTCAACATACAAAATTATGAATACCGATAAAATACCACCGTAGTCCCTCTAAAATAGGAAAATTGGCGCTTTAAGAAATTTGATGGTCTGACTGAAAGGACTATAGCTTTGTTATTAGGAAGTCATTTTCCCGTCCCTTTTTTCAATCCGGGATTCAGAATGAAAAAAAACTTGGGATCCTGTGATTTCTTACTAAAAGTCGTTTTTTAGTAATAATATACTTTTGATGCCTTAACATAATGCAAAATATCAGTTTAATATAAAAGGCTACTTGTTACTTTAATTATTAACAACAAATAATGATATTCAGAAAAAAAATTAACTTCAAATTATTAGTGCTCCAAAACTTTTTAAAAAACACAAGGAAAAACACGAGGGAATTGTCCGCAATAGAAAAAACTTTCTCACTATCGGTGGATGTAGGCTTTATTGATTTTAAAGCACAATTAATTGGTTAGATTAGATGTTATTTTGTCGTTGCATTCGTAAATGGTGAACTCTTTTAACACTGTTTAACCATCATTTCTGATTAGCATTGACCAGTCAATGACCATGCATTCAATAGTAGCCATTCCACGCGAAATCAGAAAAAAAAGAAGACATTTACGGGGGCAAGGCGTCCGATTTTTTTGAAATTCGGAGAGATGGTAGATATAGATTTAAAAAAAATATAATTTGAGTAAAAACTCGGTGGGGTCAATATACGCGGAGTTCCGTTATAATTTGTTTTTGGCGGAAACTCAAATGTTCACATCTTTAAATTCGTGTATCTTCTTAAGTATCCCTTGTTCGATTTTCACGTGTAATAGCTCGTTGGAAAGACAATTGTACATACTTTCAAGTAAGCATTTTAAATGTTGGTGTTAATGTACAATATATCGTTTAAATTTCAGTTTTAAATAGGATTTTGCTGAAAAATCGAAATGCTCACCCTTTTATTTTTATTTTTTTATCGTAAAGCACTTGACAATACCTTTCAAATAAGCCATCTTTCATGATGGAGACTCAACGCGTTCGAGTTTTATAGAACAAAATGTCATAGCAAGTCACGGTGGAATTTAACATTTCAGTACAATTATTAATTCTAAACTACGAAATTCATGTTTTGGTTCTTCCTTTTACAGTTTTATTCAATAAAGTTAATTTATTTACAAATTATTTTAATTTAAAATTATAAAAATTATCAGAATTGGAAAATCGACGCGCTGTGATGTGGTTGTTACCATTGGAAACAAAGCACTGATAATCGTGAGTTTCTCTGATGGCTTTTACTGAATCAAATTTTTTTGCTAGTTATCGTGCCACCCTTCTGTACTCTTGATTTGTACAAAATCTAAAAGTAATGTTTGACTCATTTTTTGTAGCTCAATCGAAAAGTTGTTGTGCTGTCGTTATTTGATCAGCGTAGGCTTTCGTGGCATTTTGTTTGAAGGCACCCCAATTCCGTCGTGTATGTATGTATTTGCATTTCATGTATTGGTAACGCCGATGTTGAATTCTGTTCTTGGTAATGATGTATAAGATATCGCCGATGTTGGTTCTGCTAAATTTAATTTTCAAGCTGCCTTGGACTGGGATCTTGTAATTCGGCGTTTCTCTTAAGGCAGAGGAGCTGGTGGAATGGCTCGGATGGCAGTCATCAGATTAACATCGGTCTGGTTAATTCTTCTAACTCCGGTAGCTGAATTAGATATACCATGAATTGGATACATTCCAGCTAATTCTGCAGCACTCAACGAATTTTAGAATAGAATCCATCATACCAGTCCTTTATTCGGGCCAAAATAAACGTAGTCCAGGTACACTATCCACAATTATTTTGATGGCTTTTTTCATCTCACTTACCAACATTCTTTAGCACTTTTGATTAAATAATTTTTCGTTTGTGTTATGTAAGTTATTGTTGTGGATTTAAATAAATTTTAGGTAAGTAATTTAAATAAGCAGATAAAAATAATTATAGGACTAATATAGAATCGATTGGTAACAATCGTGAAAAAGAGTGAAAAAGCTTACATTCACATTTCACGTTAAGCAACTGTATACTTTGTTTTTTGAATAATTGTGAACTTGCATTAGATTTCCTGTCAGAGAAATTTGTTTGAAATTTTGACCTTCTATCGAGCTTTTGTACAAGTTGTACCCAACAAAAATATTTTTTTTTATAGAATCATACTTTACGTAATTTAAAGCTTTTAACAACCGTATACATTAAGGAGTTTGTCGATCAAGTTTGATTATACCAAAAATGGCGTCCTTCCGCTATTTTATTAATAAAATATTTATTAATTAACTTTTAAGATACATTAACTCACCGTATTTTGGTACGATCATACATTTTTATACATTTTAATCATTTCTATATCAGAGGAAGTTAAAAATCGAAACGAAATGCCACGAAAGCTAGCTTTCAGTGACCATACGCTGATCAAATAACGAAAGCACAACAACTTTTCGATTGGGCTACAAAGAATAAATCAAACATCACTTTTAGATTTTGTACAAAGGGTACAGAAGGGTGGCACGATCACAAAAAAATTTGATTCAGTAAAAGCCATCAGAGAAACTCACGATTATCAGTGCTTTGTTCTTAATGGTAACAACCACATCACAGCGCGTCGATTTTCCAATTCTGATAATTTTTATAATTTTAAATTAAAATAATTTGTAAATAAATTAACTTTATTGAATAAATCAGGTGCTTGCATATGCAGATGACATATGCGTGATTGGACTGAATAGCAACGGAGTGAAAGAAATACTTGATCCGCTTGTAGAGTTTTCAGCTTCTGTTGGACTTCAGATCAATGAGTCCAAAACGAAATACCTGATCTCAGGTTTTAGGGACAGTGGCACACCAGATTTTAGTAGTGGCCACCACACGTTTGAGGGAGTGAGGAGGTTCAAATATTTGGGTTCTCTTATCACTCACGATAATAGTGTGGGTGAGGATATTAAAGTGCGGCTGGCAGCTGGCAGTCGTTCTCTGTATCCTCTAAGGCCACTGCTAAAATCTAAACACTTATCAAGTGCCGTGAAGCTGAAGCTTTACAAAGCGTTGATCAGGCCCGTTGTTATGTTTGGATGTGAAAGTTGGGCGCTGACGGATGAATACGAGAGATGGCTCCTAGCATTTGAGAGAAGAGTCATGCGTGTGATCTACGGCCCAAAACGCGAAATAGATGGTACCTACCGAGCTCTGTACAATATCGAGATCAGAGATCTGATGAAGATCCCCGATATTGTACATGAAATAAGATCTCAGCGAGTACGCTGGCTCGGTCACGTTCTGCGTGCTGATCCGGAACGAATTGTGCAGCGATCTCTGAAAGGAGAGCCACCATATGGTAGGCGCAGAGGTCGTTGCCGGCGACGATGGCTCCACGATGTAGAGAACGACTTGGCCTCTTCAGATTGTCTTAGACAGTATGAAGACCATGCTCAGGATCGAAACCGTTGGAGCCGGGTTGTTGACTCAGTAAGGGGCCAGTAATGGCCTTTAATACTGTTTATTATTATTTATTATTATTGAATAAAACTGTAAAAGGAAGAACCAAAACATGAATTTCGTAGTTTAGAATTAATAATTGTACTGAAATGTTAAATTCCACCGTGACTTGCTATGACATTTTGTTCTATAAAACTCGAACGCGTTGAGTCTCCATCATGAAAGATGGCTTATTTGAAAGGTATTGTCAAGTGCTTTACGATAAAAAAATAAAAATAAAAGGGTGAGCATTTCGATTTTTCAGCAAAATACTATTTAAAACTGAAATTTAAACGATATATTGTACATTAACACCAAAATTTAAAATGCTTACTTGAAAGTATGTACAATTGTCTTTTCAACGAGCTATTACACGTGAAAATCGAACAAGGGATACTTAAGATACACGAATTTAAAGATGTGAACATTTGAGTTTCCGACAAAAGCAGATTATAACGGAACTCAGCGTATATTGACCCCACCGAGTTTTTACTCAAATTATATTTTTTTTTTATCTATATCTACCATCTCTCCGAATTTCAAAAAAATCGGACACCTTGCCCCTGGTTGGGTGTCTGATTTCGCGTGGAATGGCTGATAGATAACAAATTTCATTGCCATAGATGACAAAAAAAATGATAATTTTATGAAGAGGAGCAGACTATTATGAAAAATATGTAAATAAAAAAAACTACAATGCTTTCAGGTCTCCCACCATGTTGTCATCACTAATCGGTATCAAATTATATGTTCCCATCATAAAAATGACATGGCGGCCTATTATGAAACTTATTCGAGGTGAGTTTTTCCGTTATCGGCCAAATTCGAGCTATTATGATACGAGTACTATAAAAAATTAATTCGAATCGATTTTTCTATTGAAGTACAAATTACATAGAGAAGGGAAACAAACAAAAACACATAAATTCTTTCAAATGAATGAAGCCGATTTTCTCTTTTTAAATCTACCAACGTCCATTTTGAAAGATACAAATCTTTTGAATTGTGACCTGGTGTTGCAGAAATTCATTCGTTAATTTAAATATAATTCGAAGGTGTGAAGGATAATATTGGATTAATAAAGTTTTTTAAATTGTATAATTGTTGTTTCTAATTGTAAAAATAGTAAATATATATATATATATATATATATATATATTTACTATTTTTTATATATGTATATACATATATATATATATATATATATATATATATATATATATATATATATATATATATATATATACTTTCCATAATTTTTGAAAAAAAAATAGTAAATATATATATATATATATATATATATATTTACTATTTTTTATATATGTATATACATATATATATATATATATATATATATATATATATATATATATATATATATATATATATATATATATATATACTTTCCATAATTTTTGAAAATCGCATAAAATACAATAAATAATATAAAAAATCGCATAAAAAGGACGATGTCATTCTTCTTGGAGAGGATTATGGTGGGTACCTAAAGTTGTTTGAAGAAAGGAGGGTTATAGATTGAAATCACGAGTCTAAAATTAGTTTTTTATCTCACTTTTCTTAGAAATTAAATGATAATAATGACACCTAGTCATTATCTCCAAATGTTAATGACAATGCCGCGACCGATTTTGAACTGAAATGATAGATAGTCAATAATTCGGGTGACGAAATTAATTCTCCCTCATTACATCCAGTGCTAATTTCAACGGGTGGTGGTTTTGCTTCTTTGACAACAAAATCTGTTATTAAGCTTTGCGACGATTTCTGTAATTGCTTAAAAAGTAGAAATGTTTTATTCAGGTCACGCATGAAGGAGACGAGAAAAGAATCATGACAATAGTATGCAAGTATATATAGGCGTTGCCACATGACAAAAATATCGACGATAGCCTGGGACCAATGTTTCCATTTATGATTAAATGATTGCATATTTTTGGCTTAAATTATTGAAAACATATATAAAATAACTGCAATTAATAATTAAAATAATAATAACATTTATATTAATATACTTATATAGTTATACATATACACATTTGAAATCACTTTGACTAATTTCAAAAAAACAGCAACAACAATCAATTACCATTTTTTGCTCTATTTACCCTACTTTTTAGTACAGTATTTCAATTTACTAAATTTTTTACCAAAAATGTCATTTACCTTGAGTATGGCACGCAGCCAAATTATTAAATTATTTTTATGTATTTAATAAAAAGTTAAAAGAATTTATTTATTAGTTCAAAATTACGAGTATGCCTTGATACAAAAAATATGATGGCTGAATGTATCGTACAAATATACCGAAGAAAAAATTGACATTCAGTGTTTTGCCTTGAAATTTGTATACAATGTATTTATGTCATTCAGAACTCAGATTTTGCTCCATATGTTACCAACTGTTGGCAGAGCTGAAAGCGCCCATTAACACAAAACCATATAATTATTTAATTTTAATTTAAAAAATATAACGGAAATTTCTGTAATCAATGCCGGGATTCGAAATGATCCCGTACTTGAAATTTTATACGCTTGACAGTAATATTGATTAATTTATTGCTTGATATGGACTAATCTGTTCAACTTATGTGATAATTTAAGTCTTTTTTATACCTGACACCAAATTTCTTATTAGTAGAAATGGCATTGATTGTTGTATTTTGCGTACGCTTCATTATTTAAATGTTGTTATTACATGCTCTTTCACACAGGGAGTTTACATGGAAGCGTAAACCCACATCGAAGTAAGTTTTTCAAAACCAAACTGAATCATCTTAATTCTAATATTTAAAAGGTGAAAAAACAGAAAAACGTTAATGCGAAGCAGCAAAGAGATCTAGTCATCAATGTCATTGTGGAAACTATTGTGATGAAGTGATCATGATGATCATGATTGAAGTTTAAATGTAAACAAGTTTTGTATAAAAATCGACTAAATAAAAATTACGTCATGCAATTCTTTTGTGTTAGAAACAACAAATAATAATGTTTAATTTATGAAAAATTGGAGAAAATAGTGTTTTATCTAACAAAAGATATAAAAACTATTCCTTAATGCTAATCAATAATGACTTATCAATCAACAAGTCAATGATGCCAGAAAATAAAATTAAAATAGTTTTTACTTACGAAGCATTAGACCTCATTTACCACATTAGTTATTTATGTTTCTTCAATAATAATGAATTTTTTAAAATAAACTATAAAATAAAAACTTAAATGGTTATTGTGAAACATAAATAAATATGTACGAGTTAATTTTATTGCATTTATAAATTTTACAATTTTTTTTAAAATGGTAATACCAATTCATTTTTAAAAATCGTGTCACATTTGTAATTCATATAAATGTAACATATAATATACAATACTTAATTTAATAATTTCCAGCATTACACTAAATTTTTTCCCAAAACGTAAAAATCTGAATAATATCGGGGAAACCTTTTTCTCTTTTTTTCGTTTTAAGTATAAACACAGATTTGAATAATTTATCTAAAAAAATTTTTTCGAATTTCATGAAAAATGTTATAAATTTTGACTTTAAGTTGTTTTTTTCTAGTATTATTTTAGTTAGATAAGTTTTTTTTTTCAGTAGATAAGTTAATTTTGCTTACAGCAATTTTACGAAATAATCAATTTACCTTAAATGAAATTTGAACTTGGGTGTACTAAGCAATTGGGTACTAATGCGTTTGAAATAAAAACGCCTCATCTGCAAAGTAGATAAGGTGGTTATGATAAAAATGCTGCAGTTAAGCTATTTTGATTAGACGCTTCATTTTTAAGCTTCATTTTTCTGTTAGAATAAAATATATTTTTTTTTGTTACACATTTTCTGAACATTTTTTTTTTAATTCAATGATAAAAGATATACATAAATATTTATGAATTACAATCAATAACTCGATTTGACCAAAAATGTAGGTAAGATGAATAAAGAAGAATAAATACAAGCGATATAAAGGACTGAAGATCTGAGAGTATTTATTGAGCATGGAATGCAATTTGCGTGATTTATTCAAGGCAATTGCAAGATTACACCATACTTTTAAGACCTAGGCCACCTGTCACTCGAGACCGAAATGTGTATATCTGTGTGTATTGATCTATTAATGATCAAAATATGCTGTAGACCATGCGATCTCCTATTATTATTTTTTTTTTTTTTAAATAAATACCAACACATACATACATTATTTAGAGACTGTTCGGCTAGTGGATTTAATGTCCTTTGAAAGCTTCTGAACAGTATCCCTATTTGTACACGGCTACAGGTCCATCTTTTAATTGGCCATCTGCACACTGCATAGCTCCATGCTAGCCTGTACTAACATGAACGATGGGTCGGCCCATGAGTTCTACATTCCAACAGAGGGTCATAGATGTTTTTTCAATTTAATCACCGATCGTAATCGGGAGATGAAAACCCTTTTTGCATCCCGCCTCTGTTGGGATTCGAACCCGGTACCTCCCGATCCAAACCTCACAGCTTTAACCACTGCGCTATTTGCTCGGTATTTGGAATTATACCTAAAGAATAGAAAGTGGCCTGGTTATATCGTTATTTTCGGCATTTTCTGGTTACCTAATACAATGTGAAGTACTAGATCGTAGTCTAGTTAGATTGAAGAAATCTTTATTTTATCCATATTTAGAGCAACACAACACTCTTGCACTTGGCACCAAATAATTTTTGGAAAATGAAAAAAGCGTAATTGGTAATGGTAAAATATTTTTCGGCAGCTAAAAGAATATGTTCTTTTCGAAACTTGTAAAAAAGTTAAATATGAGTATTGAGTTCAATTTCTAGGCGATAAAGTTTTATAAAAAATCCGAATAACCATTCTTATTTTTTTGTTATCAAAAAAAAATTAGAGGAACCGCCTCATTTTTGACTTTTCCATAGATATAGAATAGCTGAACCTTCATTGATAGAACAAGATAAAAAGTTTGGTCCATTACCCAAAGAGGAATATTTGCCAATATTTTCAATTATATTCTGAGAGAGCCCCCATATGGTAGGCGCAGAGGTCATTGCAGGCGACGTTCGCCAATTATATTCTGAGAGAGCCACCATATGGTAGGCGCAGAGGTCATTGCAGGCGACGATGGCCAATTATATTCTGAGAGAGCCACCATATGGTAGACGCAGAGGTCATTGCAGGCGACGATGGCTCCACGATGTAGAGAACGACTTGGCCTCTTCAGATTGTCTTAGACAGTATGAAGACCATGCTCAGGATCGAAACCGTTGGAGCCAAATAGTTGACGCTGTAAGAGGCCCCAGTAATGGCCTTTAAAAACTGATTATTATTATTCTGAGAGAATAAAACTACATATGTATGTAATAAAAACATCAAAAGAGAAGTTTTTAATTAACTCGATGGTTTGTTTATTTTAAAAAAATATAATCATTTTCAATATCAAAATATAAAAATTTTGCTTGTCAAAATAATTCAGACGTCCAAAAACAACGTTTTTCGAAGTATTATTAATGCACTATAGTACGTGAGGAATGAGGATGTTCATCGGAATTTAAGGATGGAATATGTCAACGAGGAAATAAATTAGAATGCTTTAAAATACGCAGGACTAGTCTTCAACAACACGAAAACGTCGAGGTTGGAGAACGAGGTTTGGCAGATAACCCTTTATAGTCGAAAGAAGACTTCAACGAACAAAGCAGATGGATATGGTGATCTAGTCATTTAAAGGAACAGATTTACTATAGCTCACCAACAACAAAGCGACGGTGGCGCCACTTTGTATACTGCGGATTTTGTGAACTATGGTGGTTGTTTTATATAATCGCTGAACGCAACAATTGGTTTGTTACCCGGATACAATGATGTTTTGAGTCTTGGGTAAAACAAATTGGTAATGAAATGAAAATATGTAGTTTCATCTGTCAAATCTCAAATGTGACATTGAAATACATATTTGATTTTTATTTATATTTTAATTCGTTGGATGCATATGTGATTTTAAGATGAGTTTAATTCGTTGTAGGTATATCTGAATTTAAGATGAATTTTATTCGTTGTATATCTGATTTTAAGGTGAATTTAATTCGTTGTAGGTTCTTAACTCTAATATTTCAATTCAATTTTCTTAAATTAGCTGTAGATTTGTTTTAGTTCACAATAAAATATTATTATTTAAAATTAATGCATGAATAAATTTCAACCTCGGCCAGAACTTGGCCAATTATGCGGGCAATGTATGCGGATATATGTATATCAACATTTTCGGTTTATTTTAAATATTTCAGTAAATAGCAAAATTTTCCGTTGATATTCAATATTATCATTATTAACATTCAAACTCATACTAAAATTGGGAACTCCTCAAAGCCGATTAGCATTGGACCCTACTGCACAAAATCTGTATGTAAATATCAACATTTTCAATTTATATTAAATATTTCAGTAAATAGCAAAATTTTCCGTATAGGAGCGGGGGGATATACGTTAATTAAAAGTATTTTATACTCAATTTTATTTATAGTTTTGGTAAAGAACCACTCATATCTTAAGATATACTTTTCCTACAGTTCTTCAATGTTCTACTATTATATTAAGAAAACTAAGGTTTATGAATTACAAAAATAAATAGTTTGTAGACGAATTTATTGTTTAGATTAATATATATACATAATATTTTATTACAATATATGTATTTTCATCCTAAATTCCTCTTATATATAATGTATACTGTCGATTATTTCTAAAAAAAATTCAAAAACATATTAAACACACTGCAAAATATAAATAAAATTATTATGCGTATTAAGCAATACAGCGAAAATATGTAGTGCATTAATTTCAAAAGCGGAAATTTCTATAAATATTATACATATTTAATTTAAAAAATTACCACTGATTAAAGTAAAATTTCCACCTTCGAAAATAATGGCGCTACTAGTACTTGGTAAGCTATACCAAATGTAAGCCAGATTCTGAATGAAGAATCATTCTGAACGAGGTGTAGTCTTGTAAACTGCTATAAAATAAAAATTATGAAATTCCATTGTTAAGATAGATGAATATTTATCACAACGAGAAGATAAATAATCTGAGGATTATTTTTCTATCAAGGAGCGGAGCAATTCAATACAAGTAATATCGTAAATACATTGTTATACAATTTTTTTTAAATATAATCAAAACTCTTCAGTTAAATAATCAAAATTTTCAAATCCCATTGGATATTTATTAAAATATGTATGCGTTAATACATGTGATCTATCTATGTTCTAAAATATTTTTATCGAAGGACAACATTTTTCGAATTATAATTTTTAACTGTATTATTATGTCTGTACTTAAAAAAAATGTTCAATTAGTAACCAAAATATTTAACAGTTTGTATTCCATTCTATAATTGTTATTATAAGTAGCGGTTTTTTATTAACGTGTACTGGAGTATTGGGGAAATTGTTGGTTTTTTATGTAATAGACCAAAATTGTTATTCGACAAAGCTGCATTAATCTATAAAATTGAATAAATTAAAAAGTTTGTGTATCTGTAAAGCATTTCAGCATGTGCAAGAATAAGAATGGCTCTGCACAAATCAGAAATTAATTATACATTATTACATATTAATTTTTATTCATAATTTAAGTTTTTAATTTTATTATTCTCTTTTTATTTATAGTTTTTATATACATATATAGTTTATCTACTTAAAAATTATTTATATTTATGTGTATATGTTTTTGTGAAAAACCTAGTGTGCGTGTAGCCTATGCACTCATATCCATATTAACAGTGCAACTTAATACGATATGTAAAGAGAGATAAATATCTAATATGACGAACGTTTCGACTTTTGGAAAATATCGTCATCGCGATGAAGATACAACAATGGAAAGTACATCATCATTAGTGGCGCTCGAGGAAGGAAAAACAATTTCAAGTACGCTACTATCGGGTAGCGGAATAAATGCATACAATTTAGGAGTACCACCAAAACCGCCGCGGCGTAGTTCAATACAAATTGGTGGCATTCCAAATGGTGAACGGAATAACAACAGCACAAATGGTAAGGAGGTGAATAGTAAAAGACGTAGTTCAATTGCGATTCTTTTAAGGCGACATAACGATAAAAAAGATTCTCTTAATTTATCAACGGAAAGTAATGAAAATGAAAATGGCGACGATGGTGATAGTGGTCAGGTGAGTTAATTTCCATTTCTGGTTTGTTCCATTAACCGTTTGAATTAGACATTCATTTGTTGTGTAATGTTATTTTAAAGGAGCATCGACATCGTCGAATATCGCTGCATGAAAAATTTCGTCGCCGCAAAAAAGGACAAATTATGGGAACACCATTAAATGAATCGCTTATGAATCATTTGCAAGTAGACCAATCGGGGGATGCGGCGCAATGTTATGGCAGTAGTGATGATATTGACGTTTATAAACTGCATTATATAAGGCAAAAACGACCATCATGGTGGAATATTTTCATACCAGATAATCACAAACCAAGGTAGCGATTTAATTTTTTAATTTCCATAATGATAACAATAAATATTTACTAACAAAGCGAAAAACGTATCTCTTTATTACATAAATATCAACCCGTTCTGATGAATTTTACGAGTACAATATTTATGTACGTACAATGTAAGCGTGTGTATTATATATGCTAACGGCTCCTCCCTTGATTATTATTAATTTTAAAGACAGTTTCTCTCTTGATTATTATTACTTGAAATATTTTGAATATCAATTTTTTCTAAATACGAGTATATCACACGTACATTCAATTTTGTCTCGGTAGCTTCACGAAAATGTACTGCGGTACATAACTATTTGTGTAAAAAATTATAAATTTTAACAATTATTGTTGAACAATAAATTGACGAGTAGGATCACGGGTTTCACATTGCGAAAAACTACTGAGCTAAGTGCGCTATCACAATTTTACGTTTATTACACATGCATAAATTTTTTACGTACATATACATTATACATATGTACATACATACTCGTACATATGTATATATTTTAAACAATTTAGAAAAAAATGTTCATTTTAGTATAGCTCATTTTATGCAAATTTTTTCCGCGGGCATACTTTCTCTTATACCCGTCTAGAATGTTGGTACGACACTTCACCACAATTTGTTAAAAATGAGGGCAATTTAACTCTGTAATATAGTTCACTGGACCCGCGGTGCAGATGTAACGCAGTACATATTCGAGAAACATGCTTGTACATCTATACGAATATTACTCGTACATATTATATTAATCGCTTACTATGAGCAGCAATGAATGCTCTTAATATATATAATTAATGGCATTCTGTTTGATTCAATGTTTTTCGTATGTACATATACAATAAGCTGTTCACTGTACATATTTTAATGTTATATAAATCTTGAAAAATAAAAATTCCTAAAGTTCTTCTGTTGTCGCTCGCCTACAACACATTTTGTTGTTTAAAAGAATTGATATATGCTATTGAAATGTCCATTTCTTATGTGTTGCAAAATACTTTTAATAACATGTTCAATTTCAATCAATTAATGGATAAATAAAATAAAATAAAAATTGATCGATTGCGACATTCAATGACATGGCTTATGTTTCTCTTCTCGCTATTTATAGAAAAAATTTGTGTATTGTATTATAATATACGTCTACGTACTTTGCAATTACAACGAATAAATTATGTCGTATAAAGTGTACAATTTCGAAATGAGGTAGTATGTATATACTTTATTAAACAAAACAACAGAATATCTAAACTAAGGACATGTAAATAGCACATCTAAATTAAGAACATGATTCGTAATTTTAATACCGGAGTGAAGTTTCTAACGTTCAGAAAAAGTGCAGTTACACACTGAAAAAGATGTGTGTGAAGTTAGTCCGAAAAAAAACTTTCATCCCGAACAAAGACTTTTCAAATGTTTCCTTACTAAAACTCAAAATTGTCTTAGCTCTCAGCACGAAAATAATAAAATATGAAGTAAAACGAAAATCCATCCCGAAAAATTGTATATCTAAAAAATTTTGATACTCAAAATTTAAATGATTTTACGTTTTATAGTTTATAAATTTTTTTTTTCTAATTTACTTTTATTTTTAAATGACTCAAAAATATTATTGAAAAGCAAATATAGATGGCGAGAAAGGCAATTTAGAGAACTATTTCCTATTAGTATTTCTTAGTACACAGGGATTGATATATGTAGCGGCATATGGAACATTGAAAAACGCTCATTTGCCTTTAATTGTCTCATAGTTCACAGGGATGTGGCATATGGAACATACATGATAGATTCCTCATCATCCAATATTTGCTACCCTTATATTCATGCGATGTATAAAAAGGCCATTTAAAGTACTATTTCCATATAGTGTTTGAGCTATCAAAAAACGCTCATTTGCCTATAATTGTTTCTTAGTTTACAGGGATTAATAGATATAGCGGCATACGAGATAGACATGATAGATCCCTCACCATGAAATAATTACCACCCCTAGTCCATGCGATGGCGAGAAAGGCCATTCAATAAACGTTTTCACAGCTCAAATACTGTATTAATCAGTGTTTGAGCTGTGAAAAACGCTCATTTGCCTATAATTATTTCTTAATTCATTGGGATTGATATATTAATGTTTTTATTTTAATGAATTAAAATCAGGCTCATTGACTGACAGCCCATGGTTATTAGAATAAGCATTTCAAGCAAGAGATGGCACAATTTAGTTTGGAGATTATTTATTTTTTCAGTGACCGGCGTTTTCAATGAGATTATTTATCTCGAGAATCTATGGTATGTACTACCATATGTGGATTAACATAAATGTATTGGGGACTTCTATCGGCCCCATTTTTCTTTAAATTTTGAATATGTTACAAAATGTCCAGAACTCGTTTCTTTTGAATTATAATTTTGTTTCAACCATTCGTAATTTATAATTCCTGTTAAACGATAAGAAGTCCCTTCAAATAATATTGTGGATTCAATTTGACTGATTTTGATCTTCAGCTGGTTTTCTATAGGATATTCAGTATAAATCGATATTATGGGATGGTACTTATTATTTTGAGGATTCAATTTTTTGTGACATACTGGACAGCCCTGTGTTGGACATTCTTCTATACATTTATTTAAATTAGAAAACCCAACTTCTGTTAATGTCAACATATTATTTATTAACAGATGGTGAGGAGCATATCATGTATGTTCCATATGCGGTTTATATCTATCAGTCCCTGTGAATGAAGAAACAATTATAGGCAAATCAGCGTTTTTGGATAGCCCACACCATGTATGAAACTAATTCTTTAAATGGCCTTAGTAATTCTTTAAATGGCCTTTCTTGGCATCGCATGGCCATAGGAGTGGTAATTATTCGATGGTGAGAGATCTATCATGTATGTTCCATATGCCGCTATATCCATCAATCCTTGTGTACTAAGAAACAATTATAGGCAAACGATCGTTTTTCACAGCTCAAACCATGTATGGAACTAGTTCTTTAAATGGCCTTTATTACCATCGCGTAGATATAGGGGTGGTAATTATTTGATGGTGAGAGACCTATCATGTTTATTCTATATGCCCATATATCTATCATAATCCCTGTGAACTAAGAAATAGTTATAGGCTAATGAACATTTTAGATAGCTCAAACACCATATAATAATAGTTCTTTAAATAGCTTTTCTCGCCATCGCATTGATATGAGTTTGGTAATTATTCGATGGTGAGGCGCATCATATCATTTATATACCATATGCTGCTATATCTATCAATCCCTGTAAACTAAGAAACAATTATTGGCAGTTTTTAATAGCAATATAAATATATACATATATACGTTTTCGCTATTGCGTGAACATGTTTATTTGTACATGAATATTACATATAAAACTTATTGACCTTATAACTGTTCTATAATTATATTTGTATCATATATTGTCGAGTGCAATATATTTTTTCGTTCTAATATTATTTTTATTTAGTTAAGAAACAAACTAATTTTTGAACAGCCTTTTTTCGGAATGAATTTTCGCACTAACTTCATATCCGTCTAAAAAAGTAAAAGGAAAAATTACAAAAAAATATTCTAGCCTTAGAAAAAGTATAGCTACACTTAAAAAAGCGACAGATTAAAAATTAATAAGATTATTGAGAAAATAATGAATTAAAACTTATACGGAAAAGAAGATATATAGACAGGTGATCAAAAAATGGTTTCCAATAAAATTTGCCACGACGTTAAATCAATTAAACACCAATCTCAGTAGTACAGTAACTCAGTTGGACTAAGTTGATTAGCACAACACATGAGATGTTCTCGTGTGACCATATAGAATCGAAGGATGTTACATTAAGCTTTTCAAATATGCACATGTGGTTTGAAGAAATAGGGTTGGACTCAAATGGCAAATTTTATAATTCTAAAATATTTATAAATTTATGGAAAATGTATGAGAAGTACTGTTGCTCTAAGTGAATTAACACAAATCACAGAGATGTTCCCACATAGCGACTTTATACAATCATCCCTTTTGATTGTATATAGTCACTGTGCGCGAAAATAGATTTTTTAATATGCAAATTTCGTTCGAATATATCGGGTTAATAGTAATAATTCTCTACTAAGATGTTTTTTAAATTTAAGATTTGTATCAATCAACTTAGTGCAACAGTACTTCTCATACAATTTCAAATGATTTAAAAAATATTTTAGAATTAGAAAATTATCCATTTTAGCCCAATTATTTTTTACCAAACGATATGTGAATATTTAAAAAAAAATTATTATATCCTCTCTCGATTCTATATGGTCACTATGCGGAAACAGCTCTGAGATTTGTGTTAAATAGCTTAGTCCAACTGAACTACTGGTTTACTATCCTACTGAAATTTGGGTTTAATTGATTTAATGTAGTGATACATTTTATTATGAGAAACCACTCATTGTATGTATTTTAATGTGCAGCATTTAATGTGACATAACTTATTAGCAGTGTAATTTAAAATTAAGGAGTTACTTATTACATTCTAGCAATACATAATAAAGCATAGCATAAAATGTACATTTAAAATTGTAAATTTTAGGGGCGGTTAGGAGAGGAGAAATATATGCGAATTAGGTAATAGTGATAGACAAGGCACTTACAGTTATATCATAGAATAAATTGTAAGTTAAAGCAAACAGGGTTTAGCTCAAATAACTACGTATGTAAGTCTTAGTGTAAAAGATAAAAAATGATGTCAACGAAAAATATATTATGTAGCTGCACTGTGAAAACCTTAATCGATTTGGCAAAGACGTCCTACCTGAATGTCTGGGAATGTTGATCTATATAAATAATATTTCATTCGATGTCCTAGAAAGGTTGAAGTAAATTGGTTATTTTAGCGTCGCTATTGATTTTCTTTTTAAATATTTCTTGAAGGCTGATTAAGCGGTTTTATTTAGTATATTTATGTACATAATATCCAATTAATCATTTTTAGTTTTAAATTATCTACAAACTCTTGCTGTCGGTTTTAAGGCTATATATATATATATATATATATATATATATATATATATATATATATATATATATATATATATATATATATATATATATATATATATATATATATATATATATATATATATATATATATATATATATATATATATATATGTATATATATATAAATATATATATATATATATATATATATATATATATATATATATATATATATATATATGTATATATATATATATATATCTATATATATATATATATATATATATATATATATATATATATATTTATATGTATATATATATATATATATTATATATATATGGTGAAAAATACGTGAAATCACAAATTTTTGTAAGTCATATTTGAATTTTATGATTTTTATGTTTTCAATGCATAGCCTTGATTAAAAAAAAAATTTAAGAATACTTAATTTTTTTTTATTGTTGTTGTTGTTAAAAATACAGGGTGTCAAATTTTGAGAAAAATGATAATTATGATGTTGTATTTATGGCAATAAAAAGAAAACTAATTGTCCGATAATTATGATTTTGGACTCACTTTAAAGATAAGTTAATAGCAATTAACAAAAAAATATAAAATTAGTATGTTGTTTAATTTCTTCTTCTTTAAATTTCCCGCCAAAATGTTCTTTTTCAATTTTCTCAATAACCTATTTTTTTTTTTTTTTTTTTTTTTTTTTTTTAAATTTGGCAACTATTATTTTACAACATATTAAAACACTGGACCATCGTTATTTTTTATATTCTTGCAAAATCTGTTTTAGTAAGAGCATTATTTCATTTTTATATGGAAAAACTATATTTGAATAGATATTTCAGTGTTTTGCTACTGTTTAATTTTTTTGTTTTGTTTATTAATAATATTCAGTTTAGCGTCACATTTAAGTATGAGTCACCGAATTGGAAGGTGCCACCCCCTGGTTTATATCGTTTGAAAATTGGTTAACCATAGTACCATAAATCCCTTTAGTTTCTTAGATTATTTTATAAGACTAAATAAAATGTTTTTTTTCCTTTTTTATTGGGGGGGTTGATTATTTTTACTTGACAGGTGTACCTGTTAAACGATGAGTAATTCTTTTGAAAACCAAAAAAAAAATATTGTCGATATAAATAACAGTTAAAATTTAAAATTTTGATTAGTTGACATTGTGATTATTTGTAAACAACATTTAAATAAGGAGCAACATTTTTTAAAATTTGTAAAAAAAACAGTGTGTTAAAGTGACTGATAAATAAGTACTAGTGCATTAAATTTGATAATGGATAAATTTCGAAAGTGTTGTAAACCATTTCGCGACTCAAAGTGTTCGAGTAAACTAAAACCAGTTACGGATTATGTTAAGCAATTAATGCCACAATCGGTTGAGAATCAAGATAAATTGTATATCTGTTCAACGTGCTATATAAATCTAACATGCAAACGACGAAAAATAGAACCAGAATTGTCACCAGTTGCGGGACCATCAGCAACATCACCTATAACACCGCAAAGAGCCGATGACGATGATAGTAGTGATAGTGAAGCGTGTTATTTCAAAAATATAGCTGTTTTGGAAAAAATAAATGAGGTGTTACCCGTTATTGGGAAGTCTCCTAATCCGAGTACATTGGAAGTCAGGCCAAAACAGCAGCAGCAAAAATTAATCGGTTTAACTTCAATGACATTATCAACATCTTTGGTTTCGGGAATCGTGCCGCTTTTTAATCAGTCAACCGATGACCAAAGGAAGATTAAACTATATGATGAATTGATTGGTGACCTAAAAACCAAATTCCAAGAACTGGAGAAAACCAGTGATAAGATTCAGTTACTTACTATATTGCCAAAGTTATTAACCATGCAAGAAATTCAGAGCGAGTTCAACGCAACGCAACATATGGTCCGAACAGCTAAAGATGTACGGGACAAGAACGGTCCACTAAGTCGTCCAGCAACTAAAGTAGGAAAGCGAATAAGTGATGAGCTGAAGCAAGCAGTATTATCTTATTACACTGATGTTAGTCGGATAATGCCCGGTAAAAACGATTGTTTAACTATCGATAAGGCTAAAGTTCAAAAGCGGCTAATGATGTGTAATCTGAAAGAATGCTACGAGGGATATAAGTCGTTGCATCAGGGCGATGAGTCAAAAAAAATTGGATTTTCCAAATTTTCACTACTTCGTCCTAAATACTGTGTACAACCAGGTAGTAGTGGAACGCATACAGTCTGCGTGTGTACCATACATCAAAATGTCAAATTAATTATTTATGGTACCAAAATGGAAACTTTTACCAACGGAAAGATAGCAGACTACCGGGATTGTATTTCATCTATATTATGTGTTGAGCCTACACCAACATGTTACCTTCTAGAATGCGAAAGCTGCCCAGGACTGGATAACTTTAAACAATATTTGAAAAATGCATTTCTGGAGCATGGCTGCGAGGATGCTGAGTTAAAGTTTAATCAGTGGGTTTCTACCGACAGATGCAATTTGGAAACTTTTTCACAACCGTTAGATGTATTTCTGGATTATTTCATAAATAAGATGAAGAATCTGTTGCCTCATTACTTCATTTCACTTCAGCAGTCCAGTTTCTTAAAAAATAAAAAATTGGCGCTGAAGTCTACCGAGGTGATAGTTTTATGTGATTTTGCAGAAAATTATGCATTTATAATGCAAAATGCCGCACAAGGTTTTCATTGGAATAATAAACAAGCGACTATTCATCCATTTGTAATTTACCAAAATTTAGAAGGCAAATTACATCACCACACCTTCGTTATAATATCGGATTGTCTTCACCACGATACTGTAGCGGTTCACTTATTTATTGAGAAATTAATGCAGTTTTTGAAAACTAAAATATCCAGTTTATCTAAAATTTATTATATTACCGATGGTGCAGTCACGCATTATAAAAATAAGAAAAATTTTAAGAACATCCTAAAACACAAAGAGGATTTTGGAGTTGACTGCGAATGGCATTTTCATGCAACAGCTCATGGAAAAGGTCCATGTGATGGAGTAGGGGGTACCATCAAAAGAATGGCATCCAGAGCTAGTCTCACAATGGAATACGGCAGTACAATAACCAATGCAGATGAATTATTTAAATGGGCTAAAACGTTGAAAACAGATATCAATTTTGGATTTTGTTCAGACGCAGAACATAAATCAAAGCAAATAAAACTTGCAACTAGGTTTGAAAATTTAAAAACAGTAAAAGGAACTCACGGTTTTCACGCATTCATTCCAACAGAGGATGGCTATTTGAATTGTAAAAAATATTCTAATTCTGATGATTATCTTAAATTTAAATTGTGATTTTTAATTAGAATAAGATTGAATTTTAAACAATAAAGTAAAATTATCTTTGGGTTTGAAAATAAATAAATACTAATAATTTAACTGAACTGTCTTTTTTGTAAATATGTCATTCCAAAACAATGAGATATACATATCTATTCAAATATAGTTTTTCCATATAAAAATGAAATAATGCTCTTACTAAAACAGATTTTGCAAGAATATAAAAAATAACGCTGGTCCAGTGTTTTAATATGTTGTAAAATAATAGTTGCCAAATTTAAAAAAAAAAAAAAAAAAAAAAAAAAAAAAATAAGTTTTTGAGAAAATTGAAAAAAAACATTTTGGCGGGAAATTTAAAGAAGAAGAAATTAAACAACATACTAATTTTATATTTTTTTGTTAATTGCTATTAACTTATCTTTAAAGTGAGTCCAAAATCATAATTATCGGACAATTAGTTTTATTTTTATTGCCATAAATACAACATCATAATTATCATTTTTCTCAAAATTTGACACCCTGTATTTTTAACAACAACAACAATAAAAAAAAATTAAGTATTCTTAAATTTTTTTTTTAATCAAGGCTATGCATTGAAAACATAAAAACCATAAAATTAAAACATGACTTACGGCTCCATATAGTGAATTTGTGAGTTCACGTATTTTTCACCATATATATATATATATATATATATATATATATATATATATATATATATATTTATATATCAATATGGGTTTTTCAGCACAAAGTCAAGGTTTGCGACGGCGGACTAGTCGACCTTACATTATATCGCCAAATCGCAAGAAAGGTTGAGGTAATTTTCTGTTTTATTGCATTTTGATATTGATTTCTGTACAGTCTTATTAAATTTTTAATTTAAATAATTTTTTTGCTTCAAATAAAAACTAAATATAATCAAGGCCTGACATTACAGGGCTGATTGTATTGCGCCCAGTTTTAATTTCCCTAAACAAATTAGGCTACAAAATAGAAAATATAATTAAATGTAAATTGTACCTGTATGATAATTTTCTTGACATTTCCAATTTTTGTTGTGCTGCCAGATGACCATTGCACCATAACCTTTTGTTGGATATACAAAAAATTTGTTTTTATTTCTTATGTCGTTATTTCAGTCATTTATAGATATTTTATGTTTACCGGTTCAAATTTTAATATATCACCTAAAAGCCTGGTTTATCCGATATATTACAAATTAGACTGTTCGGTACATTTTGATCACATTACATGGGTAAAATTATAACCCTCTGAGGAATATATATCGTACCTACAAATCAATTTGAAGTAAAGAAAAATGTGATCCAAAGTTCTTTAACTCAACTCGTTTAAAGAGTAGGAATATGTATTTAAACAGTTCAAATTAATGATGTTAAAATTAGTCAAAATATTACCGCAATATGGATGAACATTTCTCAAAATCGAAAATACGAATTTCGTATTATGATTTGTTTTTGGATAATGGCCAAAGCAATTCTAAGTTTGATTTTGATTTATTAATTCAATCAATGACATTAACAAAATTATTAGACTAAATATTTTGGCTATTTAGTATTTTAAGACATTTTTAAATAAAATCTAATCTAAAATTCAATCTAAGTTAAAATATAACACATTCAACCGTCTAATTTGTTTTTCGAGCTTGGACCGAATATGATTCATTCATAAGACGTGTATCCAACCGTATTAACAAACAATGAATAACTAAAATAAAAATGTAGGAGATTTGCATTGAGGATCCATCCCATGAGGGATTCACTAGAGCCATGCAGAGACTAAAACGAAACCGCTCACCTGTGGTGGATTGCATTAATTCGGAGCTCTTGATATTCGAAAGGGATACTTGTGGAGCTGTCCTTTCGACCTTATTCGATTAGTATGGCGAACCGTAGTAATACCTGATGAATGGGAAGTGGCCTCGATATGTCCTATCTTCAAGAAGGGAGACCGCTTGATTGGGAGAATTATCGCGATATAGCTCCTCTTTGCACAGCATACAAGTTAGTGTCCTACATTATATTGGTTAAAGTCACTCCTCTAGCAGCAGAGGGCCTCGTGATTGGTGACTATCAAGGAGGATTTCGTCTGAATCGATCAGGTCTTTTCGCTGTAACACGGAAAAAATAATTTTACACTATTGTCTCTTTTCCAAATTGTCAAACTACTTTTTAAATTATTGCCTCTTTTTTTACACGAAATTAAAATCGTGTACCACTCTCGCTCATATAGTTTCTTCGTTGTTACTATAATTCGCTAAGAGCCGGATTTTTCCCCATATAATAAATTCTGTGTAGAAAAGATGGTCTGGTGAATGGTGATTTGTATTCATTTTTCTTATAGTCAAGCCCGATCTCCGCTTTCTCCGTTTATATGTCATCTTTATTCATTTGAAAAATACTTATCCGATTTTCATGAAGCAAAAGCAAGCTTGGAGAGGCTTGGCATTTAATATTTCTAAAATGTATGGGTAGAGTTCCAAAGATGTACAAAGATTTTAAATTTATTTATTTTCAAGGTACATGATACAAAAAATAAAAATTCTGATGCACAAAAATTCACCACGAAGTTGTAGGAGTATAAATATTTACTACTCGAATTATAATTTCATCAGTATATCCTTTGTTAATAACGAAAATATTATGACTTTTGAGTGAAAACTCTTGTTTAACTATACTCAAAATGACAATTCTTTGTTTATTTACAAGTTGTTATTATTGGATTTCTGATAAAGGAATATTTTTTTAGGCAAAATATGTTCCATTGACGAAAAAATAACAACACCAGTATAATTTTCAGATTTGTTAATATGGCTATCCTGGTGAAATTTTATTCGAGTTGAGAATATTTCAACTCAGTACCTCGATTTTGTTGCCTTTTTGAGACTATGAGACTGCCAAATATTTTGTAAACGTACACTGTGTAGGCCAAGATATATATATTACATGATAACATAAAAGTACTTTTTCTTCGGTGCGCCAACTTTTTTTTCTGAATAAAAAAAAGTACTAGCAGAGAGAAAACAAAACAAAATCATAATAAATTTTAGTCATGATTTGAAATCCATAAGGGTAGGGTGTGCTACTCATGAAAATCCAAAAAAAAATCTTTTTTGTGTTCAAACTCAAATTCGTTCTTCATTATATTACCATTACAAAATAATTTTTTATTGAAAATTAAATATCTTTATTGCAAAAAACCTGCAAATTTTAATTATAGATTTAATTTATGTATTATTATTTATAATTTATTTTAGATATTTAATAAATCAATTAAAAAAAATTTATATGAAAAAAGCCGATCAATGTATTAAAAAAAATTCTATCTTTCCCGTGTTGAACAAATTTCATTATGTTAAAATTTTAAAAACAAAGAGCACATTAGAAAAAACAAAAAAAACCATCAGATCATCAGATGATCAGGTAAATCGAGAGAGTACGAGTAGCAATAACAGAGAGATAGTGCAATAATAGAGAGATAAAACAATAACAAAAAAATATCGGCGCACCAACGTGTTTTTGTTTACTCCTAATGACTATATCTAATATTTCTTATATCATGGTGTAGGCTATTAAATATTGTTGTTGTGTGTTGTCATTTTTTGTATGTGTATTTGTTTTGAGAGTGTACAATAAGCATCAAAAATTATCGAATCGGTATAAATCGGTATAAAAAACAAAAATAATACAAACATTTTTGGTGCTTACACTCCGTTTTCTCCTGCTATTGCGATGGAGAATTGACGTTTATGTCATTAGTATAGTACATAAATTATTATGTTTACTTATTATCCTATTATGATATTTTTGAATCCGAAAGCTTTTGAATTTTTGTCAAAATAAAATATAAACAGCGCATGCGCACAAATACACACATACTCACTAATATTACTATTTTCCGGTAATTTTTACTCTCCTAATCCCATAGTCTCAAAAAGGCAACAAAATCGAGGTACAGATAGCTAACTTTGTGGATCATGTATATTTTTTTTGGATCATGTATGCGGCTTCAATGAATTATTTTTTACTTTGAATGAAACTTTTGCAAATTAAGTGCAACCTTTTTCAATTAAATAAAACAAATGCAACTACATATAATGAATCTTTTTACTAAATTAAAATAAATAATTCACAAAAATTTGTTTTTGTGTCTACTTCCTAATATAATTGGGAAAACACTCCCTTTTAATTTTATTATCGCATAACATACTATTTATTTCCTTGCATCACGTATTTATCCATTTTAACGTTCGAGAATTTCAATTTGTTAATTGATTCATGTACATTGAAATATATTAAACGTTATTAATATAAGAATCTATAGTAGTTCATGAGAAAATTAGAATTACATATAAAATATTAGACCAACAAATAATTTTATTACAATAATTGACTACTTTTAAGAATTTTTAAGTTATCAAAAATTATCTCTTGATAAAGGAGCTATTGATACAAATATTTGAAGAAGTTATAACACTTGAAAACTCTGCTAAAATAGTAATTAGTCGTTACAGATAAAACGTGTGTGAATTGTTATAAAAATGATAGAAGGAATATAAAAATTAACAACAGAAGTGTAAACCAAAATTGAACAAATCAGTTGAGACTAACCTTGGTTATTATCCAACAATAGCCTACAGAACAAACCTAAAATCTTCACTATTCAAAGCGGCCTACTTTGGATTACATTGAACTAGCTTTCGTCTTGAAATGAAATCTGTAAATTCTTCAGGAATAATAGCCTTGGGTAAACAATATGCCACGCAGTGTTCAAGTAAATAAATAATAATAATAAACAGTTTTTATAGGCCATTACTAGCCCTTTACTGAGTCAATAATTTGACCCCAACGGTTTCGATCCTGAGCATGGTTTTCATACTGTCTAAGACAATCTGAAGAGGCCAAGCCGTTTCTACATCGTAGAGCCATCGTTGCCGGCAACGACCTCTGCGCCTACCATATGGTGGCTCTCCTTTCAGAGATCGCTGCACAATTCGTTCCGAATCAGCACGCAGCACGTGACCGAGCCAGCATACTCGCTGAGATCTTACTTCATGTACAATATCGGGGATCATCATCAGATCTCTAATTTCGATATTGTACAGAGCTCGGTATGTACCATCTATTTCGCGTTTTGGGCCGTAAATCACACGCATGACTTCTCTCAAATGTAAGGAGCCATCTCTCGTACTCATCCGTCAGCGCCCAACTTTCACATCCAAACATTACAACGGGCCTGATCAACGCTTTGTAAAGCTTCAGCTTCACGGCACTTGATAAGTGTTTAGATTTTAGCAGTGGCCTTAGAGGATTCAAAGCACGGCTGGCAGCTGCCAGCCGCATTTTAATATCCTCACCCACACTGTTATCGTGATTGATAAGAGAACCCAAATATTTGAACCTCCTCACTCCCTCAAACGTGTGGTGGCTACTAGAGATCGGAAACGAGTGCAAAATTTCCAACAAAATCAAACAAAAAAATATTATTACGATTACAAACAAAACAAAATCGAAAAAGGTTAAAAATTCGAAAAAATATATATGTATTGCAAATTTTTCCTCGTTCGATTTTGTTTCGTACACACGAAAAGAAACGAGTAAACAGAAAAGAAAAAAACTTGTTTCGTTTTGAAATTCTCTTTGTTTACTCGCGAGTAATCCTTCTTTTTTCCAAAATATACATATTTTTTGTTTTTTATGCTGCGTTTTGTCTGTAACGATAAAGGATATTTTTGTATATGTAATTTGTTCGATTTTTTTTGTGGTAAGTCTAAGTATAATTTAATTATACAACATTTTTGTTATTGTATAAAATTTATTTATGATAAATTTGATCTATGAATTTATTATAATTATTATTTTAATCATAAAGAAATTTTAAAAAGTTTATATGCAACTATTTATAATTAATAAAAAACATATATAACCTATAAAATATTTCCGAAAATTTCAGTTAAACTTATCAAAACATTTTGCGAGTAAACAAAATGAAAAAGCAAAATGAAACAAAAAAATTCAAGATCAAGCAAAATAAAACAAATTAATTTTTATTTTTTACGGAAACAAACGAAACATGCTCGAGTATGCTCTTTCCGATCTCTGGGCTACTACTAAAATCTGGTGTGCCATTGTCCCTAAAACCAGAGATCATGTATTTCGTTTTGGACTCATTGATCTGAAGTCCAACTGAAGCTGAAAAATCTACAAGCGGATCAAGTATTTCTTTCACTCCGTTGCTATTCAGTCCAATCACGCATATTTCATCTGCATATGCAAGCATTCTGATTGGACTGGCGATATAAGATGTTGCGCTGAGGTGTTTCAGTTTTACGAAAGATGTACTCCAACATGAGATTAAAGAGTATCGGGGACAGAGCATCTCTCTGTCGAACACCCGAGTTACCTGCAAAAATTGTCGATAGCTTGTTCTCAGCTTTAACACAGCATTGAGACTGCGTCACTGCCATCCTACACAGTCGTACCAATTTTGTTGGCATTCCTAGGTACTCCAGGCAGACTATTCAAGTAAATAATTACAATTTACAAAACTTATATAAATAGTTCGAGCTTTTGGATATAATTTGAAAAATTGATAATACTCCTGTATTATTAAAAATACTCATACTGCTTCAATAAGAGCTAGAAATGTTACGCGTATAGCGCGTTTAAGATCAGACTATTGTCCAATTCAAAATTATTTGAAATTGAAATTAAATTGAAAATTAAAGCAAGTTTTGCGAATAACCTTCAGAGCTATTTTACATTTGGAAAGTACCGATTATTATTTTTTAATGAATAATCGCCAGATTCATAAAACATTACAAAAATGTGGCTGATGACACATCTTAGTTTAATTTAATTTTGAAAATTGACTTATGATGCAGTTGTACTTTGTCTGTTTGCTATACAATATTATATTGATTTTTTGAATTGGAATTAAAAACTTTATATACTTATCAAATAAAAATTTTGAAATAAAGTTCAGTTCTATGGATCTTTGAAATGAAATCTGTAAATTCTTCAGGAATAATAGCCTTGGGTAAACAATATGCCACGCAGTGTTCAAGTAAATAAATAATAATAATAAACAGTTTTTATAGGCCATTACTAGCCCTTTACTGAGTCAATAATTTGACCCCAACGGTTTCGATCCTGAGCATGGTTTTCATACTGTCTAAGACAATCTGAAGAGGCCAAGCCGTTTCTACATCGTAGAGCCATCGTTGCCGGCAACGACCTCTGCGCCTACCATATGGTGGCTCTCCTTTCAGAGATCGCTGCACAATTCGTTCCGAATCAGCACGCAGCACGTGACCGAGCCAGCATACTCGCTGAGATCTTACTTCATGTACAATATCGGGGATCATCATCAGATCTCTAATTTCGATATTGTACAGAGCTCGGTATGTACCATCTATTTCGCGTTTTGGGCCGTAAATCACACGCATGACTTCTCTCAAATGTAAGGAGCCATCTCTCGTACTCATCCGTCAGCGCCCAACTTTCACATCCAAACATTACAACGGGCCTGATCAACGCTTTGTAAAGCTTCAGCTTCACGGCACTTGATAAGTGTTTAGATTTTAGCAGTGGCCTTAGAGGATTCAAAGCACGGCTGGCAGCTGCCAGCCGCATTTTAATATCCTCACCCACACTGTTATCGTGATTGATAAGAGAACCCAAATATTTGAACCTCCTCACTCCCTCAAACGTGTGGTGGCTACTAGAGATCGGAAACGAGTGCAAAATTTCCAACAAAATCAAACAAAAAAATATTATTACGATTACAAACAAAACAAAATCGAAAAAGGTTAAAAATTCGAAAAAATATATACATATGTATTGCAAATTTTTCCTCGTTCGATTTTGTTTCGTACACACGAAAAGAAACGAGTAAACAGAAAAGAAAAAAACTTGTTTCGTTTTGAAATTCTCTTTGTTTACTCGCGAGTAATCCTTCTTTTTTCCAAAATATACATATTTTTTGTTTTTTATGCTGCGTTTTGTCTGTAACGATAAAGGATATTTTTGTATATGTAATTTGTTCGATTTTTTTTGTGGTAAGTCTAAGTATAATTTAATTATACAACATTTTTGTTATTGTATAAAATTTATTTATGATAAATTTGATCTATGAATTTATTATAATTATTATTTTAATCATAAAGAAATTTTAAAAAGTTTATATGCAACTATTTATAATTAATAAAAAACATATATAACCTATAAAATATTTCCGAAAATTTCAGTTAAACTTATCAAAACATTTTGCGAGTAAACAAAATGAAAAAGCAAAATGAAACAAAAAAATTCAAGATCAAGCAAAATAAAACAAATTAATTTTTATTTTTTACGGAAACAAACGAAACATGCTCGAGTATGCTCTTTCCGATCTCTGGGCTACTACTAAAATCTGGTGTGCCATTGTCCCTAAAACCAGAGATCATGTATTTCGTTTTGGACTCATTGATCTGAAGTCCAACTGAAGCTGAAAAATCTACAAGCGGATCAAGTATTTCTTTCACTCCGTTGCTATTCAGTCCAATCACGCATATTTCATCTGCATATGCAAGCATTCTGATTGGACTGGCGATATAAGATGTTGCGCTGAGGTGTTTCAGTTTTACGAAAGATGTACTCCAACATGAGATTAAAGAGTATCGGGGACAGAGCATCTCTCTGTCGAACACCCGAGTTACCTGCAAAAATTGTCGATAGCCTGTTCTCAGCTTTAACACAGCATTGAGACTGCGTCACTGCCATCCTACACAGTCGTACCAATTTTGTTGGCATTCCTAGGTACTCCAGGCAGACTATTCAAGTAAATAATTACAATTTACAAAACTTATATAAATAGTTCGAGCTTTTGGATATAATTTGAAAAATTGATAATACTCCTGTATTATTAAAAATACTCATACTGCTTCAATAAGAGCTAGAAATGTTACGCGTATAGCGCGTTTAAGATCAGACTATTGTCCAATTCAAAATTATTTGAAATTGAAATTAGATTGAAAATTAAAGCAAGTTTTGCGAATAACCTTCAGAGCTATTTTACATTTGGAAAGTACCGATTATTATTTTTTAATGAATAATCGCCAGATTCATAAAACATTACAAAAATGTGGCTGATGACACATCTTAGTTTAATTTAATTTTGAAAATTGACTTATGATGCAGTTGTACTTTGTCTGTTTGCTATACAATATTATATTGATTTTTTGAATTGGAATTAAAAACTTTATATACTTATCAAATAAAAATTTTGAAATAAAGTTCAGTTCTATGGATCTATTTATTTATAAATGAAACGAATGGTTTGTCAGCACAATTATTACTGTTGGTTGGTAATAATTCTAATGGTTTGGTTCTGCGTTTTCGATTTTGCTTCATGCCGTTAGCATCGCTAAGGTTATGTGCGTCAAGCCGGTTTGGCAAACCAAGCCTCCATGTTCAAAACGAACTTTTATTATAGAACCTAAAATGACAAAAATAATCGCTCTCTTCATAATAATAATAATAAACAGTATTAAAGGCCATTACTGGCCCCTTACTGAGTCAACAACCTGGCTCCAACGGTTTCGATCCTGAGCATGGTCTTCATACTGTCTAAGACACTCTGAAGAGGCCAAGTCGTTCTCTACATCGTGGAGCCATCGTCGCCGGCAACGACCTCTGCGCCTACCATATGGTGGCTCTCCTTTCAGAGATCGCTGCACAATTCGTTCCGGATCAGCACGCAGAACGTGACCGAGCCAGCGTACTCGCTGAGATCTTATTTCATGTACAATATCGGGGATCTTCATCAGATCTCTGATCTCGATATTGTACAGAGCTCGGTAGGTACCATCTATTTCGCGTTTTGGGCCGTAGATCACACGCATGACTCTTCTCTCAAATGTTAGGAGCCATCTCTCGTATTCATCCGTCAGCGCCCAACTTTCACATCCAAACATAAAACACGGTACTTGATAAGTGTTTAGATTTTAGCAGTGGCCTTAGAGGATACAAAGAACGACTGCCAGCTGCCAGCCGCACTTTAATATCCTCACCCACACTATTATCGTGAGTGATAAGAGAACCCAAATATTTGAACCTCCTCACTCCCTCAAACGTGTGGTGGCCACTACTAAAATCTGGTGTACCATTGTCCCTAAAACCAGAGATCAGGTATTTCGTTTTGGACTCATTGATCTGAAGTCCAACTGAAGCTGAAAACTCTACAAGCGGATCAAGTATTTCTTTCACTCCGTTGCTATTCAGTCCAATCACGCATATGTCATCTGCATATGCAAGCACCTGATTGGACTGGCTATATAAGATGTTACGCTGCGGTGTTTCAGTTTTACGAAAGATGTACTCCAACATGAGATTAAAGAGTATCGGGGACAGAGCATCTCCCTGCCGAACACCCGAGTTAACTACAAAACTTGTCGATAGCCTGTTCTCAACTTTAACACAGCATTGAGACTGCGTCACTGTCATCCTACATAGTCGTACCAGTTTTGTTGGCATTCCTAGGTATTCCAGGGCAGACCATAAACTCTCTCGATTGATCGAGTCATAGGCCTGCCGGAAATCCAGGAACACCTGATGTACGGGGATGGATGTCTCATAATATTTAGATAGAATCATCCGCAGCGAAAAGACCTGATCGGTGACTGATCGATTCGGACGAAATCCTCCTTGATAGTCACCAACCAAGCCCTCCGCTAGAGGAGTGATTCTATCCAATACAATGTATGACAGTAACTTGTAAGCTGTGCAAAGGAGAGCTATACCGCGATAATTCTCACACTTCAAGCGGTCTCCCTTCTTGAAGATGGGGCATATCGCGGCCACTTTCCATTCGTCAGGCATAACTTCGGTTCGCCATACTAATCGAATAAGGTCGAAAAGACAGTTCCACAAAGTATCCCCTCCGAATATCAAGAGCTCCGAATTAATGCAGTCCACTCCAGGTGCACGGTTTCGTTTCAATCTCTGCATGGCTTTAGTGAATTCCTCATGGGATGGCTCCTCAGTGCAAATCTCCGCAGTCTGTATTAGAGGTGGCTCAACAACAGTCTGTGACGCATGATGGACATCAAGCAGGTCAGTAAAGTGTCCACTCCATGCGTCAAGTACTGCGTCGATGTTGACACAGAGGTTTCCATCCCGGTCCCGAATGGCGGTTGACGTAGGCCTGAAAGTATGGTTCAGTCCAGTAATTCCTTTAAAGAAATTACGCGAACTGCGCTCATTACTGAGTTGTTGTACTTTCAGAACCTCGGCCTTCCACCATTCTCGCTTCTTCCGTCTACAAATCCGCTTAGCTGCCCTTCTTGCAAGAGCAGCCTTGTTTTTCCTCGCGATTGTGAGACGTTGTTGCACTTCATTATGGGCTATATTTTGTTGCTCAACTGCAAGACGACACTCGTCATCAAACCAATCATTCTTGGGTCTGACTTTCACTATACCTAAAGTCTGTTGAGCAGCACTGACAACCGAAGTTTTCAGTACCCCCCAGACAGAGTTCACGCAGTCAGACTGGTAATTAGCTTCATTAATGTTGTCGCTGACAAGATCCTGATATCGTTTCTTTTGATCTTCATTTATCAGACCTTCACAGTCGAAACGTACCATGCGTTTCGCTGTGTTCCCAGACTTGTACGAAAACTTCCATCGTAGCTTTGCAGCGACCAAATGATGATCGCTGCCTACGTATTTGGTTGCTGACCGATAAGTTCTCACATCCTGCACAACCTGAGCCCGTCCTTTAGAAACTAACACATGGTCAATTTGGCTCCGGGAAGTTCCGCGAGGATGTGTCCATGTCTCAAGATGTATGTGTTTGTGAGGGAAGAATGTGCTTGCTACTCTAAGATCATGAGCAACCGCAAAGTACATCATTCTCTCACCATTATCGGTCGCAGTTTCGTGTCGGGAGTACGGACCTATGTTTTCACACAAGTCGGTCTGATTTCTGCCAGCTCTAGCATTAAAGTCCCCAATTACCATTCTAACATCGTGTTCGGGTATAGATCCCATCAGATCGTCCAAGTCATTGTAAAATGAGTCTTTATCTTGGGGCTGGCTGACTTCTGTGGGCGCATGTACACAAATTATCGACAGGTTAGCTAACTTCATGCGCAAGCGAAGCTTACACAATCGGTTATTGACTGCTTGGAAATCCAAAACAGCCTTCTTTACCTGCGGCCCAAGAAGAAATCCAGCTCCAAGATTTCCGAGGTCATCTCCACTGTAGAACAACGTATAGCCCTGGGACACATGGTCTCCACTTTTAGGCCAGCGAGTTTCTTGAAGAGCAACGAGTTCCAGCCGATACTCCTTCATGCACGTGATTAGGCCCTCTAACGCTCCTGGTTTCCTTAGTGATTGCACGTTCCACGTGCCGATCCTAAATCTCGTGTCCGGGTACTTGAGCGGGGGTCCGGTGTCGTTTTGGCGGTATCCATTTTTCTTTTTGTTGACTTTATAAACACTATATTTTTTTTACGGATGCGGGTCGTCAGCCCAGCGATCCAACCGTTAAGTCGCCTCCTACGACAAGCAAAGGGTACTGTGGTGGTATTCTTGGGAAACATGTTCGTGCAATTTTGCTTTACGAGACATGTGAGTGCCCCCCGACACAGGGGCTCTCTTCATACATTTTATATGGAGAGACATGATTTTCGTTTATAGAAATATTTGAATGAAAATTAACTCAAAATTGAAAACATCTATGACCCTCTGTTGAAATGTAGAACAATAATCCGATCGATTTATCCAACAACAAAATTTTTTGTTTGTTTGTTTTTAACAAAATTATCACCGAAATGAGGTTACACTCACAACGAAAATAAATAACGCCGATAATTTGTTTCATAGGAAGCGTTCGGAACCGGCAGAATTTATACTATTTAAGTAAAAAATCGGTCGGATTCTTGTTTTGCTCATGTGGCGTGTCTTAAAGGCAATGCCACATGCTGTTGTCTCCGACCGATTCGGTAGAAAATATGGTTAGACACGCCACATGAGCAAAACAATAATCCAACTGATGTTTACAACAACAATTTTTTTATTTTTTTTTGTTTCTTTTTTTTTGTCAGAGTTTTTGATATTTAGTTTATATAATTTATCAAATTATTACCAATTATTACAGATTGACAGCTGGGTTTGTAAACAAAATAAAAGTATCACCGAAGTGAGGTTATACTCACGGATGCGTTCGGAACCGACAAAATTTGTATTGGGAAGCATTCCGAACCGACAAAATTTATACCATTTCCGGCTATTCTGTCGGACCGACAGATTTTTTTACAAAATATGCAATCATTTAATCATAAATGAAAAAAATCGGTCCCAGACTTTCGCCGATGTTTGTCATGTGGCAACGCCTTTACCATATTTTCTACCAAATCGGCCGGAAATACAGCTGCATGTGGCATTGCCTTGAGGTCGAAAATACATATCGCCGATAATTTGTTTCATAAATTCTATTGGGAAGCGTTCGGAACCGACAAAATTTATACCATTTAACTAAAAAATTGGTTCTAGGACCGACAAAATAGAAAAACTCTTAAGGCGATGCCACATGCAGTTGTCTTTCCGACCGATTCGGTAGAAAATATGATAAGACACGCCACATGAGCAAAACGATAATCCGACCGATTTTTACAACAACAAAATTTTTGTTTGTGTTTTTTTTTTTTGTCATTTGTTTTTGACATTTAATTTATATATTTTATCAAATTATTACCATACTCATTTTTAATTTTCAATAAATTGTACAGATTAACAGCTACGTTTGTAAACAAACCAAATTATCACTGAAGTGAGGTTATGGTCACAACGAAAATAAATATCGGTGATATTTGATGCGTTCGGAACCGACAAAATTTATATTGGGAAGCGTTTGGAACCGACAAAATTTATACCATTTACGTAAAAAATCGGCTGTCGGACCGACAATAGAAAATCTCTTATTATTCAATTAAAATTGTTATATTATTATAAATTTATGATTTTAATTACTAATTGTAGTTATTTCATATATTTTCTTAATTTAAGTCAAAAATATGCAATCATTTAATTATAAAAGAAAAAATCGGTCCCAGTCTTTCGCCGATATTTTTGTCATGTGGCAACGCCTTTATTATTCAATTAAAATTGTTATAATATTACAAATTTATTATTATAAATTTATTATTATTTTAATTACATTTAATCATAAATGGAAAAATCAGTCATCGTCGGCTAGGCTATCGTCGCTATTTTTGTCTCGTTGGCAACGCTTTTATAGTATAGTTAGTACGTTTGTTAAAGTTCATCAAAGTATGTTTCATATTCTTTCTACAAGTTCCTAGCAAAATAAATGCAAATTCGAATCCACATCATTTTTTTTTAATTTTGACATATTATATTGGAGTATAAGTTTGTTTTTCAATTCATCATTTCTTCTAATGTTGTTGGAATTTGAATTTTTTAATTCTCTTCAAATTCTTTAATACTAAATTACAATTATGTATACTAAATTTTAAATGAAGCAAAAATTGAATGGAAAATTCAAATTCGACTCAAATCTGGATATTTATATTTTATCGATATTTCACTCTCAATTCTAAGTAGTATTTAAATCAAATTGAATATTAAATGTTGATGATCTCAAACTACATTCAAATTCTTCTGAATTCGTTTCCTAACTGAAGTTGAATATATGTAACCATGTAAGTACATAGTTGGATTTTTCTTGTAAATTTTATATTTTATTAAATTATTTGAACGTTTTGTGAAAATCAAACTTGGATATACATGTGCATGCTATTTCCTTATCAAAACAGTCAAAAGTGGTTAGCCTAAAATTAAAACTTTCCAACTTTAAGCAACGATCGATTCATATTCAAATGCTACAGAGCACAATTCATTCCTTTTGCTCGTCAGATGCCTTATAAAGCAGGTTTAATAAAGCAGATAGTGGTTTCATTATTATTTGTTTGTTTTTTTTTTTTTCGTATGAATAATTACCTAAATCGGTTTTCATAAAATCCCAGTCTGGCTACCTAGACTATTAGATTCTTAAATAACATTTTCCAAAAATCCTACAGAATTTATATTACGCCCCAATTTTATAACATCATAAAAAAAATTAAATATTAATAGAGATAATAAACAAATGTACTTCAATGGAAGAACACTACTACTTTGATGCAGTACTAGTAGTACATAATAAACACAAGTATAAAAAGACGATTAATACACGTATGTACTAGAACTTTCTGTTCCAAATATGTGTGTGACATTTTTAATCATTTATCTTATCTATTTCGCTAATTTGTAGAATTATATTTCAAAATCAACCAGATTTTCATTTTTTAATTTAATCACATGAACTATTTTTTTAAAATTAAATTATATTATCATTAAATTTGTGTTGATATTTCTGTTCATGTTTGTATACACTGGAGTTTCAAAAATAATTTCAGTTGTAAGCATGTATTTGATTTAAAAACAACTACTTTAGTTACATTCTGTAATAATACAGTAGCTAGTGTTCTTTGTGCAGATGCACTACCTGTTTTGTTTTTATACTTTTGTGATTTTTGTGTTACCAATACAATATAACTGTACTATGTATACACCATACTTTTGCTAAAGCATTCATTTATAACAACATTCAATAGAGATTTATATTTTAATTATATTGAGTTTGAAAAAATTGTGCAAAACTGAAAATTGATAAAACCTGCTACAGAAACAATTGAACGTGATTTAATTTATTAAGTAATGGTTTCGGAAGAGAGATAATTATTTTATTTATAAATAAATAGCCCGACTGTTAGTTTGCTTTGATTTATATTTATATAATTAAATTAATAAAAAATATATACAATGGATGGTATAAAATCAAGTTTAACTATCTTTCGGAATTCAAATTACTGGTGAGTAGACAACGAATTAAATAGAAATATTTGACCTGATTTTATTTATCGTTTTATTTATCTGCCATCTCACGAGTTTAGAAACACCGACAGATTAATCCGTTTTTTAACATTTTATCTCTTAAATATTTGTGTTGTGACACAAACACAATGTGTATATATTATGTACACATTCACTTAGTTGTTAACCCTCAAAATGCCGGTAAGATAATGTGGAGAGATTTGGTTCTTATGCGTGCACTCATATGTTTATATATTTTGAAGGTTATAGTATATATATATATATATATTATATATACATATATATATATATATATATATATATATATATATATATATATATATATATATATATATATATATATATATATATATATATATATATATATATATATATGAATATATATATATATATATATATATATATATATATATATATATATATATATATATATATATATGAATATATATATATATATATATATATATATATATATATATATATATATATATATATATATATATATATATATTCATATATATATATATATATTCATATATATATTTATATATATATATATATATATATATATATATATATATATATATATATATATATATATATACATATTTGTATATATATATATATATATATATATATATATATACATATTTGTATATATATATATATATATATATATATATATATATATATATATATGTATATATATATATATATATATATATATATATATATATATAAAAATATATATATATATATATATAATATATATATATATATATATATATATATATATATATATATATATATATATGTATATATATATATATATATATATATATATATATATATATATATATATATATATATATATATATATATATATATATATATATATATATGTATATATATATATATGTATATATGAATATATATATATATATATATATATATATATATATATATATATATATATATATATATATATATATATATATATATATATATATATGTATATATATATATATATGTATATATGAATATATATATATATATATATATATATATATATATATATATATATATATATATATATATATATATATATATATATATATATATATATATATATATATATATATATATATATATATATATATATATATATATATACTCCTAAATTTTTCATTGAAATGTTGTTTATTAAATAGCGCGAATTCATTCATTCTTGTGATTCATTTATTGAAATTATTATGTATTTTCAGATTTAACGTAAACATAATTATATAAAATATTCCATAAGCAGATAACCATAACAAAATATCAATATTTTTCTATTTTCTATTTATTATATAATAATGTACATAGTTACATACATACATCTATATGTATTTAGTTGGTAATGCCAAAGGCTGTAATACATATTTTGAAGCTTTTACAGTATTATTAAGAAGCTTTTACGTTATATTTTTGCTCTGTCTCAATTTGGATAAACATGCATATAAGTCATGAATCGATTAATTCAAGCCTGCATAGAAAAATTCATATTTAAATATGTAGTTAGATAATGTATAATTCTAATTAAACTATTCCACTTCGTTCTTCAAGTGTAGAGGCATTATAAATATGTTCATACATATTAATATATATATGTATGTATATACTAATTATATATATATATATGTTCTTAGATGATTTTTTTTCTGTTTTATTATCTCGATTATCGGTTCGCTTTATGCTCACAATATGTCAATTTAAAATACGAAACATAAAAAATATTTAACAGTATATAAAATTAGTAGCAGATCATCACGATATTATTTAATTTGGATACTTTAATTTAAAAGCTAGTTATGTATATATATACGAGTATAATATGACTTTTTTGTCAAAAATTTGTAATTTCACGTATTTTTCACCATATACTTGAAATTACAAATTTTTGTAAGTCATATTTGAATTTTATGTTTTGAATGCATAGGTCTTGATAAAAAAAAAATTTAGAATGCTTTGTTTTTTTGTAGTTGTTGTAGATAAGATACAGGGTGTCAAATTTTGAGAAAAATGATAATCATGATGTTGTATTTATAGCAATAAAGAGAAAAATAATTGTCCGATAATTTAATTATGTCTTTTATAAAATAACCTAAGAAAAAAAAGGGATTTATGGTACCATGATCCACCAATTTTTAAATGATATAAACTAGGGGGTGGTTCCTTCCAATTCGGTGACTTATATTTAAATGTGACGCAAAATCGTATATTAATTAATAAATAACTATCTTTTTTGTAAACAATTCCAAAACACTGAGAAATATCTATTCAAATATAGTTTTTCCATATAAAAATGTTATAATGCTCTTACTAAAACTAGTTTACATTAATACAGAAAATAACGGAGGTCCCGTTTTTTTATATGTTGTAAATTATTAATTGTCGAATTCTTAAAAAAAAAAAAAAAAAAAAAAAATTTGAGAAAATTTGGAAAAGAACATTTTGGTGGGAAATTTAAAGAAAAAGAAATTAAACAACATACTATTTTTATATTTTTTTATTAATTATAATTGCTATTACCTTTAAAATGAGTCCAAAATCATAATTATCGGAAAATTATTTTTCTTTTTATTGCCATAAATATAACATCATGATTATAATTTTTCTCAAAATTTGACACACTGTATTTTTACAACAATAATAACAATAAAAAATTAAGTATTTCAAAATTTTTTTTTAATCAAGGCTATGCATTCAAAACATAAAAACCATAAAATTAAAACATGACTTATGGCTGCTCCATTAGTGAATTTGTGAGCACGTATTCTTACCATATATACATATTTATAGATACATATGTGTACATATATATAAATATTCTTAATTTTTTGAATTTTTGGAGAAGATATTTAGATTATACCTATACAATTATTATATTGAAATAATAAAATATTTGAAATATGTTAATAAGTTACCATATTAACTTTAATATATTTTTCTTCGGAACGGTACATAATACTATATATATAAAAACGATACACGTGTACACAGAAGAATCACACCACCCTCAAATACAAAAATGTAAAATATCTATTTATTTATCAATTACATGCAGTTCTGCCCGACTTTTCTGAGTGGCCAATAAGTCATACAAAAATGATTTGAAGACTGTTTTAAACTTAAATGCAGGTAATTCGAATATACTTAACCCGTTTTGTATGGCTTGGCGTAACACCAACAAAATTTCACATAATATAATATAATTAATGAAAGCAGTTTTTGAAGGTGTTACGATAGCACTACAAAACTAGGCCCAATTTGCCAGTCAGAATCTGCATGCAATTTAATTTTGTAAAAAATAAATTATGCAATTAATTTGTCATATAATTTGAATTACAGAATATTGTATCAACCCATTTTTCTTTCTTTCGAATTTTCTGACCACCATTGTACATTACATATATATTATTTACATATTACATATATCTATAGAAAATATTGTTCGAAATTAATTATAAGTTATAACTATAAGTCATATGCATTATGAATGACCTTATAGTTTTCTGACAATTGTTGGATTAGCATTATTTGATTTTAAGCAACATTAACTAATGCAATATATTTAAATTATACGGTTCCGATCGTAGATAATAATAATGAGATACTCTTGTATCATTCATCATTGTGCGCTTATTATTTACCTAGCCAAATTAATAAAACTCGGGGTAAAGTTCGATTTTTACTTTAATTTGCGGTACGTTTATTTATTGTACCAAAAAGTGGGATAAACCGAGTACACAAAGGCAAATGTTTGATGTTTAAGTTGTTCATTTTTATTGATTGAGTGAGATTAAAATAGAAAAAACAAGTATTACAATTAAACAAAAATACTAAATATCGACTTATAGCGTAGTAAATATTTTCCCCGAGTATTAGTCCACAGCCGTTGTAGTGCATGTTCAAGTAATTGCGTTCGTATACAATTTGCTGATATTTAAATGTTACGACTGATGATAAGCTGAATTTTTAAAAGCATATAATTGAGATCATTTAAGCATATTTAAGGACAATGTACATATGCATATCTGTGTAATATAAAATTCTGTTTATTACACAGTATATGTCCTATTAAAATGTTATCAATTTCAATACGGTCTAACGACCTGGGGTGGAGTATATGCTTCTTTCCTACAGTCATTGTCTCTAGCGCAATATAGATTAATTCATCTTATTTTATCGCTGTTTAAAAGTTGAATATTTTTCCATTAAGATATAGGTATTCAATATTTTGAAATTATTATTTAAACACTAAAATTACTAATATATACGTCCATTAAGTACTTGCCCAGACCAATGATGAGAAAATAATATTTCAAAAATAGTTAAGTGTTCATCGCATCGAAATTGAATCTCTGTTTTTACGTTACAATATTAATAACGTTACGTTATTAATATTTTTATTTTTATTTATTTATATTTTACCTAATTATTAAATATTTGATTGAACAGTCTCCACATCTCACTGCATATTTTATTTGTTGATGGTGGTTTCGAACTTCACCTCCTCAGATCACAGGATATCTTCTAATATACTCATAAAAAAAATATATTTTGTTTGATTGTATTTGATAATAAGATATAGATCGTTCTAAAATTTTAAAATGTGTATTATATATTAAAGTATGTACAAACAGTAAAACCTCAACCTCTCTATTTTGGGCAACTATTTATTTGCGATGCCGTTTTTAGTGCCATATTAATTTTAAATATGACACAAACTATATTTTGTCAGTTTTTTAATGAAAATGAAATTTATTTTATTAAATTTTAATAAAACTTAAAAAATTAAATGTTTTCTTTACTTTTCTGCAAATGATCACAACATTTACAACTGTTTGTTTGCGGTTTGGTTTTTGATTTTCAAATATAAAAGGCGATGGTCATCATCTTAAAATTTGTTCAGTTTATCATTGTTTCGTTAGTTTCCTAAATCTGCAAGCTAATATGAGACAAACAGCAATACTTTTTATATAACTCTTTATATTGATTTTATTTGATTTTTGTCTTGAGTTGCACAAAAAATGAATCTACAACTAACTATGCTAGTTATTTTCCCTCATTTTTTTCAAATGTTGCCACAAATTATTTTTTGTTGTTTTGACGTGGCTGTCAAAATAAATAAGTGAAATCAATGAGAACGGCTTGAATTACTTATTTAAGATGACGTCAAATAAGTCAATCAGTTTGAATAAGTATTCGTTTGGAAAACAGCCTTAATCCGAAAATAAATTAAATTGGGACTACGTAATATTTTTGGATCGGATCATAGTTGCCTAACTGCAATCCGACTTTCGTATAATTTGACATTCAAATCCGGATTACACTAAAGGTGCCTTCACGAAATTGTTCGGACATTTGGCCTGCGGGCCAACATAACAAAGTAAATTTTTTTTAACTTTTGAAATTGTACCATACCAATGAAACAAAAATATTTTTTTTAGCTCTATTTGTGGCTTATTTTTTGACGTCTCTCAAATATTGTTTGTAAATTATCGTGATTAATATTATAAGTACATTGTACAGTACATTATTGATTCATTTCTTAATTATTTTTCGTGTTTTCATAGTTAAATTTAATTCTTTAAGTTTTGTTTTAATTTTTTTTCAATATTTCATATAAATTTTTCGTGTAAATTCTTTTTGTTTTATTTTTTTAAATCACATAAATTAAATTCAATACTTCAGTTTTTTTTAAAGAATGTCGCGGTATTTTGATAACGAATCAAAAGACGAACAATTTCAACTGTTTTTATCAAGACAAAAACAGAAACTATCTTTAATAAGACAAATGCAACTGTCTTTATCAAGACAACGAATATTGGCGGTATTGGCGAAACATGACGGATGCTCATGCGTTGATTCCCGCGAGTTTGGCACACGAGCGGAGCACACAAAAAGTTCGTCGTTTTATCACAACATTTACAGCCTTCCTTCATCTCACTTATTAACTGAAACTCGTCTTGCGATAAAATTGATGGTAAAATATATAAAGAACCTACTATGAACAAAATTTAAATTATATATATTCTTATTTCACTATTTCATTATTAAAATAAATAAAACAAACATTTATCTTGTATGTAGTTCTTAATTTTATTTGATATGAATTTATGTTATACATATACTTTATGTAAATTTAACAAATCCAGTTAATTCACCCAACTTTAATCAAACAAAGTAATCAAAATCTTCATCAATTAATAATTAATTATATAATTATGTATAATAAAGTCAATAAATACAATTAAAAATAAAATAAATATTTTTAAGTTACATGACAATATACAGAAAATAGATAATATATACATATTATGATGACAGCTATAAACAAAAATATTTATAGCTACTACATATATGTTTCCATAAAGAGCTAAAAAATCAATTGACCCACAAAAAGAGCTAAAGAATAAAAACACTAGTACAATTTTAAAAAATTTAACTCTGTTAAGTTGGCCCGCGGGCCAAATGTCCCGCAGAACAATTTCGTGAAGGCACTTTAAGGCTACTAAATTATTTTTTTTATAAATGGTTACTCTATGGTTTTAAGTATAAGGAAGATTGTTTATTATTACACGTATATATATAGAGTGATTCAATAAGACGCAGATTTTGTTTTTTGAAATACAGTAAAATTTTCCGAAATAATTTTTTTTATTTCATTGTGTTTAATGTATCGCATTTTTTATGAAACACAATATTCGCCAATTGTCAACCACGACAACCAATTGTCTTCTGGCAACATAGGATGCGCGTATCAAAATATTCCATTTATTGTCGGCATCATTCGAGATGACTATCATTTGTAACACGTATGATTTCGTCCTGCAACTCTGGAATAGTTTCGAGTTTATTGGCATAGGCCTTGCATTTCACCCCATAGACCAGTCTTTCTTCTAAATCTTTTGAAGCTAAATCATCACCAATAAAATATGCCATGTTGGTAATCTGTGCATCTGTGCTAATCTCTTCATTTCAAAATTTTTTTTTAATCAAGGCTATGCATTCAAAACATAAAAACCATAAAATTAAAACATGACTTATGGCTGCTCCATTAGTGAATTTGTGAGCACGTATTCTTACCATATATACATATTTATAGATACATATGTATATGTACATATATATAAATATTCTTAATTTTTTGAATTTTTGGAGAAGATATTTAGATTATACCTATACAATTATTATATTGAAATAATAAAATATTTGAAATATGTTAATAAGTTACCATATTAACTTTAATATATTTTTCTTCGGAACGGTACATAATACTATATATATAAAAACGATACACGTGTACACAGAAGAATCACACCACCCTCAAATACAAAAATATAAAATATCTATTTATTTATCAATTACATGCAGTTCTGCCCGACTTTTCTGAGTGGCCAATAAGTCATACAAAAATGATTTGAAGACTGTTTTAAACTTAAATGCAGGTAATTCGAATATACTTAACCCGTTTTGTATGGCTTGGCGTAACACCAACAAAATTTCACATAATATAATATAATTAATGAAAGCAGTTTTTGAAGGTGTTACGATAGCACTACAAAACTAGGACCAATTTGCCAGTCAGAATCTGCATGTAATTTAATGTTGTAAAAAATAAATTATGCAATTAATTTGTCATATAATTTGTCATATAATTTGAATTACAGAATATTGTATCAACCCATTTTTCTTTCTTTCGAATTTTCTGACCACCATTGTACATTACATATATATTATTTACATATTACATATATCTATAGAAAATATTGTTCGAAATTAATTATAAGTTATAACTATAAGTCATATGCATTATGAATGACCTTATAGTTTTCTGACAATTGTTGGATTAGCATTATTTGATTTTAAGCAACATTAACTAATGCAATATATTTAAATTATACGGTTCCGATCGTAGATAATAATAATGAGATACTCTTGTATCATTCATCATTGTGCGCTTATTATTTACCTAGCCAAATTAATAAAACTCGGGGAAAAGTTCGATTTTTACTTTAATTTGCGGTACGTTTATTTATTGTACCAAAAAGTGGGATAAACCGAGTACACAAAGGCAAATGTTTGATGTTTAAGTTGTTCATTTTTATTGATTGAGTGAGATTAAAATAGAAAAAACAAGTATTACAATTAAACAAAAATACTAAATATCGACTTATAGCGTAGTAAATATTTTCCCCGAGTATTAGTCCACAGCCGTTGTAGTGCATGTTCAAGTAATTGCGTTCGTTCGTATACAATTTGCTGATATTTAAATGTTACGACTGATGATAAGCTGAATTTTTAAAAGCATATAATTGAGATCATTTAAGCATATTTAAGGACAATGTACATATGCATATCTGTGTAATATAAAATTCTGTTTATTACACAGTATATATCCTATTAAAATGTTATCAATTTCAATACGGTCTAACGACCTGGGGTGGAGTATATGCTTCTTTCCTACAGTCATTGTCTCTAGCGCAATATAGATTAATTCATCTTATTTTATCGCTGTTTAAAAGTTGAATATTTTTCCATTAAGATATAGGTATTCAATATTTTGAAATTATTATTTAAACACTAAAATTACTAATATATACGTCCATTAAGTACTTGCCCAGACCAATGATGAGAAAATAATATTTCAAAAATAGTTAAGTGTTCATCGCATCGAAATTGAATCTCTGTTTTTACGTTACAATATTAATAACGTTACGTTATTAATATTTTTATTTATTTATATTTTACCTAATTATTAAATATTTGATTGAACAGTCTCCACATCTCACTGCATATTTTATTTGTTGATGGTGGTTTCGAACTTCACCTCCTCAGATCACAGGATATCTTCTAATATACTCATAAAAAAAATATATTTTGTTTGATTGTATTTGATAATAAGATATAGATCGTTCTAAAATTTTAAAATGTGTATTATATATTAAAGTATGTACAAACAGTAAAACCTCAACCTCTCTATTTTGGGCAACTATTTATTTGCGATGCCGTTTTTAGTGCCATATTAATTTTAAATATGACACAAACTATATTTTGTCAGTTTTTTAATGAAAATGAAATTTATTTTATTAAATTTTAATAAAACTTAAAAAATTAAATGTTTTCTTTACTTTTCTGCAAATGATCACAACATTTACAACTGTTTGTTTGCGGTTTGGTTTTTGATTTTCAAATATAAAAGGCGATGGTCATCATCTTAAAATTTGTTCAGTTTATCATTGTTTCGTTAGTTTCCTAAATCTGCAAGCTAATATGAGACGAACAGCAATACTTTTTATATAACTCTTAATATTGATTTTTGTCTTGAGTTGCACAAAAAATGAATCTACAACTAACTATGCTAGTTATTTTCCCTCATTTTTTTCAAATGTTGCCACAAATTATTTTTTGTTGTTTTGACGTGGCTGTCAAAATAAATAAGTGAAATCAATGAGAACGGCTTGAATTACTTATTTAAGATGACGTCAAATAAGTCAATCAGTTTGAATAAGTATTCGTTTGGAAAACAGCCTTAATCCGAAAATAAATTAAATTGGGACTACGTAATATTTTTGGATCGGATCATAGTTGCCTAACTGCAATCCGACTTTCGTATAATTTGACATTCAAATCCGGATTACACTAAAGGTGCCTTCACGAAATTGTTCGGACATTTGGCCTGCGGGCCAACATAACAAAGTAAATTTTTTTTAACTTTTGAAATTGTACCATACCAATGAAACAAAAATATTTTTTTTAGCTCTATTTGTGGCTTATTTTTTGACGTCTCTCAAATATTGTTTGTAAATTATCGTGATTAATATTATAAGTACATTGTACAGTACATTATTGATTCATTTCTTAATTATTTTTCGTGTTTTCATAGTTAAATTTAATTCTTTAAGTTTTGTTTTAATTTTTTTTCAATATTTCATATAAATTTTTCGTGTAAATTCTTTTTGTTTTATTTTTTTAAATCACATAAATTAAATTCAATACTTCAGTTTTTTTTAAACAATGTCGCGGTATTTTGATAACGAATCAAAAGACGAACAATTTCAACTGTTTTTATCAAGACAAAAACAGAAACTATCTTTAATAAGACAAATGCAACTGTCTTTATCAAGACAACGAATATTGGCGGTATTGGCGAAACATGACGGATGCTCATGCGTTGATTCCCGCGAGTTTGGCACACGAGCGGAGCACACAAAAAGTTCGTCGTTTTATCACAACATTTACAGCCTTCCTTCATCTCACTTATTAACTGAAACTCGTCTTGCGATAAAATTGATGGTAAAATATATAAAGAACCTACTATGAACAAAATTTAAATTATATATATTCTTATTTCACTATTTCATTATTAAAATAAATAAAACAAACATTTATCTTGTATGTAGTTCTTAATTTTATTTGATATGAATTGATGTTATACATATACTTTATGTAAATTTAACAAATCCAGTTAATTCACCCAACTTTAATCAAACAAAGTAATCAAAATCTACATTAATTAATAATTAATTATATAATTATGTATAATAAAGTCAATAAATACAATTAAAAATAAAATAAATATTTTTAAGTTACATGACAATATACACAGATAATAGATAATATATATTATGATGACAGCTATAAACAAAAATATTTATAGCTACTATATGATTCCATAAAGAGCTAAAAAATCAATTGACCCACAAAAAGAGCTAAAGAATAAAAACACTAGTACAATTTTAAAAAATTTAACTCTGTTAAGTTGGCCCGCGGGCCAAATGTCCCGCAGAACAATTTCGTGAAGGCACTTTAAGGCTACTAAATTATTTTTTTTATAAATGGTTACTCTATGGTTTTAAGTATAAGAAGGTTTATTATTACACGTATATATAGAGTGATTCAATAAGACGCAGATTTTGTTTTTTGAAATACAGTAAAATTTTCCGAAATAATTTTTTTTATTTCATTGTGTTTAATGTATCGCATTTTTTATGAAACACAATATTCGCCAATTGTCAACCACGACAACCAATTGTCTTCTGGCAACATAGGATGCGCGTATCAAAATATTCCATTTATTGTCGGCATCATTCGAGATGACTATCATTTGTAACACGTATGATTTCGTCCTACAACTCTGGAATAGTTTCGAGTTTATTGGCATAGGCCTTGCATTTCACCCCATAGAAAAAAGTTCAATGGGGTTAAAGTACGAAAATCTCTCGTTGTTTCATGGGATAATGCATCTTAGGAAATTCGTTCATACAGCGACTGTCTCTCTCGCTGAGTGGGAAGGACATCGTCCTACTGAAACTACATATTATTCAAGTTCATGTCATCAAATTTAAGCCCTTATGTTTGTTATGACGAATTGAGGGTATCGGGGTTTGTATTTCATGGAAATTTGGGCGATTAGCTCCTCCTTTAAAGGTTTTTGTAAGGAGATGAACCAACACCAGTCTTTCTTCTAAATCTTTTGAAGCTAAATCATCACCAATAAAATATGCCATGTTGGTAATCTGTGCACACTTTAACTTTATACTAATCGAATAGTATCCCTGCTCAAAACACTTCTAGCCAAGTTTGTTTTCATCAGGTGTTATCTTTCAACGAACTGCACAATTAATTGTTAACAAATGTTAAGGATGGGGCTAAGTGTAATATCTGAATTAAATTTTGTGTAGTTATAAATCTGTGGGATATTCAAAGAATTCATTTTGAATTGATAGCTAGTGTTAATGTTAGGTATAAAAATAATAAAACATACAATCAAAATTACGGGACCGCACTACTCTCCGTCGTTAGAGGATTTCGATCAAAGCTCAATAAAGTTTCTATGGAAGTCTCAAAGGTAAGGCCGCAATTTTACTAATGTAACTAACTCTACCACAATTGTATCTATTATATCGTGGCTACTAGTCCGTTTTCCATTAAAATTGTTAATTTTTTTAGTTTTGTAATCAAAAATGTAGAAACGAAAGCCATGTGGCGAATTGGCGACACCTTTACACTAAACTTAGCTAAAATAAGGGAAACACCAAACAAGTTGCGTGCCACAAGCGATTTTAAAATATATATATACATATATTTTTTCGTATTTTTCTGACATTTTTGTTGTTTTGAGAAGCTGTCAAACAGATATTGCAGCAGTTAACATATATACGTATATCCCTTGCCCTAATATGACAATATATCCTTATTTCACTATCGTACAAATGTATTGATTTATTTGTACGACGTAGAAATAAGATAATGGAATACAGGCCTATATATTCATTACACTTTATGAATAAAACAACGAAGTTATTTTTAAATTTACTACTTTATTGAAAACAATTAAAATAAATTCAATAAACTTTATAAATACAATTCATAAATTTATAAGTGACAAAACATACTCAATTATGTGCGAATAATTATGGATATTATAAAAATATAACTGATATTTACCTATTAACAGCATATTGTATATTGACCACGCTAATAATAAGCTAGATTATTTAAGGTTGGGAATTACGGAAGGTAGTTTGTCAGTCAAATGACAAGCTCCCGATGCATGATAAATTCGTATTTCGTTCGATGATGTTCGTCAATGTTTACCAAATTTTGGTGATATTTCAGCTACACCGTCGCCTTCACAAATCCTTGGCTTATTTAGATACCCACAGGAAGAAGTCATACGGGTTTAATTTTAATGGCCGACTGAATTGCCCATAATGTTTCCTATTTTTCATTATGAATCTCCAAATCTGCCCTTTCGGGCAAAGTCAAATTGCAACTATTTAGCAGACATCCATCTAAAACAAAATGGAAACCAATTAAACTGTTCGACCTTCTTTTTGACCATCTTGTATTTAGCAAATAAATTATGCGTGGATAAAGAATTGTAGATGTTTTGGTGGGTTTTTAACGAGAAGTACAACATTATTAGGTATAAGTAACACTATTAGGTACAACATTATTAGGTCAGTCTTTTCAAAAAACGAAATTTTTCATTTTAGTTTTATAAAAAGTATATACATATGTATTATGTTCTAAAAATAGCAGTAAAAAAGGTTTTTTATAATTTTGAATAATATCGTAAAAAATTTTAACTATCAAATCTCTCGTTTGTCTCCAAAAGACTTTTCCAACAATTCTGATTGACTTTCTTTTTCTTCGAAATAAATGTTTATACTTACAGAATCTTGTAGTGAACCGAACAAGAAAATCTCTTGAAACTCAATCCTCAGATAAAAGTAATAAACAAATCGATTTTTTTTATTTGATTTACATTTTTTTTTTACACGAATTATTCACACTGAAATAATCATCAGGTCTCGCAGATCTAGTCAAGACGTCACAACATTGTCGATAAATTCAAATCGAGCGGCAAAAGGTGCGAGGTGAGTAATTAATTTGATTTTTTTTTTGTGTTTGTTGCTTAAATTTGTTTGTAGATAAATAAATGTGTGTGCGTATATGGACATTAAATAATTGATGTAGTTGGTTAAATACATACATAAAAGTAAATATAATTACACAAGCGCGAAAATGTAATTAAAATTATTGAGCATACAAGTATTTTGTGCCAACAAGTTAAATAATAAAAATGATGGTCATTGAATTTTTCATTTCATTTTAGGTATCGCGTTTATACTTCACCGGTTATGGGATTGGGTTGAATACGCTTTTATAAAAGATTGGCTAAACATTTTATTCATAAGCAACTTGAAATTTCATTTTTCCCATTTCCACATTCATATATCAAAAGTATCATTCTACTTGTTGTCATAGTCTATAATAATGGGAGTAAGAAATATTAATTCCCCATTGGAGTTTACGCTATGTTGAGTGATTACTCGCAAAGAGTGATTAATATATATATATATATATATATATATATATATATATATATATATATATATATATATATATATATATATATATATATATATATATATATATATATATATATATATATATATATATATATATATATATATATATATATATATATATATATATAATATATATAATATATATAATATATATAATATATATAATATATATAATATATATAATATATATAATATATATAATATATATAATATATATAATATATATAATATATATAATATATATAATATATATAATATATATATATATATATATATATATATATATATATTATATATATATATATATATATATATATATATATATATATATATATATATATATATATATATATATATATATATATATATATATTATATATATTATATATATATATATATATATATATATATATATATATATATATATATATATATATATATATATATATATATATATATATATATATATATATATATATATATATATATATATATATATATATATATATATATATATATATATATATATATATATATATATATATATATATATATATATATATATATATATATATATATATATATATATATATATATATATATATATATATATATATATATATATATATATATATATATATATATATATATATATATATATATACGGTTACTCATTTATTGTTGTGTTCGCGCTTTGCTAAAAAAAATGTCTGTTTTGTAAAATTAACAACAAACCGATTTATAATGATTATTTATAGAGATAATTAAAACAATTAAAAATTGTTGTTTACATATTTATACATATAATATACATAATGTATATTGTAACTATTAACATGTTGTTTGATATATTATTTATATTGTCTGTTATTTAAATAAACAACCATTCTAATGTCATGTTATTTGTGTTTATTTTTATTTCTCATTACAGGAGTAAATCCAGAAGTGTTGATCATGGCTTGGAACCACCATTTGATATAGATTCATTACGCGCTAAAATTGACAAAAATTATGACAGTAATGATCGATTGTCCAGAGGTATATAAATGATAAAAGATTTTTATTTATGATTTATGAGATATGAGTATGAGATATTAGAGATAATCGTCCAGGCTCTTTACAAATTAACTTCAATAGATATAAATATAACTTAGATTGACCAATGCCTTACCGCCTATATACAGGGTGTCCGATAAAACGAAAGGTGGTAGGGAAGGTCATTTCCAGTCAAGATTACCACACATGTAATTACCTAATTGTTGAAGGTTTAAAATTTATTTCAATTTGTGTGTTTTTACCTGAAATCGCGCCTCCACTAAAAATTAATGTTAAAAAATTTGTTAACTTTTTTTTAGAAATCTAGTCCCAAACCTATTCATCTTCCCAATAAAAGCATTTTCATGAATTTTGTGATCTCCTATCAAATATAAAATATGGTTTTATGAACATTGTGTCTTTCATTAAAAATTTAATTTAATAAATAAATGTTTTATTATCAACATAAATAAATGTAAAGAAATAGATAAATAGAAATAGATATCCCATATTTTCGAGAGGTAAGGTAGCTGATTTTACCTCGAGAAAGTACTAAACTAGACTAAGTATAAGAAAACTAAGAAAAAATAAATGATAACGTCATCATTAGTTTTATTAGCAATTTTATTTTTTGTATTGAAAATTTTTATAATTCCCATGTTTAGACAAAATATTTCAGACAGCAATAATATTATAAAATAATATTTATTTGATAGGTTTCGAACCGATAACAACCATCATAAATGATGGATACAAAAATAATATCATACGTTTAGTACAATTTTCATAAAAAAATTAAACTAAAATAAAACTAATTATTGATTTACAATAGAGATGAATTAGCTGTTATTTTTGCCACTTATGATTAAATGGGAGAAAATTTATGATGGATAACACAAAATAACTCAAATTAATTATTAAACTAAACAATTTGTAATAATTTAAACAATTTAATTCAAAAATAAGCATCATGTCTAGGAACGAATAAATCGATTCTAGCCACGATATGTTAATTTTTCAATGGTTAAATTCTTGCTAATTGTTTAGTTTAATTTATTTTGTTTCATTTGACATTAATGTTAATCATAAATATGCTCCCATTTAACCATAAATGGGAAAATTGTTGCTATAAACGAAAGCCACTGTTTTTATCTTTTTGTAGTACATTTCTTATAATTTACATTTGTGTACTATCCATTATATATTTTATTCATTCTTATTTATTTACGTTTTTTATTTTAGATGGATCATCTAAAGCCAGCTCAGTTGCCAGTATTCCAACAACAACATACACCGTAGATAATCGTGATACATTAACTGCAGTTGCAGCACGATATAACACAACTCCTTCGGAGCTGACCCACATAAATCGTTTAGGAAGTTCATTTATATATCCAGGTCAGGTATTACTTGTACCAGCACCAAACGAGTCGGTTGAACCTTCGTCTACAACATCAGCAACAACGAAACTTAAAAGTTCCAAGGATGATTTACATGCAAGTGACAAAGGTATGTATAGTATAGTATAGCGCAATATTCGTTTAATTTTTATGTTATGTTATTATTATTATTGAAATATGTATATTTTAATTCAAAAGATAATTTTTATTTAACAAAATAAATTTATTTGATAACATTAAAATGATAATACTCTCTCATATCACGAAGATACGAGAAAAAATATTAACAATTGAACCGCGCAAAAAAAATCAAATACAAATTCACTGCGTGGTGGCCAAATTACCTATATTGTATTCTATAATCAAGCAGAACGTCACATGTGGCTATGCATTATACATATTTTGGTTTATAAATCGATTGATTACGTGAGAAATTCGTGTTATAATTTTAATTTGTTTTTTTAAATTTATTAGACAACAATAAACTCCCATATTATTATCGATTAGAATTTTCGTATTTTGTAAAAAAAAAATTAAAAAATACGTCTTTGTGATAATTTTATTAATCAATTACCATGGATTTATTGTCGCGCGGGTTTATAATATGAAGAATTTTTTGATTAAAGTATTTCCATGACCTAAAAATCGATTCAAAATTTATTATGATATTATGATTGATGTACAAAATAACATTTTACACTTTTTCTTTATGAACTAGTTATTTTATTTAAGTTGGAAATAGAAAATATAGAATTTAAATCATTGTATTATATTATACATACATATATACATTACATACATATGTACATATTAATGTTGTGTCATATATTCGTAAGAGCTCCCGTTGTACCCAGATATTAGTGTGGTGCAGTAGAATCGAGAAAATTAATTTTACCAGTAATTACTAAACTAGACTCTGATTCATACATTTTTAGTTAATCGTATACATAATTAATTTGTGAGTTGCAACTTATCGCTTACTAAGCAGTTAATACTTGGCTGTATGTGTGGTTTATCAAAACTCTTGAATTATATATAGAAATTAATATTTATTATATGTAACATTTATTACTAATATCATGTTATTATAATTTTTATATTATCTATGTTGAATTATTATCTATCAATTTAATGGTATTTTTAATTTTGTTTACTGGTTATGTAATTTATAACAATTATGTTACTACATACATTATGTTATTCTGTAATTATTATGATTAAATCTAATTGTTTACTTGATTAAGTAATCATTATATATTATAACATTATGTTATGTACTAACTTATTAAATTAATTCCGATTTAGAAGATCATATAACAAATTTATTAAATTACACTAGTCAAAACGACATCAATTATGCTGTGCAAAAAAAATAAATAAACTACTGATGTTACTTTAAAGTAATATGTAATAAGAATAACTGGCCATATTAATTAGAATTTACGTACACTAAACAATACATTTTAGTCAAAATGCAAAATGATATATTTGTATTGGAATTAAATGTTCATCGAAATAACAATGAGATATTTGATGAAGTAAACTATGTTAAGCAACATGTTTGTTCTACCAATAAAATTTGGGCAGTATACATAAGTAGCTATAAGACTGAGGAACTGCTATAATTTCTTTAGTTTCTTTATATCTTATATTTTATTTTTACTGGACTGATTTTTCTTTGCTCATATTTAATAAATCAAATGTCAATAGATAACTAAAAATTATTTTCACATATTAAATATGTACATATGTATATGTAAAATTAGTAATGTAGTAACAAGATGAAATTGACGTTTTTTCGACAGCATAAGAAAAGGCTACAAATACGAATATTGGTTAAGTTTTTCTGATGAATTTTACTTTTGTACTAAATTCGTCGAAAAAATATATGGTCACTCTATGGCAGCTCCAATATGACAACATTCTTAAACCATCTGACATATATTTAATACTTCCTAGTTTATCGTATCGAGGCGTAGCGACCGGGAAAAAATATAGATTGCGCTCCATTCCCCAAAATAAAATAGAAAGCAGCAATTAAATAATGGATATAAAAATATAAACTAAAATTTTATATCCATATACATTATAATTCAACAAACAATAATTCTGCAATTTATATATACACACTAATGCACAAGGGTCTGCACGTCAACTCGTCTAAGACAGATTTAATTGTCTTTACTAGGCGTAGGATCCATCCGTTAGGATCCATCCGTTCCTCCTCTTTTTGGGAGACCGATTACAAGTTAAATCGGCAACCAAATCAAGCACCTTGGTGTTATCTAGTTAGCAAACTTTCCTGGGAATTTCATCTTGATTCCAAACTACAAAAAGCTACTGCTATATTTTGGTATTGTAGAAGGGCTTTTGGGAAATCCTAGGGTCAACCCAGGATGTTGTTTTTCATTTATAAATCGCTGGTTTTACCGATATTATCTTACGCTTCTATTGTACTGGCAAACTTCAAAACACGGTTTGTAGGGCTGTTACTGGAGCTATGTCCTCGATTTCACTTCTTGTGACGAAGCCCATTCTTTCCTTGCCTCAGTTACGCACCTTTATTCTTGGCACTGCTTGTTCTGCACCGTTGTGCATTGGGGCCTGGAATGTTCTCGGTTCTATCGTGGGACATAGACAAATTTTTAAAAATTACACTTCATTTTTACCAGCACTCGATATGGTTAATGATAGATCACTACCTGAATACAACTTCTCCAACTTATTCACGGTGGTTTATCCATCAAGGGATTTGTGGTTTTCAGAGAGTTTTCTCCAAAAATTCGGCGGGTCCATATTCTTTTTTCAGATGGCTCTCGCTGTAGCCTCTTGGTTCGCTATGCGCTGTTCTCCAAGCGGAAATAATAGCGCTGACGTATAGTGTTATGGAGGCTTTGAATTACACTGTTAAAAACAAAAACAGTATTATGTATACTGATAGCAAAGCTGTACGCTGGATAGCAATCACTTCATTAATCTTCTTTGCTCCAATAATACCGTTACGGTAATGTGGGTACCAGCACATTGCGACATCATTTAGACTAAACTGATTCCCAGCTAACTCTAATTGGACCTGAACCCGCGGCTCCCTTATCGTTTAACTACGCCAAAAAAGTTATAAAGAACTACAATTTGAAAGATCTCAGCGGGTTGACACTTTTAGTTGAGGTATGGCGAAGAATTTGATTAGCGAGCCCAATTTCAAATTAACTAACTATGCTCTATATTTTAAAAATGTGCGATTCTTACAGGTCATGCCTGCACTTTGTGTGCAGTTGTCCTCCATACCTTGGTTCAAACTTGTACAGCTTACTAGGGCTGCAGTGCAGTTCAACATGCAATCAATGTGTAAGAAAGATCCTGGAAAAGACACAAAGTTTTCAGCCATAAAAACCTATCTGGATCTATAAATCCTAACCACACAAGATTAATAATTTAATATGTAGATGAAAACATTATTTCGAGGACAACTAAATATAACGGAATAAAATTATGAGAACGAACTATCAACAATCCCATCCCCAGCGGGTAGGTACAATTGTCTTACCACAAGGCCGCTGGCAAATACAATATACCATCAGCTGAAATGTTCAAGTATGATGACGCATCTGTAGCAGCAGAAGAATAGCATCCATTGTTAGCTGCAATATGCAAAACTGAAAGATTTCTAAGAAATGGAAAGAGTTTAACCAATTCCAAAGAAAAACTACCTAAGACTACAAAAACTGTCGGGGCACATCCCATCTCCACTGCACAATTAATCAATAACTTAGAAATCAGCAAGCCAACTTTAGCCAAGGAAGGGCTTGTACAGATCATATCAACACGACGCGTATCATCAAATGAATAGAACTCACTACTATGCTTTCTCTTCGTGGACTTTACACTCGTATTCAATTCCATCAACAGAAGCACAATCAAGCATTTTTCAAATGAGAATACCGTAGAAAATAATTGTAGTAATCCAAAAATTGTACCGAGATGCTGGAAACAAATATCAATACGAAAAAAGCTAAGTAACTAAACACAGACACTGTACACCAATTACCATTAACAAAATACCAAACGAAGGCACTGAAGAATTCGTATACCTTGTAACAAAAACAAGTAACACACCTTTACAAGACATCTGGCTCGCGGGCTGTCAGTTGGAAAGCGCTGTTTTATACCATTTACCATTTACTTGATTTCTCATTGCATTCGCTAATGAACTCGACGATCAACATTCGTTTTGACATTTTCTATTTCAGTGCTTTGCAGTGTCAACACATTATCGTTTCGCTATCGACTTTACATCGCGCGATTGTCGACATTCGGACATTGTCATTGTTTATGTATTGTATTGTATTTACTATATTTTATTTCAATTATATCAATAATCAAATCTGTCAAAAATATGTTTTTCCTTATATTCTGATGCTGTAATATTTAATTAATTTATATATATATAATATATATATATATATATATATGTATATATATACATATATATAATATGTTTAATTCTGTCTAAATAATAACAAATAAGAATGAGTAGTACTACAATAGTATTCTATAAAAATGGTGGTAAATTGAATTTAATAATTGGATTTAAGTAAAAACCAAAAATCGGGCTAAAGTAATAGTAGTATTTTTTTGTATACAAAAACATCGATCCACGCACCAATTGCCTCTTAATACTTAAATACTATTTATTAGATTCGAGCAAAATCTTTATTTTTAGTTCACAAAGTTGGTTCTGTTTCTTACATATTAGAAACATGAGATTCTTATCAGGTGATGTTTAAATTACTAAATGGTAAATTTGGAGTACGGAATTCAAAATCACGGTGTATTAATTTAAAAAAACTAAAAACAATAATAACTAACATGTTTTAAAAAGTGCTTGAAATATTAACCAATTATTTGTAATCTGATACATTTTTATTCATCACAATTGCGCATTGAAATATCTTTATTAACATCATATTTTTCCTATTTTGTACATTTGTTTCATTGTAAATGATAATACATACGAGTTAATTGATTAGTCAATCAACTTGCCAAATGTGCAAATTGCTGATTTACGTAACGTAATGCATAAACGATAAGAGTTCGTGTTAACAAGCATCGAAGGCCATGATGATGCGACATTACAGTAAGTACAAAAAATTGCAAAATTTATCTTCAACGCACATTTTACGTTTTAATTTTGGCACTATCCTATCGGGCTTGATAAATAGCGACCTATCATTTTGTGGTGCAAAAGGAGTTTGGGATTTATAAAAGAAAATAATGGTTCAATAAGTATGTATTACGTTTTAAAGTGAACTTCTAATATCCTTACTGGACTGAATTTATAAGTAGGTAGTCGTATACTATTGGTGGCCGACTTCAAACTTACCTTTGTATCAACCAAAATATCCACGAAATGTCTTTGATTATATCAATCAAATATCGCTGCACAATCAATTAATCGGAAGTTACCAGCTCGCATATTTTTATAAACGAGTTATTTTGATATTTTGAGTACATTCCATAAGATAAAATCGATGGATGTAGATCCACAAATGATTGGTCCATTACTTTCGTAAATGTTTTTGAGGGCTTTGATTGAAAACTATTTATCTTAAAAGTAGGAACATCCATAATAACATACTAAAGAATTATGATTGATTGTGTTCACGAGTATCTAACATTAGTTTAGCAATGGAATGAGACAATTGTTTTGATTACGGTCGATCTTACTAAAACGTACTTCATTGATCATTTACAGCAAAAATGCCATTTTATGTTTAATCTAACTCCAATTGGGATCTGTTAAACTGTTATTTGATGGTATGTAGTATGTATGTATTGAAATTCGAAATCCATTTTTCAGTTATTATGGTTAACACCAGGCTTCGACTATTTTGTTTTAGTTTTAATTACGATATTAAAATATTTTCACGTTTTAAAAAATCGCACTATGAAGGCGCGTACATGATACTAAAAAAAATTTCTGATGCACAAAAATTCACCCCGAAGTTAGCTGTATGAAGTTGAAATATTCACTACTCGAAATATAATTTCATCAGTGTAGCCTTTGTTAATAACGAAAATATTATGACTTTTGAGTGAAAACTTTTGTTTAACTATACTCAAAATGACAATTCTGTTTATTTACAAATAAACCAGCAACAAAATAGCAAAACAAGTATAATATTCAGTTTTGTTAATATGGCTGGCCTGGTGAAATTTTATTCGAGTTGAGCATATTTCAACTCAGATAGCTAACTTCGTGGTGAATTTTTCTGTACCAGAAATTTTTTTTTGGTATCGTGAACGCACCTTGACAGTTTAGTTATTACTACCCCAAACGAAAATTGGTTGGTTATTTCAAATTCAATTTCGTTGATAATTCAATTGCTTGGCAAAAAATACGCAATTAAATTTGAAACACGAGAAATGCTCGCAAATATTTAAATGTTCCTTTAATCTCACTGTGGGTTTGACGCATGCTGATCCGTTATCATAATCCTTCTCACCAATATCAAATAAACTTAACTTAATTTGTGTAGTTTTTAAAATAAAAACTCAATTATTGGGAAAAGTAAATTGTGTCACACTCGTGGTGCAAAACACCTTAAAAAGAATCGTCGCTTGGGGTTTTTAATAATTTAAATTAGTAAATTTGGTAAATATTAAATTTTATAATTTATTTTTAGAATAATTCCGCGAACTGCTGTAAAATAATGAAAAAGTTTCAAAACTAATTACACAGATCCTTAGTATGAAATTCAAACGTATGATTCTCAATGAAATTAAATTATTCTTTTTCTATGACATTAGATGTTTCCAAGAAGAAAAATATGCAAACATCATTTCTAAATCATCAGTTGAATCGGTTTTTATTCAAATCGCTAGACTAAATTGTAATTTAATCAGTTTTCTTTAAATAATGGGTCTCATATTCTGATGGTAATGTTTCAATGAAAATATTGGCAAAAAACTAAATTTATAAAATAAAAATGAGATTACAGTTTTGAAATGAAAAACCAGCCAACCCTAACTACGACAGTTTAGAAAATTGAAGAATTTCTTAAAGGTAGACAAATTTGTAACATTTGTTTACTACATAACATCTTCCAGACAAAATATAATTGCAATCATTATAATATATCGTAAACATATTTAGGTGTTCATATTTATAAGCGTGCGTAACGACCGTCTTACAATGTATCTATAAATCTAAATAATATATACATAAATAATCTATATAAATCTATATAAATAAAAGGTTATTTTAGAAAAAAATTTAATATACCAGCAACTCTTAGATGTAATTTCTATTATTTTAGTCTTTCGATATTTATCAAATTATTATTCAACCCTATCATTTTTAAGAATATTATCATCACAAAGGAATTTATTTATTATTTTAACGATTTAAAAGATAAACTAAAAAGATTTTTGTTTTGTGTTGAACAAATCAAAACCTCAAAATAGCTGTTATCACAAATAAAATATCATGGCTTAGTGAATTGAATAACAGAAAGATAACTTGGGGATTAGATTTTTAAAGTATATGGAGCCCAGCATGGAGGAATTTGGATTTTGTAAGCATGTGGCACAAAACTAAAAAAATTCATCAATCGCATATGCACACTACTTTACTAATAAAATAATAATACAATTAGTTTTATTTAACAATACATTGTCATACATATTTTTAACTATAAAATTTTTGTTTACAGATATTCTTGATGGGTTGCGACCCAATTCACCAAAACCCGGTCACATTGAACGTATCTCATCGCCAAACACAAAAAATGACGATGATCCTGTTATTATACAACGGTTTCTCAAAATTAATGTTCGACACATAACCGATGGGCAAGGTGTAGTTGGTGGAGTCCTTTTGGTGACACCAAATGCTGTAATGTTCGACCCTAATGTATCAGATCCGCTTGTGATTGAACATGGGCCGGAAAGTTATGGTGTTATTGCACCCATGGAATTAGTTGTAAATGCAGCGATTTTCCAAGATATCGCTCATATGAGAGTGGGTGGTGGTAATGAAAATAAAACTACGGAAACCCCAGACGTTTATTATCCGAAAAATTGTAATCGATATGAAAATACACATTCACCAGGGAAGGATTCATTGTTGGTTAAAGTGAGTAGGAATCTGAGTTAAATTTTTAAAAATTTTAATGGGTACATAATTAAAATATTATATTCAGGATGAAACTTTCCCGGAACTACGGCTAGGGTCAATTGAAGGATGTGATGATCAAGAAAGTGTTTGTTCTAGCAATGATAGAGAAGGTGACGCCTTCCCAAAGGCTTTTGAGAGGGAATTGGTAACTCCTACAAATTTGCAAAAATCTCATGAAGAACAATTATCAACAGAAAGCAGTGATTCCATGACAGATAAAACCAAAGAAAAAACTAGTCATACAAAATTATCTACCTCTGTTGATGCTGTCGACGCAAAAACAGTAACTCAAACAGTGAATAAACCTGTTAAATCGATTGAAATCGAGGTCGAAGAAAAGAAACCAAGTGCTGGTAATAAAATTACGCTAATAGATCAGCAATGGCCACTGTCGACGAAAGAAAGGTTTTTATGGTATTGCGTAATTTTTTGTCCAATTAAGATTTTATTTTGCTTTTCAGCTCGTTAGATAAAAATCAAGATCTAGAGAAAAACCAACCGATATTGGCGACTCCTATACCACAGATAGTGCCACAAATACCTAACGAAGATATAAGTCAATTAATTAAGTTATCGTGCCATGATTCTGGCATCGATATACGTGATCCAAATGCAGCCAATATACACCCGATCCAAGCGAAGAAATTTTATACAGATGCTGATGTTGTGCTCAGCTCAGATTGGATACCACCGCTTACCGTTGCATCGACCTATTTTGGTGATAGCCCACCAAAACATACCATGTCAATCGCACAAACAGCAACCCAAACGAATTTTGTTGAATGTGGACGAAAAAAAACTGCAAGTGTTAGTTTCAGTGTTGATGACAACGAATGTCCAAAAAGTGGCAGCATTGATAAAATGGTCGACTCAAAGAAAAATAAGGTGAGTTGACATGACCTATCGAACATAAATCCGAATTTAAATTTTATTTTATTTATACAGATGTTAAAACGTTTATCATATCCATTGGCCTGGGTCGAAGGACTTACTGGAGAAACGACCAAATCAGATTCCACTGAATCTGGACCAAGCACAGGCGACTCAAGTCAAAGTGTATTTTCTAAAGTATTTTCAAGGTAGGCATTCAATTTTTATCTCATTTTAATCTTCGTTTTTTGTTAACTTTTGAGACGTCGATTCGAATCTGCATCGGAACAAAATTGATCTCGTTTGTATTTTTGCTTTGAAATTGCTAAGTTTTTTTTAATCTAATATAATTTTTCACGTTTTTCTATATAATTTTTAATTTTAATTTGAAAATGTACGTCATAGACTAATACATTTTCAATTTGAACCCAAGAACTTAAAAAAATATTATTTTGTATTATTTTATTAGGAAAAACAGGAAATAGCATTAGATTTTGTTATTTTATTTGTTTGAAATCATATTTCATGGTTTTTTATATAATACGCTTTATATATACATATGTACATACAAATTAAATTATTAGTATGTATGTATAAATACGGCTGCCTCGATTAACTCAACTAAATAATTGAATAGTTCTTTCAAATTTTCGATTTAGTAGCAAAATTGGTATAAAGCCATTCATACTTTAAAACACGAAATATTACATTTATCGTTGGTTATATAGGGTTGATGATTGATTAGGACAATTGATATTCTGTTTAAACAATTGAAACTAAAAATGTACACCACAATTAAATTTAGAAAATAGCTAATTAATGGCTTAATTTTTTCGCGAATAACTAATTAACATTATAATATAATACAGTAAAGTATTGTAAGATAGTATATAAAACAGTATAGTAAGATAAATCAAATCGTAACCTATGTGACCAACTATTAAAATGTGTAAATTTAACGCAAATTTAAATAACCATAATTTATTATTATAAATATAAATATTTTTTATATTCTTTCATTGCTTTCATTAAATGGAATCGGCATTCTAACATAATTTTGTTTAATTTCATTTTATTTTAAACATACAATTTAATTTTATTTTTATTAAACACAATTGCATATTTTTATTTTTGAAAAATAACAAAAAATACACATTTATGCATTAAAAATATTTAAAACACAAAAAGTTCGCCGATAACATTAGTTTCGGAATTTGGTGGTAACTTATTTTTATCGAAAACACCATCTGAGGATTCGGGTGGATCACCAGTACCTCCGTTGACACCGCATGAGAGCCAAAGTTTTTCTGGGTAAGATTGATGTTAAATTTACTAAAAAAAATTCTATTTTTGTTGTTATATTTTTTTTAATTGTTATGCACAAACAATGGTATAGGTACTCGTACATCAAAATCATAATGTTTCTGGTATAACAAACATGTAATGTGTTTAGGAATAACATTCATCGCTTGTTAGAATTTTATTACTAATCGAATTAAATAAATTTCATTGAAAACTGCTCTTCCTCAACGGGTTCCACTTTTGCATAACTCTTTGGTGACCAGCCATTTAATTCATTATGCTCGATTATGAACTCAAGGGCTAAATCTTTTATTTTTAGTTCAATAAATAATCGTATCCTTAAAGGGTGATTTATTCGAAAATTTACTTGTTTTCTCATTTCATTATTTGTCCAAAGTTCAATAGTCAATATATTTTTTCCAGCATTCAAATCATGATTCTAAGGGCTACGACAATTTGGGAAAAATTGATATCTATGTGGAGGCGTGGTTGAGCATTTATCAGCGTAAATATTAGATATTTTTACAAGAAGCACTCTGAGTGCTACTGCGAACACAAGTTTTATTTATGTAATCATATTATAGTACTATGATATAGTATTATAGTCCATTGCAAATGTGATAAAAGTTAGATTAACTATCGAAATAAAAATTAGTTAAAATTAACATACAAATTTATTTAATGGTCTAATTTACCTAGAACAAAAACCAAAATTCAAATCGAATTACTGTAAGATATCTAATTATTGTAATTAAGGATAAACAAAATATGTACACGATATTTAGTTCAGTTCTAAACCATTTTTGCATCGAAGACACAAATTTATCGATAAATACATCTATCTCTCAGCATAATGATATAAAAAAAATTCAATTTATCATTTTCGTGTAATAATCGCTAGATAATATCTTTCTGAACGTACCTATATATATATATATATTATATACACATAAAAATTTTACAGATTAGTGAAAAAATATTGACAAATTTGGTTTGTGTGCAAATGGTTTTCGTCAAAAAATCATTAACTTTGAGAAGTCGTTGCGAATAAACTATAATAGTGAATTTAAAGAAATCTTGTATTACTCGCTTGTAAATATGTATATTGAATTTCGCTATACTAAACATTTAATTCAATATCTAAGTTTGTGTGGTCAATAACTGATTTGTATGAAACCTAGTGTTTGATAAATTAAGTAAACATAGTTTTTTGGTAAAATGAGCTATTTTTATTGATTCTTTTGTGTAGTCAATTCTCATTGAAGTAGTAAAAAAATCAGCATTAAATATGAAGGGTGATACCAACAGTGTTTATAAAGTTACATACAATTCAATAAACTGTATTATATAAAAATAATAATAAATCATATAATATAAAAACGCAAAAATATTAACGGCGCCTATGGTAAAAATGTTACAACCCGCAAACACCTAAACAAATGTTATTCGTATCAAAAAAAATTAAAACAAACCACATGAAATACATCTGGGTTAAGTGGCAATGTTATTTTTTTGTTTACATGCGCAATATCTGTCAAAATTCTCATGTTTAAGAAATTTCCCTATACATGCTTTACTTAATTTACTAAAACCTAGGTATCGTACAAATCAGTTTTAGGCCACACATATTTATGCATTGATTTAACTGTTTTTGTATAGCAAAGTTAAATATATTTGTAAGCAGGTAACACGATAGTTTTTTAAAAAATCGGTATAGTTTATTCGTAATTGTGACTCAAAATTGATCAATTTTTGACGAAAACATTTTCGCACCATAGATTCAATTTTTTTCTACTTATCTGTAAAAGTGTTATATATTGGTACGTTCAGGAGCATATTCAAGTCTACCACAGAACTAGTTCCTTCAGGAAAAAATTCTATAGGAGAAAACCAAACTCGTAGGAAAAAATTATTTTCTACTCGTATGAATTGTATAGCTGACGGACGACTACGAGAGATGACTCTTTACATTTGAGAGAAAAATCTTGCATGTGATTTACGGCCCAAACTGCGAACTAGATACAAACCTAGCTCTGTACAATGTCGAGATCAGAGATCTGATGAAGATCCGCGATATTGTATATGAAATAAGATCTCAGCGACTACGCTGGTTCGGTCACGTTCTACTTGCGGAGAATTGTAACCTCATTGTAATCCAATTCCTAATGAATTTACTATCATATTCATAAAGAACGTAGAAACGAAAAATATATTGAAATTTGATAGAAAATTTTCAAACGTTATCACGGAATAGCGCAGAAATTTTTTTCGCCTTTACGAAATTCCTAATTTGTTTTGAGTCGAGAACATGTAAAAAATGTTTTGTGAGCGGTGTAATTTGAAAAACAAATGTTTTCACCATTTGTTGACAAATTATAAAATCTTAATTTACTGTTTATGTCCAAAATAGTTGGTGGAATTGATGTGTAAGCTTGACATTGCGCAGAATTTTACAAAAAGATATAATAATAGTTCATCAGTTTTAAGAATAACAAACGCAATGCAATCCATTATCAAATTAGCATACAAAAAGTAATACAGAACATAAACAACAATTACAATAGAAAACAATTTTAAAGAATAACCCGGGATTTACACTAAATAAACCTTTTATTTGATAAACATTTTTGCTATCCAAAAATCTTATTTAAGCTATTTATAATACATATTTATGATATTTTTTTGAAACTATGATCTAAATAAAACCACATAAAATGAATAGAAATTGAAAGCAATGAGATTTGAGCAATCATTTTCGAGTTTCAATAACTTCGATTAAGAATTAAATAAGCGCCAAATCGACAAACAGTTTTCGTTGAAACAGTTTTCGTTGGAATTAAAGGTGACTATATCGGGTGATCCCAGATATGATAACACAAAATCGAAAGCGCAAAAATCTTCATACAGATTTTGATTAGTAAACTGATTTAATGAATTATGGGACTAACCATTGGGTTACACTCCAACAAATGAGAATTTTATAAGCATAAAAGTTGTGGAAAAAGTTTATCAAATATATTTACTACATGTTTGTTTGGTGTATTTCCCGGGTATGAATTTAAAAATAAATATGTAAATAAACATTATTTTAAATATGATATTAATAAGAACGAATATAATTGTGAACATTTTTATTAGTCAAAATTACCCGGACTATAGATGTATTTTTATGTCTTGAATTATTATTTTTTTGATTTTTCTGCTCAACTGTCATTGACGTAGTAACAAAAATCGACAAAAAAACTGAGTGGTGAAACTTAAAATGTTTGTAAAGTTACCTAAAAGTACGAAAAAAACATTAAAATGTTTTCAGTTTATTGTATCTTAATTTAACAGTTTAAGATTTTGTATGGAAAGAAAAAATAAATCGCTAAAGATTTCTGCCAGTTTATTTTCCATGTTAGTTCTTTGCAAATCACTTTTTTGTAAAGCAATTTGAAGATTGTTTACTTCGTCTTTTAATTTTATGACTTCGTCATTTGATTTTGCCAAATCATCTTTGAGAAGCTGATTTTCTCGTTTAAAATTCTCCCTAAAACATAATGATGACATTAATTTTTAATTGAAAATGATGAATAATATAAACACATACATTTCTTCCTTTATAGCATCAAATTCCATTATATTAACTTGTTGACCTGACTCTTCTTGGTCGATGTTGTCATTGGTGTTTAAAAAGCCCATCTCTTCATCCTCTTCATTTAAAATGTTTGTACTACTAGGCTCGGGCATTTTAGATGATGTTTGCGTAAGTAAAGATGCTATTAGTTTTTTATTATCTCTAGATTGGAGTCGATTCAAACGATTTTGGTCCCTTAAAATATTGGCAACGTCTACTTTAGAAACTTGATGTAAAGTTGGCACAGCATTCGATTTCAAGCGCAACAACTTCTTAAATCCTTAAAATAATCGTAATTAAAATTTAAGTTGTATTAATCAACACTTTATTTAATTTGTTTATTTTACCCATTTCAAATTCCAATTTGTTTTCGAAATCAGCATCCGTAAAATGGATGCTACAAATTCTTGAATTTTTTGGATTGAACTCGTCTTTCCTTTTACAAAAATTTAACCATATTTTTAATATTTGATGGTTTTTCGGAAATGAATGATAACTAACGACACATTTTTTTTTAGTTTCATTATTACTGCAGCAATTAAAAACAGCACACCTCATTTTTAATTTATAAAATTATTAATCACACAACACAAAATTCAATTGTAAACATACAAAATAAAAATTTGTTCGCACAGATGACGTCATTTGACAGCCATGTTAGTTCGGCGTGAAGATAGCCGACATGCGCAATGCGTAATCTCTTTATATGTGATTTGTGGTGCGGTTCCACACTTTAATTCTTTGCTCTTGATTCTTTCTTCGTTTCCTTCCTCTTCACCTACAAACTGCGGCGGGGAAATCTTTAATTCTTTTTTCATCAAAAATATTTTTTGATTCTACTGATTTCTCTCGCACCACTACGAAGATAAAATATTTCAAGGCCATTTGGTTTATTCTTCAAGTTGTCAAATTTTTGTCATTATAGAAAATTATTTTACGTGCACACCGTATTATAAATAACGTCAAAAATCATTTTACACACATACTTAAACAAAGAAACAGGAGGAAAGGATTAAAGGGGGAGGAAAGAATTAAAGTGTGGAGGGGCGGATTCATATGATGTGCATGAAAGAATAAAGTAGTCTGAAGTCAAATAAATGTTGTCTTTTTCAAAAAAAAAAAAAGATGAACTGGTTCATCTTTTTTTCTTATTTTGTTATTTTTTGTAAAGTTCGCAGCCAAATTGTGATTTTTTTTTTATAACATAGGTTTCTTTTCCATACCTATTAATTTTTTCCTTTCATAAGCGTATAGCTACGCTAGCTATCTTCTTGTATTTGCATATTTGATTTAGGAATAGAAGTGGAAAAAAGATTAATGATTGAATGTAAACCAGCCATAAGAGATACATATGTACTACAAGTAGGCATGTAGAAAAAAAATTCCAAACTGCTATAAAAATGTAATTTTTTTTATTCCTTTTCCAACTGCTGAGGAAAAGCAAAATCGACCCACATACATTTAGGAAAAAATTTCCAGACTGTTATAAAAATGACTTGTTTTTCCGTTTTTCTGTGATCTTTCTATCGAGATGAAAGAATAAACAAAGCAATAACATCAATTTTGATTTTTGTTCTAGGTAAAGTAGAACCGTAAATTAAATTAAAATTGAAATAATTTTTATAAATTTGCTGTAAAAAAACTTACTTTTCAAACTAACAAGCAATTAACAAGTATAATTTGTAGAATTCTAATAAAAATTTGGAAATACATACGCTAAAGTTATTTCCAATATACAATAGAATTAAATAATCTACGAATTATTTATTTATTTATTGATGATAAAAATAATATCCATTGATTTAATTTTTAATTTTTTTTGAATTAAAAAGAATTAATTGATTTTATATAGGAAATAAGCTCATGGCTAAAAGTAAAGTGTATAATCTGGTTATCAGTATTTGTAAACGTGCTAACTATCGAGAAACATTAGAAAATATTAATTTTATATCCAACAAAATTATTTTAAATCCGTTTAATTTTTTAATCGATGACTTTCAATTAATTAATAAAATATATTTCTTCATGCATTAGTTATTTTATTTACGAAACAGCTTTATTTTGCGATACAAACAAATTTCGAGTTATATGTACCTTGGATACACAATTTTGAATAGAATTGTATATAATCAAATACTAAATAGCGTATTATTATTATTACATATGTATATTGTATAGGTGTATAATAATAATACATACGAGTATATGTAGATATAATTTATAATAATAATAATATACCATTGATTATTTTAATACGTCTTCACTATATAAAAAAAAAATAAGGCAACTTTCTGTGTATACATATTTGTATAAAATATATACCCATACCCACACAATGAAAAGTTACTATTAAATAATAAAATATCAGCAGTTTGCACAATGGAAGTGGTGGGTTATGAATTGCAATACCAATATATAATAGACCGATTTTTAACATCAATTTTGAAATTGCATTAGTAGTGGTCGCGGAATAACAAACAAAAATCGCTCCATACAAATCATATGAAAACTACTTTTTGTTAGCATTTTTTGGTCTTAGATTTGTAATAACTTATAAATTAGGCCCAAAGACACTTTTTCATGTACCTGAGTACAAAGAACTTACATAAGATCGAGTGAATATAATCAGAGCCACCTATATATACAGAGCCCTAAGGTTAAAAATTGAGCTTTTTCTAGAGGAACTAAAATTGACGAAAAAAACATTTTTTCCATACAAAACATATGAAAAATTAAATTTTTTTCGGTGCGATATTTTTCAATGAAAATATCGATGGATTAAGTATTTTAACATTGAAATAGAATCTACAATTATCATTTTATAATTGATTAAAAACCTGATCAAAGAAGTTCTTTAATTTCTGTTATATTTATTAATAAAATTTATAGAAAAAAAAGCATTTCTCCATTGAATTGATATATGTACATAAATACACACAAATACCAACGCAATAAAATTTAACTGCAAGACTAAAAGAGAAAACAGTAAAAGTGTGGTTATGTTTCATTTTGAATTGTATTTTTGTGGATAAAATAAAATACTTAAAAAGGGTATTTCAATAAAAGATGCATGATTTTGTTTGAATAAATCTCAAACTAATTTCACCTCAATTTCAACGTAAATTTTGAATTTTAGATTATAAATGGAACACCATGGCTATCAGTTCTTCTGGCACGGATCTATTTTATTTTGGTAAAGTTTTGTTACACTTTTGTTTAATTATGGTTCTAAATAAATTGTGCAGCTGTTATTGGAACTGCCTAGGACATGTTGTAAGTTTACAACATCACAATTTTTTTTCTATCGATCGATGTTTATGTTCTCTTTTTAAATTTTACGCTATTTCGTGAATCCAATTTTGATTTTTTTCTATTTCGATCTCAGCCTATTAAAATAATTTTGTACTCTATCTCTTTTCCCGATTTCGCTACAACGTAACGAAATAGAAATATATAGTCATACATTTTCAAATGTTTAAAAGGAAATAGAATAATGCTTATTCGAGCATGCTGCGATCGCAATAGAAAAAGCGAAATTAAAAAAAGAAAAAGTGTGAGATTTAATTCTTAAAAAAGAGACAAAATCATCGATCGAAAGGATGACAAATTGACAATATATGTTTTATTTATTTATTTTACCTACACATTCAAATAAATTCATGTTTACATAAATAAGATAAATACATATTTAATTTTGATTTAATGTTTATTAAATTAATAAAAGATTTAAGGTTCTGACTTTCAGATATGTGCTGCTTCAATATAGAATAAATTCCACAAAGATTTATCGAAATGAAAGATTTAACTTTTCATTGATGAAAAGTAATTCGAAAATAGTCATTTTTACATTGATTCTTATGGGATAAGGCAAAACGTAGTTCCTCAAGAAAAAGCTCGACAAAAAAAATGGCTGATCCTTACGGCTCTGTATATGGTTGGGTATTGTTCAAAATGTGGTCTATTGTGTTTGACATTAGACTTGTCAAAAATTTTATTTTCTATTCGCGATTAGCTTTGTTGATACTAAATTGTTATTAATGCGTCTTTTAAGATTTGTAGCACTTTTATCGCACGATCTTAAATGAAGATATATTTTAGTATTGTAACTTCTGTAATTACCACCAAATGAGTTCGTAAACATTCGATGAGTTACTAGCAATGGCTGGTATTCTTATAAATTACTATTATTATACACAACTGGCCATATAGGACTGGTTTACTGATTAAACTACAAAACCCAATTCCCAAATAAACGGAGACAATTTGGAAATGTAGTGACTTTAAACTATATATCAATATTAATAATTAATATTGAAAGCTTCCGTGATTTATCGTAGATCGATATACCGTGGGGAAAAACGATTCTCTTATTTATGACAGATTCTTTCTCAAATACGAGTATAATACCATATTTAACTGCATTCATAAAATCACAATATGCACCTATTGAAAATCATTTATCACAATTATGCTGCGTGCATAACATAGGGAACGACTACGGGAAATTTTTTCTAAGTATTAATTTGATTTTAGTTAGTTGATTTTGCTCAAAACACTTTTCTAGTTTAGCTGCGATATTTTATTTTTGAAATTTTTCAATTGCGCGTGGCTTTGGCTGTTAATATTAAAAATTTTTATAGACCTTTGATTATTTTGAAATTTTAAAAAAATTTTCATTTTGTGTCGTTTCTGTATCGTTATTAATATTTTAATTATGTTTCTCATTTCGTTTTTTATTAATTTATTTATTATTAATTCATCAGTTTTGCCGGTATCAGATTTTGTATGATTTGTCTATAAACATAGAATACTTTGTCATTTTATTTATGTCATCATCGAAAAAAATACAGAATACAATAATTTTGGTGTACTAGCTGGGATAGAAACTTCTTTCCTTCCTTTCGCACTCCTTCGGGTATTTTGATCTATAAATCAAAACCATTCTGACCTAAATCAAAATATATATGTACATACAGTCGAACTTGGATATAAATAATCGGGATATAATGAAAGTCTTGTTATAAAATACTTATATATAAGTCCCGATCCCCGAGTACTAAAGATCTAGGTGAAATGATCTCGATTTAGCGAATCTCGTTATTACGTATAACGAACAACTTTAAAATTTAGCCATCGTATATTATTCTTAATTTCAATTCTTTATAGCCAACGTCGAAACCAAAGACAGTAAGTTTGAGAGGGAAAAAAATATTCACAAAGCAAGATTCGAATCACTACAAAAATGATACCTAATATGTACGTACATGCAGGATGAGTACCATAATATGATCCATATACGTCAATTTTCTCCTATCGCCTTAGTAGTAATTAACGTAGTTTTTAAAATTTTTTGGATATAACAAATTTCTGTATTTAAGATTACGATATAACCAACTCTTGAGGTAACGATTCTTCCTTATAACGAACAAAATTATTGGTCCCTTGAGGTTCGTTATAGACAAGTTTGACTATATATATAATTCATTTTATCGCATCCCTACCAAAACACTACGGAAAGTAAACAATTTTGAAGATGCCAAATCAAAAAGAGCAACAAATTTAAGCAAATGTACTACCATATCGGCAAAAGTACAGCGTATTACTATAATTATTATTATTTTGTTTTGTTTGTTGGTAATTCTGCGATACCTTCTGATCAAAGTATGTTTTTTTTCAACTCTAGTATGAAACAAGAAGACCCGGCTTATACTTTAGTGTGGCTATTTGATTGGTAGAAAGATCGCAAATCAAAACATACGAAATTATTCCCGATGTTATGTACGTAGCTTGAAGACAACTCGAGTCTCGAGCTAAGTTAACATAACATAGCTCGTATAGCTTTGGTCAAGTGAGCATTGATATATATGGCCTTGTTCACACCAGCATGCAGTACATGACAACACAACAATTGGTTTGCGTCCACACCAGATGCATCAACTGTTGTCACTTATCTATGTATATGTAAGAAAAATTCATTTCATATTGATTCTTTGACTAGAGAACAAGAAACAAATTTCAAAAGATATATTTTTTTTTTGTTTCTGTATAGTAAAATTAAATCTGGATCTCTCTAATTTTTTTTAATTCTTTAAGAATTAAATTATAGTGTTGCGTTTTGGCTTATTTAGAAAATGCAGATTTAACGGATTCCAGAGACATGAATATTTCTGGACTTGTTGATTAACAACAATGTCTGTTGTTTATTCTAATTTTCCAACGGTAGTTCCATAGATGATTCGGCCATTATAATTTTCACTTTATTCGTTTAGACTAGATAATTATTAATGATTCAAATTCAAAACGTAAGAAATTTGGTTGAAAACGTTGTTATATAAATATCTCTACTCCAACATAGTTTATGGGCAAAGAGGAAAGAAACGAGGAAAATACGTCATACACTGCATACTCGTGTGGAAAAGCTGTATAAACTCTTTATTTGCAATCAAAAACTAAACTAAACTGTTAATTGCTATTACCACGTTTATACTATACGTTTAGTACTTTAATAGAACAATTATTATACTAATAAAGTATTAAAATGTTCTACTATGTGTTTATACCACAATATTTTTTTGCACTATACTCGTACTTTTATACTACTGATGTAAACAGGTCTCGACCCTATGCATAATTAATTGTAGTGCTCCTACTAAAACACACAATACGATCATAAATTGAATTATCTTTCGTTGATATGCTTATAAAATAGCCTATACGTTGCTGAAATAATTTTATTGAAGTAAAAAGTTAGGCTTTAAGTGCATAGGATAATTAATTATAGTAATAAAATTTTTAATTAAGTTAAATTATGTTAAATTAAGTTAATTAAGTTAAAATTAAGTTAAATTATGATCACTCCAATTAATTATAGCGGGAAGACAAAACATATAATATACGTATAGCTCACATCGCATAGCTTAACTTAGCAAAAAATCAATTATATGACCAACAATAATAGTAGTTAAGATTCTGCAAAATATAATTTAATCATTAAAATATACAGAAAGTAAGTAGAAATAAATTATAATGACTTGCTGATTGTAATATATTTATCAAAAACAATTACTAAATTGAATTACATAACAGAGGAATCTATATGTATAGTTCAATTTATCGTACCAAAATTTATCAGCAATAAATTAAATGCTTAAGCATATTAGCTATACATGCCTAACTAGGCTTCCGAGTTCCTACCAATTAATTTTTGTTTAATATATTGTTTAATTTATTTGAGACGATGTAGCTCTGTCCATAGTTTCTTGTAAGTATATAGATAATATATAAATGGTGTTTTGTTGATAATAACATTTAAGGTGTTTAAGAAGTTTGTAATAGGTTTTTGGTCATCATTAGTGTATGGGCCAAAGCTATATATTTCAATTCATAATCATTGTGAATTAATGAATACAGTTATAATGTCTGTTGTGCTTGACCAATGTGTATTTTGTTATCAGGTTCTAACTTGATTAATTTTATTTCACTTAAAGACGTTCATCAATTGGTACTTTCATTCGGCCACATTCAACCGATAGTGCACATTCAACCAATCGGCCACGGACATCTGTTCCAAAATTAGATTATCGTTCTATGGTGTCGGTTGATGATATGCCCGAATTGTTTGTGAGTTTTGATAGTAAGTATTAGATAAATTGTTATATTTCTAAATGTTAATAATTATTTTTTCTTTAGAATTAATTCCAAGACCAGCACGTGCATGTCCCGACCCTCCACTATATTTGCGTTTAAGAATGGGTCGACCAATGGGTAAACTACAAACATTACCCACATCTGTGATGTCATATGGAAAAAATAAAGTTCGACCTGAATATTGGTTCAGTATCCCAAAAAATCGTGTTGACGAGCTCTACAGATTTTTAAGTTGTTGGGTACCTCATTTGTACGGTGAACTTGACGAAGACGCAATTAATAATCGTGGTTTTGAATTAATTCAACACGATACCGAGTGGACCAATGGTGAAGAAAATAAGGTGGATTTGGAAATTATAGTAAACGTTTGGTGTTTATAAATTAATTATTCTCTTTTAGACAAACACATCATCAACGGATGGAGATTTGACTGATTTATCGAGAGAATCCTGGGAGGTATGTTTTGAATTAAGTTTTTCATTTTGGTTGTACTATTTTCAATTTTATTTGATTCTAAAAATTTAGCTTCAAATTAAATTGATTTTTTTGTTTCAATTGCGATACGTCTGTTTTCCTCGTAATGTTGTAAAAAGTAGTGTTTTATACCATTTCCAATCGAATTTTATTGTTTTTACAACTAATAGTTTATGTTATTGATAGTGGATGATAAAAAATGACAAATCTGCAGTGAATAAATATTTGAAAATTTAAATTATTATAAAAAAAATTGATTTTTATATCTTATCACTTGAGTTTTATAACGAGAGTTGTAGAACCAGAACGAATCTCCGATTGATTGAATAAGCAATTACAAAACTATATAACATTACAAAGAACACTTCGAAAAGTTAAAATTAGTGGAACACTTCGAAAAGTGTCACGATAGAAAAAATTCAAATTATTTATTGAAATAATTTATTTCTCAGATATCAACGGTCCAAATTACCCGTTTCCAAAAAAAATAAACAAGAATGCCATAGTAGAATTAAACAGTATTTATAATATAAATATATTTTATCCGAAGTTGGTCAGATTTTATAAAGTATGTAGATGAATTCAGAAAAGTATCATTCGACATTAAGTGATACATGCATTTTAAAAAAACTCTTCAAGAAGTTTAATTTGGCGATGTTACCACTGGCACTAATCATCCAAACGGATCAAACTTATACTCTCAAACGATGTAACGGTCTTCGTTTGATTGAATAGCATAACATTTTATAAAGAACAATGAGACCATCATTTTATAAAATTTGTAGTAAACAAATAGTTTAATAAAGTTATATACAATAAATATATTGGTTTCTGAGAGAGTTGTTGTTTTAAATGCTAGTGATTGTAGAAATTGTGTTAGTGTCAAATATTGATGAAATGCTGATAAAAAAACAACTTTAAATTGTATTGGAAACTGGGGCTAGAATTCATAATACAGTATTGTTATAAAATTTAATTGCTGATGAAGAGGTCGACTCCATTAAATGGAACCAGACAATAATAGGTATTATTAACAAATTAAACTCTAGCCCAATGATCAAACGCAGATTTGTCTTTTTTATCATCTGTGCAACATTTAAATAAATGGCGAATTGACACTTGAACTATAAAGAAAAAAAATCTTATGAAACACGAACTAAAACCAAATCTATATTTTTATATTAACCTACCAAAATCGAAAATGAAACCAATAAAACCGAATCAAAAAAAATACAGCTACTTAAGGCGCCTTACGCAAAAATCTACAATATAATAAAAAGTCAGACGGGATCCAACGACTTGGATGATTGTGAGGTTAGATTTTTTATTAAAAAAAACTTATATAAATTTGTTGAAATGTAGTTGAAAAAACACAACCTCAACAATAAAATTAATGTAAATGCTAGTATTTTGTATGTAATTGTTGTTTTAAATTGTACATGAATTCCTTCATTCAGGTTATTGAAAACTATAAAGAAAATACTGGTGATATTCGTCACCGCATATATTATGTTTTCAGTAATATGGTGGATTATCACTTAGTTTAAATTTAAAAAAAAGTAAAACGCAAAATTTGAAACACAAATACACAACATAATATACAAGATTTTTTTTTCGTTTATGTGCTCTATATAAACTTCTAATCTTCTATTATAACAATATATACTTCCGTTATATTAACTTTTATCTTTTTTCATATCATATACAATACAACCAACATTCAGTCAAGAATCCATAAGCAACTACAAAATCAACTACAGAAAACTATTACCTAACTCTTTTTTAGTTTATAAAAAATAATGCATGCTCTTCTACTTTCACACACTAGAGCATGATTTAAATGTCTTTGCTTATCTCTAAACAAAAAGACGAAAATAATTATGATTCAAAACACTATACGAATATGCTTGAACTATAACGCATTTTAAAACAAACGCAAAATAAGCTTTTTGGAATTCATTCGCGAACAATGTTGATTGATTCTCTATGAAAAGCTTCAAAATCTTTTTATAAAAATTTATTGCAATCTGCGAGACGAACTTTTGAGTTACTAAAGAGTATGTTATAATTTAGGTTTTGTATGTTAGAAAAATTGCACTCTCAATTACTGAAAATGTAACATATGTATCATTGTATCTTACATTTTCTGCATTTGAGATGATTATACTTATTATAAAAGAGTAAATATCTAGTTTAATAAAAATATAATGGTTTTTGAAAGAGTATATTAATTTAAATGCTAACAATTATTAATTATTGGCATTATACTAGTAGTTTAGTATCAAATTTTGATAAAAGTACATCCGAAGGCTGATAAAAACAACATCTAGTCACTGTTCTGTTAGGAAGCGGCTAGATTCATAATATGGAACGCATAATTATAGTCTTGTTACAATCATTAAATCAATTTACCACTTCTTCAACTAAAATCAAAAACTCACATCACCTGAAAATAGAGCTAATCTAAATTAATTAAAGTTTTCGCAACTGAAAATATACAAAATGAATATGGATAAAGAAATATTTGTTTGCTTTAATTTTATTATTTTATAAAAAATATATATATTTATCAACTAATTACACGCAAATGCAAAAGAAAAACAAAATATTTTCTTATTACTTATGTATTTTTCACTATTCTTAAAGGTTTTCCTCGAAAGAATAAAAACTATATAGCTAGATATTTATAATTTGTATGTATACCATTTAGATGTCATTTTAACATGTTTTAGTCGGGTACACGGGTATGGATTTAAATCCTAGGAATTAAAATCCGATCTCTCTCCCAATCAATTCAACTAAAAGACGTCCCTTTATCGCTTCTTGAGTTAAAATATATTTAACTTCATATTACAAATTTTAAACCCTAGGATTTAAATGCATACTCGTGTACCCGACTTTAATGGCAACCTTATTAAATTTTCCTTTTTTATTATAATCTACTCCTGTTGCCTTTCTCTGTTCATTTTCCATGTATATGCCATAGGGATATGTATTTACATAGTTTGTCCGCTTGTTCGTTACGTTTTATCACCAAACGTAGGTGAATTATTCTTTGAATGTACATACAATATGAAAGCGAAAATTTTGAAATTATATAAAACCATTTATTGTTATAAACATTAAGACACCGTGCTGGCCAAGATTTGTTGTTTGTTGAAAGTTTATTAACGAGATTTTTTTAATTTTCCTCTTCCATCAGTCTTTTAAGTAGTGAAATTGGCGAAACTTTAGATTTATTAAATTGTGCGTTTAAGTTAGGATCAGACTGCTCTGTCAAAACATTAAAATTGTTTACGGGTTGCCTTTGATCTTTGCATTGAATTTTTCTTTGGCATTGGTTTAACCGCGACCCCCCTTCCTGAACACGATACGTATCGTTGCACGATGGTTAGGTTAGGTTAGAGTGGCGAAAGAACTTGCATCGACCCAAACTTGTCTGTAGCTGTACCACATTTGAAAATTTCTTCTTCTCTATTCATCGAACAATCCTGAGCGTTCCACGAAGCATTGAATATCTCTGCCGTCAATTTCAGTAAGATCGGTCAGGCCATCCAGATGGCGGGCTTCCATACTTTTCATTCTGCTTTGCGCTAAACGATGACAGGTGCAAAGCAGTGGTACCTTTCCTTTAGTTAGTTTCCACTGATCTTCTCTTATAGTACGCATGTTGAGAGTTCGATAGCTCAACCGGCTTGATAAAGCCTCTAGTGTGAGCTTCTAATTGCCTTAAATTTTAATAGATGTTTAAATGAATGTAATAGAAATATGATTATAGGCCTAAGGGCTTTGGGATTACAGTGAGAGCTATTTCTTAGCACTCTTCGAGGACTCTTGTATTTTACCACGGTCAAGCCTCCAAGGTCTTATGGGGGCAATTCTCAATTCGTATTTGTATATTTCTTTATAGCAGTCCCAATCCGCACCTTTTATTTGCTTACCATTTTTTAAAAGTTTTCTTCACTCGTTCAAACTGACTTGGAGTTCTTTGGACCACCAGGGTAACCGAGATTTGCCCAGAAGCTTACTAAAACGAAATCCACCTAACATATCTTTGTTAAAAGCCCCGCATAGCTTGTCTACTAAAACATCAAACTGTTGTGTCGATGCAGGTGGATTTGGAACCGATACCGGTAATGAGAAATACTCAGAATGATTCAAAGGTATCCCAGTCGGGTTTCCTCAGGTTTCGTAAATTAGTTTTTAGAAGGTTTTGTACCAATTCATACTAGATATAGCAATGGTTAGAAAAACAATAGTCTTCGGACCCTATCCAATTCAGTATATCATCCTTAATGAAATCTGAGAGAAATGTAATGTCTAGCACTTCTTGCCTGTTTTTAGTAATGAATATTCGCTTGCGTCCAACATTACATATGTGTAGGTTAGTAAGTAGAATAAAATCTTAGAGTAACTCACCTCGCCCATTTATATCTGTAACTCTCCAAATTGTGTGATATGCATTGCACTGCCCAGGATAACTCCGACTTTTCATTTTGAGCTTCCATATAGTAAGTAAACTGATATTAGCCAGGGAGTTTGACCGCCATCTCAATGCTAGCTAGTTGGTGTAATTTAGTAGTGTAAAAACATTCAAGTTATTTTAAGCAAGGATACAAGTATGAAAAATTAAATAATAAAAATTAAATTTAATTTATATTTAGTTCATTAATTATTCAATTAATTTAATTAATTAGATTATGAATATTACGCAATAAAGTAGACACAAATTCCTATTAGAATTATTCAAATTCGTATTCATAAATACCAAAGGTACACGAATTCTTACAATTTGTATACGAATTCGTCCAGACGTCGTCAGCTTTTTCTATGTATCGCTCTTTAATATATGAAAGAAACATGCCACGAGAGAACTGGTATTTTCGTGATGGTCGCTGCTATAATATGATGTCGTTTTGGTGCCTTCCGTATAGACATTTTAAGTTTATGTTTGCAGCGAGTACTGTAAACAGTAGTTTTAAACGGGTTTGCAAGACATTTCTGCATCGAACGTTACTATATTTAAATATCATTTTCTGGAAACTCGTAATTTGTGACAAAGCATTGTTGCTTTCTTTCCGCCTCCTTTGTTACGAACTAACTAGTTTGACTAATTCATTGTGGAATTCTAATTTACTTATACTTAGATTAGACAACGTTTTAATTTTTCTAACCATGCAGTTATTATTGGTACCCTTTTTATGTATTTACATATACATATACATATACAAAATTAAACAAAACATAATTTTTGTTTTTTTCAAAATCGTATATATATGCAGATACCACCACTCTTCTGTTAAGCCTCTATTCCATTGTGAAAAATTTGCTGTCAGCAAAACCAAAATGGGATAAAAATATAGATTTGCTGGTGGTGCGAAAGAAACAAAAAGTTTCATCAGCAAAATTTTACTGGAGAGAAAAATGTGTTTGTGTTGGTGTGTTGCCATAATTTATTATAGAAAAGTATCAAGTTGAGTATTTTTTATGGCAACATTTACACACATCGACATAAAAATTGTGTGCGGATACGAAATTTTTTTCACACACACATGTTTGGATATTTTTATGGTCAAATGTTATTTTTTTGTACATTTTTTTTTTAATATTTCAGACGTTATAATAACAAATTATTATTATTATTATTATTAATTATATTACAATAAACTATTTATTATGTAATAACATATGAATAAATGAATAAAATTATGTTCGCACTCTAGACATAAAAAAAATTATGAAATTTGTTGGTTATGTTACAGAAGATGTCAAAACGTAACCATAAAAGTTTCGCTATAAAATAAAAAATAAAAAAACTACTATCTCTGTCACACTAATGGAGTTTTTTCTTTTCTTTCTCCTTTCATTATGGCAACAAAAAAATGTTGGCAGTAAATTTTTCACAATGGAATAGAGGCTTTAGTAATAGTTACACTACCACCACTCTTCTGTTAGTAACAGTTACAGATACTCATTTCCTTCCAGCTCCTCCAAGATTCTCTTGAAGAGTATATGGTCCGAAAACCTTTATCGAAGCATAAAATCGGTGTGATGTAATCGTCGTCAGCTTCTTTAGCGATCTACTTATCGTTAAGTGGTCTGTCTGACTGCAGACATTTATTCTGAAATACAGGAGTCGCGTAGCTGTGTTTGCCGACATCGGTTTACTAGGGGTATTTTTTTTATTCATTCCGACTAATCCAAAAGTGTTTTTTAATTAATTCTATGTGTTCCATTCCTTCCATTGCGATTGTTATTCTATTCCTTCTATTCTTTCTACAGAGTGAATTCAAAGAAACATCATAAATGTCAATAAACTTGATTAAATATAAATCATTTTAATTATTTATTGTATTACCATAGACAAAATATGAAATATAAAAAAAACTCCATTATTTTTAGATGCTAATAAACGAGTATGTACACCTAAACCTGTATTTACATGATTCTTTTTAGGTGATTTTTTTCTTAGACGATGGGAATGTATCTACCGTGTAAAAAGAGGTTTAGGTGTATTGATACATGTAGATCTGTGTTCCACATTAGAATTTGAAATAATGTATTTTGTAAACAAACGTTTTCAAAAAAAATAATAATAATGTTTACTTAGGTAAGCTTAATCCTCAAAGATCTTAATAAATGTTAATATGACGAAAATAATATTAATTGATTTTCAATAAATTGGAAATCAGCAAAAGCAAATTAAGATTTTTACAAATATTCGTAATCTGTACGTAATTATTCGTTACACGGGGCAATAACTATTTAAATTTAAAATACGTAGTAAATAAGGAGTAATTTTATGTGTACACCTAATCCTGATTTACACGGTCTTTTTTTACACGGTTTTGAAATAACACGATAGAAAAAAATAAACTAAACCTTTTTTTACACGATCGAATTTTTTTACACGGCAAAAAAGTTCTTTTTTTTCCCGTAAATTCGTGTTTTTATTATTTTCTGTAGTTTGTTTGTTATATTTAGGGGAATACACCAACTAAAACATTTCGTTTAATTTCCCAATAACAAGATATACATATTTACTTTATTTTCTACTCAAAAAACAGTTTTTGAACACATCAATTATTTTACCTCATTTCCTGTCTTTTTTTACACGATTTTTTTTTTGCACGACCAAGTCTGGAACGCATCTACCGTGTAAAAAAAGGATTAGGTGTACATAAAAATAAAATAAAAAATATCATGATAAAATTTTATCAAAATTAGTGGAAAAGAAAATAAAAAATTATCGCTCAAAAAATCACATTTCTGCTTCTGTCCTTGCCAATAAATTTTGTATTAAAATGTATAAATGACGGGTTTCGTTATACATAATATTTTCTGTTTTTATTTTCTTTAAAGTACAAAAATGTCGCTCTTCATATCTCTGTTCCACATTTGAATATGGTTATAACATTATGTAAATGGAGATAGAATTCCTTATTTTCTATACTAAAATAAAAACCTATAGCTGTGGTTTTGAACCAATTGAATAATGAAAGAAGTAGAGAGAATATGTTTTTCTTTTCATCATTCATGTTCATTGTCAGTAGAAAAGTTTATGACGAAAAGAGATAAAATATATATATTCTTTTCGCACAATCTTCCTCCAAACTGTTCGAAAAATTATATTAATTTAATATATATGTAACAGGTTACTACGAAAGTTGTTCATCTTTTCTTATTTTATCTATGGTATTACATTAAATAAGTTCTATAGAAATTTTCCATATTATTAGTATTTTGACATTAGTTGTTCGATTTTTCTAAAATTAACTAGCAGCGGCTTTGTTCAAATACCGTGGAAGTTCCTAAACAGTATTGCTTGTAATTCTAACTTTTCGAAATGTGTGCAGCAGAAACTTACCTGAAAATTAAAATTTTACGTCAATTAAAAAAATTTACATTTTGCGTTTAGATTAATACAATTAGGTTCATATTCTTCATGTAGCCGCTGGAATCATTCTCTTCTAAATTTAATTATACAATAATTACGATCGATTAAATTTTTCTTTTTGTTTTTAATTCGCGATCGCATATCTATACCCAAATGTAAAACTACATTAGCACATATTAGTAATAATCAGTAGTGTATCCATCGTAAATGTGAATAAATATTCGGCCTCGGTCTAATTAGTAACCATTAATCTTCTATTATTATAAACCAAGTTAAAGCAGCACCATAAATCAGGAATTTAATTTTAACTGTGATAATTAAAAGCAATATAATATTTCTGTTTTTATGTTAACTCTAATCTAGTCTTTAGTGTTATATTACAGTTAATTTACCGTGATTATAGTTAATATGTCTCTAAAACGGATATTAGACAATAAACTACGATCAAAATTACAACTTCGAAATATATTCGAGGTAAGTGAAGAAATTGTGCGTTCAAATCGATATATCTCGATCTTAAACCAAAATCTTTGAACCGGAAATATACATATTTTATAAATATATTTTGCATATTGTGAATGATTTATATTGAAATACCTAGTAAAAAATGTCATGTGAAGAATGATTTGATTTGATATTTTTACAAGTTATTTCGGTTTAATTCTACGTTAGAATATTTTTTTATTAGTGGTGGCATTTCGTTTATCGTATACAACCGGGATGCTACTAGAAATAAAAATAGTTGTAGATTTGCTTGAATTTTTTTAATTACACAGCACTTGGATTATACAAATTTATAAATGGGTAAGAAATGTAAACAATAAGACCACGCGCCGATTACATTACATATAATATGGATACCTAACATTTAGCTCGTGGCTTATATCGCGGCAAACTATAAATATATATTTTAATTATGTAGTTTTACTACACACAGTTGTACAATTGTTTTAGCATCTGTATACTCTAATTAGCTTTATTCTAAAATATACCAAACTTGAATTGTGGAGTATCTCTTTTTCGTATAAATGCGTGAAAAATATAATAAAACCATACCTATTAAACTTTTTTTTTTATAAATGTGTAAATAAATTGTTATAGCGTGTTTATTGTATTGCCTTTAACTTCTACACTTAATATGAAGACACTTGATATAGATTGTAGTTTAGCTGCGATGTTTTAACATGTAATTGTCTTATATGTATTATTTTGTTAATTTTTTTTTCTAAAATTTGTAAAAAACAGGCGCTGTCATTAAGCACGGATGACTATAGAAAAGCAACATTGTTTACAACCGGATCATTTGATCAAGAATTTACAATTCCTGAGCTGATTGGTGTGACCGAAATTTTAACAGAAGAGCACAGGTATAAGTATTGCTTGTACGTAGTTCGTAAATTAAAACGTTTTATCAACTAAAAATATTTTTGTAGAGAAAAATTATGTTCACATTTACCAGCCCGCGCTGAAGGTTATGCATGGTCTCTAATATTTAGCACATCACAACATGGATTTTCACTCAATACATTATATAGGAAAATGCAGAAATTAGAAACACCAGTGTTGATTGTAATTCAAGATACTGATAATAATGTAAGTAGAATGATTTATTATTTCTAATGACTAAATAAAATGGACTGATTTTTGTAATATTCAACATTCTTGATAAATATATTATTTAATAGTTTTCCGTTCTTCGATTTTTAATTTTATTTTTTTTACCAAGCATTCAAAAAATTTCTCTTTCGTGTTTTTTTTTATCAAGTTAGTACTAAAGTCCGAACGAAGACGAAGTAAAAAACAAATTGTAATGCAAATTTAAAGAAAATGGAAACGCTAATATGTGTTATTATGATGCATGTTGGCAGTGGGGCTGTTGATAATTCGCACGGAACATGCAGTGCGATTGTGCGAACCTACGTGTTTTATCGCGCATGTACGATATCTGTCAGAATTTTTAAGATTAAAAAATTTGGTTGTACATACGTATTTTTTTCGCATTACATTGTTAGCTAGGACATAATTTGAACGGTTCGCACTGATATATCGAGTGTATATTTTTTTGCAATGTTGTAGTACATTGGAGAAAATATAAAATACTATGCGTGAACTTAAATTTTAACCGGCTTACTATAAAAAAAACACTAAGGTTTAAATGTACCCCAGTTGAATACTGTACAGGGTGTACAATTTTGACATATGAAAATTTATAAATATGTATGTAGTATGATTTAGTAGTAGTGTAGTATTGATGTATGATGTAGGTACCCTTAGTTTGAGAAATTAATCAATTATGATTAGCCAGTTAGTTTTCACATAATTTGTTTCATTTCTTAGTCAGTTCAACCTGAAATTTCGGCTTCAATCATACATAAAATTCGAAATGCACTTTATTGTATGTATATTTGTTTTATGTATTTATTTTATTTTTATTTTAACAACAATAACAATAACTAAACAATACTTAATTCTATTTACTATTCTAAGATAATACAATAACAATAACTGGCAAAATAACCAATATTAAGTGTGTTTTAAAAGTAAGATAATAATGACACCGTATGTGAACGTAACTATAAAAACATATTACTACAAATGGATTTCCATTGAATTTTATGTTCTTTTAAGGAAGCCAGTACCACGAACGCAGCTACTATGACCCTCAATATACATTAACAAATTCGTAATGACAAAAAATAAACTAAATTAACAAATTCGATTAGCTTTTTATAGTGTCACAAACTAGAATAATTATTGCTGTTAAAAACTAAGGTTATATTTTAATGGCTATTGATTAACATCAAACTATCTTAATTAAACTTTCAGTTAGAATTGAATTTTAATGTCTTTTTACCACAACCATATTAATTTCATAAAAATATCCAATGTTAGTAAAATATTGTCATACCGAAAGACGCCATATTATTTAAACAAGGGGACGGATTTCATTACAACATTAAACTTATAAAATAACACTAATTTCTATAGTCAAAATAATTACTGGGTTCTTACATAATTGTTTGTTCATCTGTATATATTATATTATATTATTATTGTTTTTGAACTTACACAGTTGAGTTTATTTTTAATTTAATAAAATTCACATTGACAAGTCTGGAGTGATAATGAAACAAAATAATATCTTGATCTAGTATCTTTATTTTTCACCAGGACCGTGTTCGTATATTCAGGTATTACTCAATACTCATACACATTTAAAAATCCGAATATTTAGTTTTTATTCTTTTATAACGTTTGTTTCTGTTTTTTGTATGCCGTTTCACACAAAAATCTTCGGTCGCTCACCCAAAGTACAACTGGGACAATTTCTATATTATTTCTCCTATATACGATATTTGTTTTGGCAATTTGGCATATACATGTACGACACATACTATCCCGTGTGTAGTCAAGAGACTTAACAGTATTGATTATGTTTTGGCTTGTATCTTTACAAAACCGTCTATGAGCGTATTTACACTTGGTCTCATAAATCCGGATTCTTTCTTCGTATTTCTCTCCTTTAAGCGCCTTATCCACAGGAAAACGAAAACGTGAACACAATACAAAGCTATTTTTATTTAAAAAGTCAATTAAAAGTAATTAATTTTGTCGGAAAATCGAATTTCAATATTTTCGGTCAAAATACCGAAAATATTAAAATGCGATTTTCCGATTAAATTAATTACTTTTAATTGACTTTTTAAATAAAAATAGCTTTGTATTGTATTTATGAATAATTTTTATAGAATTAAGATCTGTACATACTAATTATATTGGAGTTTTAGCAAAAAATATAAAATCAGTTTTCGTTTTCGTTTTCCTGTGGGTAAGGCGCTTTTGATCTATAGAAAGTTTTGATAAAATTCATTATAAAATATTTATAATTTACACACACATGCAAGCCGGTGAAATTGAATTTCTGTAATCATGATAGAATTATATTAAATATAGTCATTACGAGAAAACGAAACACATTGGTGCCCCGATTATAATTTTGTTATTGCTCTACCTTCTCATACTCTCTTGTTTTACCTGGGTGGTCATTCTGTGGTGCTATCTCGCACGTTTATTTCACAGTTGGAGACTTTTTTTGGCGATATTATAGTAAGGGGAAAAGTTTACCAATCCAACCCTGCTAATGAATTTTATGGGGAAGTTGGATGAATTTTGTGGTATTTTGTCGTCTAAGTTCTAACCTCAAATCAAGAGATATGAACATTTTTTATCGAGTGCTATTCATGGTAGTGAAATCACTATGAAAATAATTTTTTTAATAAAACTTAATTTTATTTTTTAATTTTTTAATTAAATATTCAAAAATTTTAAAATAAAATTAAGTTTTATTAAAAAAAATATAAATAAATTCATTCTTATACATTTTATTTCTCTATATACATAAAACCAAATTATGGCTGATTGGTGTTAATCAAATTGATATTTAAATATTTTTGTTGTGTATTTTAAATTTATATATATATATATATATATATACATATATATATATATATATATATATATATATATATATATATATATATATATATATATATATATATATATATATATATATATATATATATATATATATATATATATATATATATATATATATATATATATATATATATATATATATATATATATATATATATATATATATATATATATATATATATATATGTATATTGTATATGTATATATGTATATATATGGAAAAAACAACAAAAATATTTGGTAAACAAAAACCATTAGAATGAAAGTATTTTCGTACGGATAGGTTATACGTAATATTGTTTTTATACGGCGTTATTTATATGTACGTAATTTTTCACAAAATTATGACACAAAAGTAACGAATTACGGTAAACAGTTTATTTTATTTACATATTATAATCACATTAAAAAATAAAACAAAAAATTAAAATTAAAAATTATTAAATAATGTGATAAGGGTTAGACTGTTGTCTCTGCTCCTCATTCAAATTTCGCTGCCCGTGCCAGTAGTCATATTTTTACCATTACCATTTGCGGGTTGCTGGATCTACAAAAATAACGTCCATAATTGTGAAATTAGTGACATTATTGTTTTTGGCAGTAAAATACCCGAAATTATGTAGAAAAACTGGAATCTTCCTGAATATTCCTTCGTTTTTAATAAGATGTTCAACATTTTGATTATATTTTGTCAAAAAAAAAATCCGAAATTATGAAAAAATGGCACTTTTCCTGAACATTACCTCGATTGTAACAAGACTGAAAAGGAAAATCTTGTTAAAAACGAGCTAACATTTAGAAAAAGTGAGGTTTTTCTATAATTTCGGATTTTTTTTGACAAAATATAATCAAAATGTTGAACATCTTATTAAAAACGAAGAAATTATATTTGCAGAAAAAACCCAAAAATATGTGAAAACTGGCCTTTTTCGAGCATATTTGCTCATTTTTAACAAGATTTTCATTATTTTTGGACTATTTTTGCAGAAAAAAACGCAAAAATATGTATAAAACTGGCCTTTTTCGAGTATATTTGCTCGTTTTTTTACATATTTCACCATTTCACATAATTAAATTTAAATAGAAACTCTGTATAAAGAAAATATTTGGGACAAACACAATCTCTCCGTGTGTAAATAATTTCATTTATGATTCTATTTGTTTACCAACTTGGCATTATATTTACATATTCATTCTAATTATAAATTCCCCCTCTTCAATTCTCATTAAAATTCATTATTGATGTATTTTACTATTGGTTGTGGCAAAAATAAACAAGAAAAATATTTAGTTCAATCCCATTTTGGTAATGGTTTAGGAATCAACTAAATATCGCGTATTTTTTAGTTCATCCATTTTCAATTAGATGTCGTAACGTAAGTGGCAAAAAAACAATTTTTTCATGGAATATTTTGTAATTTTCGATAGCGGAGATTTCAAATTTTCAAACTCTATTTCAAATTTTATTATAAATTGCTATTAAAATTATGAAATTGAGATAAAATAAAATTCTTCACCACTTGATATTGTTATAAATAAAATAATTTGTTACTAACAAATTAATGTTTAATAAATAAATGTGTGTTTTTTATTAACAAATACACTTGAAAGATAAATTTTATAATTAATTTATAAATTTTTGAATAAAATTTAAAAATAATTGGGGTGAATTAACAGACAAGTACCAAATAAGCAAATAAGGAACATTCGCACATAATTTTGTGACGTCACTAAACAAATACATTTGCCAATTTTCAATTTTATCTTATTTAAAAGTATTTTTTCGCCATAATTGGTTTCATAAGTGCTGTAATTTTATTTTATATATAAATATAAATACATATATATATATATATATATATATATATATATATATATATATATATATATATATATATATATATATATATATATATATATATATATATATTTATATATTATATATATATATATATATATATATATATATATATATATATATATATATATATATATATATATATATATATATATATATATATATATATATATATATATATATATATATATATATATATGTATATATATATATACCGGGTGTTTATTTATATATATATATATAAATATATATATATATACATAAAATCTTGTTAAAAACGAGCTAACATTTAGAAAAAGTGACGTTTTTCCATAATTTCGGATTTTTTTTGACAAAATATAATCAAAATGTTGAACATCTTATTAAAAACGAAGAAATTATATTTGCAGAAAAAACCCAAAAATATGTGAAAACTGGCCTTTTTCGAGCATATTTGCTCATTTTTAACAAGATTTTCATTATTTTTGGACTATTAAAAAAACCCAAAAATATGTATAAAACTGGCCTTTTTCGAGTATATTTGCTCGTTTTTTTACATATTTCACCATTTCACATAATTAAATTTAAATAAAAACTCTGTATAAAGAAAATATTTGGGACAAACACAATCTCTCCGTGTGTAAATAATTTCATTTATGATTCTATTTGTTTACCAACTTGGCATTATATTTACATATTCATTCTAATTATAAATTCCCCCTCTTCAATTCTCATTAAAATTCATTATTGATGTATTTTACTATTGTTTGTGGCAAAAATAAACAAGAAAAATATTTAGTTCAATCCCATTTTGGTAATGGTTTAGGAATCAACTAAATATCGCGTATTTTTTAGTTCATCCATTTTCAATTAGATGTCGTAACGTAAGTGGCAAAAAAACAATTTTTTCATGGAATATTTTGTAATTTTCGATAGCGGAGATTTCAAATTTTCAAACTCTATTTCAAATTTTATTATAAATTTAATAGCAATTCGCACATAATTTTGTGACGTCACTAAACAAATACATTTGCCAATTTTCAATTTTATCTTATTTAAAAGTATTTTTTCGCCATAATTGGTTTCATATAGTATAAGTGCTGTAATTTTATTTTATATATAAATATAAATACATATATATATATATATATATATATATATATATATATATATATATATATATATATATATATATATATATATATATATATATATATATATATATATATATATATATATATATATATATATATATATATATATATATATATATATATATATATATATATATATATATATATATATATATATATATATATATATATATATACACCGGGTGTTTCTTTTAAACTGAGACGATCAAATATCTCGAAAAATAGCCACTCTACGGAAAAATTGTCTATAATCAAAATTTAATCATACCGCGGGGGAAATACATTAATGCAAAAAAAATAGTCCCCCACCCCCGCTTTGTAGGTGGGGCGGGGTAACTTTTAAATTAAGATAGGAAGCCATATTTTTTATTGCAGATACGGATTCTACAACTAAAAGTACGTATGATTTGAATGAAATATTTTGTTCGGTTCATGATAGATGGCGTTGTAATCGACGAAATTCAATTTTTTCAATTTCTCCTTCTTAAACACACGCATTCGATTCTGCAATACGTTTGAAATAAAAAACATCACGTTTTCATTGGAAATACTCGAAATTCGTCATCAAAACAATTTATTCAGTTTTGTAAATCTAAAATAAGTGTTCAAAATGATGGCCTGCGACTTCAATGCACCTATTAATCCGCATTTCAAATGATTGTACACAACTGAGAAGTGTGTCTGGTTGAATTTCAGCACACGCATTTCTGATTCGCTCAATCATGTTCTCACGTGTTGTTGGTTTATATAAATAAATATATATATATATATATATATACACATATATATATATATATATATATATATATATATATATATATATATATATATATATATATATATATATATATATATATATATACATATATGTATATGTATATGGAAATAAAATTATATAAAAGAAAATTACCACTTATATATATATATTATCCAATTATGGAAAAAAAATACTTTTAAATAAGATAAAATTGAAAATTGGCATATGTATTTGTTTAATGACGTCACCAAGCATAATTCCAGTCTAATTAAAATAAAAAAAAACTATATAAATAGATTACTTTTGTAATAATTTTCTGAGAAAAAAATTACGTTTCCATATAAATCCAATAGTACACAGCCACAATGGCGTGTATCCATATATATCCAATAGTACACAGTCACACAACCTCTCCATTGCTTTTTTTACCAAAATGGGATTGAACTATTTTTCTTGTTTGTTTTTGTCACTAGTAAAAGCAGGACGGAAGAATATTGTGGTCTTTTTCATTAAAATCAATAAGCGACGTGACGTTATTCATCCACAATTCATCCACGTAAGCTACGACAATTTATAATTTCCCCAGTTTTTAATCGCCTAATATGAGATAGCACCACAGAATGACCACCTGATCATCTTATGACCTTTGTAATTATTTTGGTTTTTTCTCTGTGTGCTACTTATTTGATTTTTAAATATAATTAAAGTGGTTCAGCACGTACAGCGGGAAAGATCAGATTTTTTTTATCGAGATAATTTTTTGTATATAAATATTTTTTAGTTGATTTATTAAATATATAAAACTATAAATTATATCGTTTTGTAGAAATTCTGTGGTCATACAAAGTATCATACAAAGTACAATTTTTTTGGGCTTTCATGCGCAGGATTTCCTACTTTGATGAATTTCAAATCATTACTAAAATTCATTATAATTTTTTTTGTTTTCTCTAGTACGTTTTTTAGCCAGAAAAAAAAAGATGCGCACCCAAGAAAAAGTACTTTTATATTATCTTTTATTATTTGTATCATGTTCTGTAATTATAAAGTTTAGTTTTACATTTTTAGTCGAAGATATATGACGCACAATTTCACGTTTTATAGGCGTTTTATTGTTAGTATAATTATATTTATTGAATTAAATCAGTTTTTTAATGATTAACTAGTTTATTATAATTTATGTGTACACAAAAAATGTTCGCTATCACATACGAGTATTTGTTGCACATAAATGATAGTAAATTCATTTTAATAAATTAATTTAATGCAATAAATATAATTATACCAGTGCTGGGATGTTCTATCATCACTTCGATTCGCTTCGATAGACATTTGTATCTCTTTTTTTACGAACAAAATTGTGCTCCATTTCGTTTTTTGAATTACGTTTTGTCTATTGCGATCTCAGCCTGTTAGAATAAATTTGCAAACTATCTCTTTTTCCTCTTTTCACTTGCCATCGAAAATAAAAATATTGGTGATATTTTATCGAATGAATTTATAGAAATAGAATCGAGTATGCTATGATCACAATATAAATTGCGAAATAGAATACAATTTTGTTCGTAAAAAAAGAGACACAAATGTCTATCGAAGCGAATCGAAGTGATGATAGAACATCCCAGCACTGCAATAAAACGCCCACGTGAAATTATGCGTCAATATCTCTTCGATTAAAACTGTGTAACTAAAATTTATAATTCCAGAAATTCAATTTCTCCGGTTTGCATGTGTGTGTAAATTCTAAATATTTTATACTGTATTTTATACTCTTCCTGTGAATTCCCGCGTGTTTTTTATGTTCGATTTAGATGATGAAAAATGTTTTCCATGCAAAAATAACAATACAAAAAAAATCCATTAGTTAAACTGAGAAAGAGTATGGAAACAAAAATGACGATGCTATAATAAAACATAACCTCAATTACATTTAATTATTTTGTTATTTTGAAATGGATAATTTTGAACTCGTTCGTTCTTCAATATTATAATTTTGTGGTTTACTAAAATAGGATTATTAATTTTAATTAGAAAATAAAAATAAATATGCATGTACTTACAAGCCATTTCTGTTATTATTTTAAAATTAACTATAAAAACTTGACGTCTATTCGCTGATTGGTTGGATATATATTTTATCAATATGTTACCATAAAATATACTCGGGTTGAATATATTTTATGGAACATTTTCATTATTAAAGTAACATTACCGCAAAAACAAAGACAAAACCGCATGCAAAATTTTGCATGTTTATATTGCTGTTCTTGTCATTCACACATAAATTGTAATAAACTAGTGTCTTCTTTTTTTGCATGCCAATCATTTTTCTACATCTAAATCGGACTTAATAAGGGACACGAATAGCAAAAATTATTATGTTGAATTCTTTGGTGCCACGAAAAGTGATGTCTTTTCAAATTCTTTCGTGTCAAAAAATAGAAATGTACCTCAAAAAAAGGAAATGTCTTTTTGTTCTTCCATTTTCCACCAACACAAAATTATGCGTCAAAAGGTATAAGTTATTTGTACTTCTCGTGTTGTTCTTAAAATACGTGTTTATAAAAGTAATGTTGAATTAAATCGTATCAAAAAAATTGATATATGTATGTATATTAAAATTTTTAAAGGTTTTATGGAAATACCAATTTTTTCTGAAATTTTAGCTAACACCAACACGTGTTCATATGCTGTTTCATAAATATAAACATAAATAATCGACTGAAGACGTCATAATAATACATTTCCCCATCGTTCTATCAGTATTTACCTCTCTTTCTTTCTTTACTAACACAGAGACAAAAAACATCAATTTCACATTAATTGTTTAAGCCTTCTTTCGTGTCAACGAAAATTTGATATTTTTTTAAATCCCGAAAGAATTCCACCTTAATTTCTCATACTTTCACCTCAGCGAAAACTGAAAATCCTGACTGAGAATTGTTGAAATTCATGAAAGAAAAGTGTGAAAATTGAATAATTTTTCTTCTTAAAATGAACGAAAACATATTGTTATTTGTACTCAGGTACATGAAAAAGTGTCTTAAGAGCCTAATTTATAAGTTATTTCAAATCTAAGACCAAAAAAAAAAGTTGTTTTCATATGATTTGTATGGAGCGTTTTTTGTTTGTTATTCTTCTATCACTACTAATGCTATAACGCACTATATCGACCAGTAATACATAGCCATTGGTTTGGCTGTTGGTGTGCATGTAATCTATCAAAATAGCCAGACACCAGAGTAGCAAAAATAATTCTGTTGTTTTTCAATTGAACATTCTCAGAGCAATGCCACAAACACACCTTAAATTTTATTTTTAATTAGCTGTTCCCCATACTATATCTGATATTAATTTTTATTATATACTGAGAGTAAGGATAGAATAAAACTAACTAATGCGCAAATAACTTATAATACTATAAGGGACATTACTGCAGATTTCCATAGTAAACTCGCGTGACTTCATGTTATCGACACAAATAAATAAAGTTATATCCTGCAGATGGCGCACCAAACGTTTTTTACGTTACCTGTTATTTCCAAGTTAGTTCAGCCGGGGTATTGTCAATTTGGTTTTGTTTATTTAATTTTGTTGTTAGATTTATTTACATTATTTTTCAAAATTTCGTTAAAAAATGGTAACATAGCGTTTATTTGCCAGTGGTGCAATCTAGTTAATATAACCTAACTACGATAAACTGCCATATTTTGATACGCAAATCTGCAGTAATTTCCCTTATAGTATTATCAGAGATAACTTGTATTATCATATATTCTACATATACGCCATAACTCAATTATCATATGGAAAAATTTCGACTCTTTTATTTAACCTCGATTTGAAAATAAGGGTAGAATATAGTGGTTATACAACAGTCAATGTCATTATTTATCTTAAAAATCGTTGAGAAAACATGAGTGTACAATGCGTAGCTATCAATCACAAATGTCATATGAGATAAAATAATAAACCTAAACTAATTAGGTATATAAAATAAAATTTAATTAATATTTGTGTGTACCCTTACTTGTTGATATCAGAATAAAAATAACTCTAAATAATCTGTCAATATTTTGACAATTGTTTGTATGGGGAAAAAGTTGACAGAATTGCTGAACTGTTAAAATATGATTTTTTTAATTTCAGTACCTTTTTAAAGATCAGAACTTTTCTCAGTTTATAAATAAGGCTAGAAGCAAAATTGTTTTTGTCCACGTAATGTCGTATATATTTATTATTAATACATGGTATTATAAGTTATTTGCTAATGAGGTTTGTGTGTGAGAAATTTTTATTAAATGTTGAAATTACCTACTACATATTTATGTTTTTTTCAATAGTTTGAATTATTTTGAATTTCAATACTCCTCATTAGAACCATAATTCTCACCTCATTAATAAATATCAATGAAATATTGGTATTGTCATTCAAGCGGTAAGTTGAGTCTATAATGACTAGGTAGTGTCCAAAATACACACGTCCACTTTTGTGGTGAGTTAATAGACATTTTATTTTTCTCAAAATAATAGAACCGACTTTTTGGTATGAAACGATTATTCAACAAAACTTGTTCTGTACACCAAACTGCGCAAAAAATAATTTTGTATAACAACAACTATAATCTAGGACTATTAATTTCCGGATCACTTTCTTAATGATTATTTTTAATTTTATCATGTGTACCAAATGAAACCCAATACAGGCGTTTTATTTTTATTCCAGGTGTTTGGAGCACTAACGTCATGTTCATTGCGAGTGTCAGATCATTTTTATGGCACAGGTGAATCACTTTTATACAAATTTAATCCAACATTTAAAGTATTTCATTGGAGCGGAGAAAATTTATATTTCATTAAAGGAAATCAAGAAAGTTTAGCTATTGGATCTGGAGAGTACGTATATAATTAAATAAGACGCTTATTTAAATAAGAATTTCTTTATTATTTTTATTTTATTTAGTGGTAAGTTTGGACTATGGCTTGACGGCGATTTGAACCAAGGACGGTCACAAGATTGCAGAACATATTCAAACGAGCCATTAGCGCCTCAAGAAGATTTTGTTGTGAAAACATTAGAATGTTGGGCTTTTGTTTAAAATAATATTTAAAATATTTAGATCTATAATTATATTAATATATTATTATTATTATATAAATATTTAATTTTGTTAATCAACCAATGCGCTGCGAGTGGATATATATTCAACGCATGTAGATTTTTTGATAATTGTATTATATAACAATTGATTGTAAAAAAAATATATTTAAATCTTATATATAAGAAAGCACCGAAACTAATCAGTATAAATTCTAGAAATATTTTGTTTTTTAAATAATTAAAAGAGTGAAAAAAAAAATCAAATCTCAAAACAAATCAATAAATAAATAATTTACATTTAATCGTTAAGTCAATAACAGGCAATAAACAAACTACATGAATGTGGAGTACACGTTGGGGCTGTTTAAATAATGAAATTGTTTATGGCGTACTACGCAGCATCACGCACAGAACCTATCTTTTAATTTTGTTAATGTAGGATCTACCCAATATTCCTGTCATGATAACATGTTAACAAACAATTAAATTTTAAAAATAAATTCTTTAAAAGCACTTTAAAACTAATTGTCGATAGATTTATCCAAGTATAATCTGTATTTAAAATTAAACAAAAATATTTCAGCACTTAATTAACTATACATGTATTCAGTCTAAGTAGAGAAGTCAGAGCGAACTTTTATATGATTTCAACATATCCAATGAATAAAACTTCATTTTTTAATTTTATATTTTCTAACTAAACCAATAAAAAACTATTTCCGCCGACGCCATTACGCATTTTTAGAAGTCAATTATTATTAATTTATATAACGATAACACAAATTGCCCAACAGGTTGGCGAGGAATTGTGTGTCGAAACGACATTTTGAAATTATATACAAAGTGCAAGGCTTGACACTCTAAATATATATTTTTTATTTGTGTAAATTTATTACTATAAATAAATACTATCCTACTATCCGTTTGATAAAAAAATCATAAAAAAAAAATTATTATTGATTTATTAAGGAAAACATAAATTATGTAGATAAGGTATCAGAACCATTCAATTGCATTTGAACACAAAAAATAAAGATAAATTACAATATATTAATCGCTTGATTTTTGTTAAATAAAATTGCAGCAGTTTTGTGTGTTGGTAGATTTATGCACCGTGGTGGTATTTTCTGTAGGGTAATGCCGTTTCTACTTGAACAGAAAATATATTCTACGGTTTCACGATAGCATAACAATAAATTTATATAATATTTGTTGTTTGATAATAATCAATTCTCCTTGGTTACTGTTTCAGAATTCTAAATCGAAAAAATTTTAATAGAATTCGAATGCTTAATATTTTATTTGAAAATATTGAACTTGAATATATTTTATTCGATTATGAACGATTGCAGTATTCCAATAAATCTATATAGAAATTATGCATGAATAAGGAATTTTTCTCGCTCCTGAGGTAATTTGAGTAGTTTACCATTTTTATAGAAAGAACATTTCATTTTGCGGAGCCAAAAATTTATATGCGAACAATTTTTAGTGTAAAAATTAAGTAAAATAAATAAATAAAATTCTATTTAGATTTTGTTAAGTTCGAAAGAAATTTATTAAACTTATAAAATTTACTGGTTATTGTGCAAAAAATTTGTCTATAAAATGTTGCCAGCAAAAAAAGATTGTCTTACAGTACATTTTCCGAAGTATATTTTCAGAAGTACATTTTCAGTTTTCTACTCCCTTCATTTTTATAGTAAAAAAAATACTGAGAAATAGGCTGAATAGAATCAAAAAGTGTCCCTATATATATTTTGTAGGAAAACACCACTAATAAGTAATTGATTCAGTTCTTACGATTTTGCTATGTGTCGTTTACATACACGGCCACACAGTTGCAGCACCGAAACTATAAAATAATTATTCATTCATATAATATTATATTCTATAAGTAACTACGTTGGTTTTAAGTATATTAATGTACTGTATGTACAATGTACATATTGGGAACAGTTTGCAATAGGATATCAAAAATCAGTATGAGGTACGTCGCATGAAGTAGAATATTTGACAACGGAATACAGTACGGAACAGCATCAGGTACAATAAGATAACAGCATGAATATGAAACACAAATTCAAAACTTCGAGTCCCAATGGAATGAAACTACATACAAGCCACTACTTAACCGATTACGATGAATAGCGACAAAGTAGGTGGAAATGGATTCTACAATAGTTTTTCAATAAAGTTCTGAAAAATTGTCAAGTGTAACAGAACTATTCCATCCTTTGTCCGATTATGATGCAACTCGGTATGTTGGACGGAAATGGAATTCTAAAATGATTTTTGGATAAAGTCCTGAAATGACCATCTTTTATATAAAAACTATTAAATACAAAATACACATTAGTTTTGGTTTCTTATTATGTTTTATTGTTAGTGCGTACTCAAGCCAATTTTAATTCAATTAAAACGTATTAGTATTTAACACATTTTTTTATTATTATTATAAACCTGATATTTCGCCTTATGTGGCATATTCATAGGTTCTAAAATTATTGAAGATAATATCTATGTACAAAAATTGATTTTATAAAAGAAATTATTTTGGATATAATAAAATGAAATAAATAAAAATTATATCTTAAATTAATATAAAATATATATGGAATAAATAAATAACTATAAAAAAAGCTCAGCCGAAGGCACCACCAAAGTGTAAGTGGCTATTTTTGCCACTAAACACATCGTACTGCGGGAACGATAATACCAAAATTTCAATGTGGTGAGTTCAAAGTACATTTATGACGTATTTTTGAAGTGGAAACCATAATAGAAGCATCCAATATAAATCCCATATTCATTGATCGATACTCGAGTGAAAACGGCACTAATAACTTTTTATACTGTAGTATTTTCTTCCGAAGTTATGAAATTGTAAGTAAAACAGCAAAAACAAAATGAATGATTTGAATAAATATTAATTTTTATAAACCCTGCGTTTTATTCTCTAGTCAATTTTTTACACATACATATACACTAGCGTTCAAAAGTATTTTTACTTTTGCAATGCAAAAGTTAATGCTAAATCGCTATTAGGTATACAAAAGATTTTTTTTTATAAAATTAGAACATACTTCAAATAATACTTTTTCTTAACAATAAAATCATTTAATTCAGTAATTATCAGTTTATTTAAAATAAAATATAATATTAAATTAATTATTTTATACATAAAAATAATTAATGTAAGTTGAGATATTCTTTTGAAGTGATAATAACGGCAAGTTATTGCTACATCGTATCCATCAACTTAATCAGTTTCCCAATTATTGTTCTCTTCCATGCATCCCTTAAGGCTTAAGGCATTGAATAGTTCCTCTTTAATTAAGGTTACATAATTTTGAGTTCTGATGTATCTAATAATTTTCCGGATGATTTTAATATTTTCGAAAAACTATTTAACTACTGTCGAATGATGTTTTGGGTCATTGTCCTACTGGAAAATCCAACTACGGTGAATTGTCGATTTAGCATGAGGTAAGAATGCTTATAGCTATAATATTCACATAACCCTTACCATCCATTATTCATTTAAACTGAATTAATGAGCCAATCATGCCACGGGACAAGCATCTCCATTGAATGCCATTATCAGCATATGCTTTATTGTCGGTATCATCTACTAGACATCGTTTTTATTGTTGAAGCGATGAATATATTTTATACCATCCGAGGAAACCAATATAAACTTTCTTTCATCCAAAGAACCTTAGACCACGTCTTTCGAAGTTCATGAAATGTGGTTCTTGATGAATTCGAGTTGTGCCGTCTGGTTCTTTTGATATACATATGTTTGGCCTCCGATTAGTGCGCCACCAAAAAATCCTCGTTTCTAAGCCGACGTTTAACCAGCGATGATACAATTTTAAATGATGCGATTCAATCATTTTCCAGGTGGTTTATAATTTCTAGTTGAAGCCGCTCTCATGCAAGTACATAACATCGGGAGAATTCAAGGTTTATTTGAGCTGAACTCGCGACGAAGTCAACATAATAAAGTTAAATTATTTCATCTCACTATGAAAAATTTCAATGATTTATATTTGTTATGTTGTTTTCGTCACGAGTTCAGCTCAAATAAACTTTAGACTCATTTGCATGAGAGCGGCGTGACGTTCTATATCTTGTAATTTTACAAGGACGTCCGAGTCTTTCAGAGATTTGTGAAGTTCTCTGCTCATCAAAAATTCTAACCCAATATGCCACTAGCTGCATTGACATTTTAAATTAACGTGGGGCTTCAGCTGTACTTAAAGCATCCTCAACTCTTTCTCTGAATATTTCTGAATTCTCTGCGGTTTTAGACATTTAAGGTATAATAATAAATAAAACTCATAAAATAATTACATTTCATGTAAGAAACGAAATTAATAACACAATAAGTAAGAGTAAAAATATTTTTAAACTAATCTTTTCACTAAAATTACCTTAAAACTGAAGATATAATTTTAATATTTTTTCTACTCAAATGAAAAGAAATACATATATAATCAGTTTTGAAAAAATTGTATAAAGAAATGCTGCGTACGAAATATTTTATGACATATTTTTTTTTTAGAAATAAATAAAACGTTTCAAAGGAAATGACTAAAAGTCTAAAAGAGACAGTCACTGATATTATCGGTGTCGATTCATCAAAGTTTTACCGGGGACGAAATATCGATATCTTATCGTTTAGTCGAGTAGTGGAAAAGCGCCCTACCGATTTATTATTATATTAATAATAATAATAAACAGTTGTGAACGACCATTATTTGCCCTTTACTGTGTCAACAATATAACTCCAGCGGTTTCGATCCTCAGCTTGGTCTTCATACTGTCCTAGACAACCTGAATAAGCCAAGTCGTTCTCTATACCGTGTAGCTATCGTCGCCTGTAACGACCTCTGTGTCTACGGAATGATGGCTCTTCTTTCAGAGATTGATGCACAATTCGTTCCGGATCGACAGTACTATCTACTTCGCGTTTTGAACCGCCTGATTTGTCTCTCAAATGCCATCTCATTAAGAAATGAGAAAACAAATGCCTCGTATTAAGATGCCATCTCTCGTACTCGTTCAACTTTCACACCATACATAACAATGGGCCTGATCAAGACTTCGTAAAGCTTTAGCTTCACGGCACTTGATAGATGTTTAGTTTCTAGCAGTGGCCTTAGAGGATAAAAAAACGACTTCTTACTGCCAGCTACTCTTTAATATCCCCACCCAAACTGTTATCGTGAGTGGTAGTAGAGCCCAAATATTTGACCCTCCGGAAGTGTGGAGTGTCAAATGTGTAGTGATTACTACTAAAATTTTGTGTGCCGTCCTTATAAAAAGAGATCATGTGTTTTGTTTTTGACTCATTGATCTGGAGTAGGCCTGCCGCAAATCCAGGAACACCTGGTTTACTGGGATGGTTGTCTCATAATACTTAGATAGAATCATCTGCAGCGAAAAGACTTGATCAGTGACTAATTGATTTGCACGAAATCCTCCTTGATAGTCATCAACCAAACCATCCGCCAGAGGAGTGGTTCTATAATATAATGTAGCAGATTAACTTGTATGCTGTACAAAGAAGAGCTATACCGCAATTAATTCTAACACTTCAATCGGTTTCCCTTCTTGAAGATGGGGCATCGGAGACAACCTGGTCGGTAAAGTTCCCATTCCATGTGTCGTGTACTGCGCTCATTCGTCGTTATAATTTAATTTATTTTTATATTATAGATAATTGCAGCGGGATTTCAATAGAAGGGATTTGATTTTGGTTATTCTCAGACAGTAGATAATTGTACATAAATTCTAAATACGTGTCGAACATTTATTCGTTACATACACATGTACATAAATAATTTGCTCGACTAGGTCATTAATAAATTTCTATTTCTGGAACTGTTTAGGTTTCCATTTATGTATTTAATTTTGTTGATGCTGAAATCGGTGTACAATCACACATTATAAAACGTTGCACTAAATATGTTTTAGATCATTTATGTTTTTAACAACGTAAAAAATAAAGTATTACCATTACCTATAAGAAAATTAAATACTTATTAATTGTTACATTGATGATAGGTATTGCTTTAAACAATTATTATTACTTTACTACTTAATATTATTTCCAGTAAATTATATCAATAAATGAAATATATAAATAATTAAATCAAAATTATTCTATAACAATTATTTTTTTACACATGAAAATGTAAATAAAATATAATTATCCATAAAAAGTATAAAGTCGAAATTATACCTACAAAATGAATTTATTTTTAGTTTTCGGTTTATATATTTTAAAAATTATTAATTTATTAATTAACCTATTTGGTATAACAAAAAAAGTTAATTTAATGTTTTAGTGAAAACTTGTTTGCTGTATAAAAAACGACTAAATATTTAGTACGGTTGGAATCAATATGATATTTATGATTATATGAAAAGAAATAAATTATTAAAAAATATGATACTATATTTATATATTTAATGTCCGGTTGTTTTATTTTAGTAAGTAGCAAACGTATTTGCTGTCCTTTGGATTATTGTAGGAAAAACAAATTTTACATTTAAAGGAAAAAGTGTAGACAAATAAAATAAAATACTTTTTATTAAATAAAATTAAATAATTTATAATCGCATTATAAAATTGTGCAGACATATCGGCACCATAGCACAGTAACGTGTTTATTTCTTAGATGACACCACTAGCAACTTAACGCCATGTTTTTATTTTTTGGAATGATTTTTTTTTTATTTAACGAAACAATGAATAAATCTACAAAATGAAAAAAGTAACAAAAATATGCAAACTTAAAATAAAACCAAAATTATTATACTCGGATTTTGAAATGAGAAGTGAACTAAAAATTTGTTTATTATTTATTAATTTTTTTATTTTTATTCCTAAATTATTATCATTTGATATGAACAATAAATATTATGTTAACTTAAGAAATCTTTCGTGTTTATTTTTAATAATGTTTATATAGCACTACTTTCTATGCCTCAAATAAATAAAAGTTTACTGGGGAAGTGGGGAACTATGCCTTTCGCCTACTATTTTCGACGGCTATCGTTTCCCTATAGTAGGCAAAGGAACAAACACGTAAACAATAGTAAATTTATAATATTGTTTTAAGTTTTTTTCCTTTTCCTACTATAGGAAAACGAAAATCGTCGAAAATAGTAGGCGAGAGTCATATTAGGGCCCCTCGTTTTATCAGATGGATAGTATAATCATAGGAAATTACATAGAATAGTAATTTTCAAACATTAAAATGTTATATGAATCGAAAAGTCACTCACTGTATAATAATTGTGTCGCTATTTTAAAGAAAAGAGACCATAACAATTGTATAACTAACTACCCTTATTTATTTTATAAACAGAAAAATAATATCTTAGGCGTACTTTTTATGTATCTTACATTTTTAACGCAATAAAGTGCAGGTTTTTCCTCAATTCTAAAATAAAAAAAGTTTATTTAGATTAGACTATTATGGTGGTATTACAAACCGGGTTTGATAATTTTATTGTTTTGATTTTGTTATTTAAAATACAATTGTTATGGTCTCTTTTTGTTCAAATAGCCACACAATTATTATACAGTGAGTGACTTTTCGATTCATATAACATTTTAGTGTATGAAAGTTACTACTCTTATGTTATTGCTCTATGGTATAATAGCAAAAAACACACTAGTGCACACTCCGGTGTAAAACCGATGTTCGGTATATTAAAATGTACAGCTATCAAAAATATAACTGGTATGTATTATATTATTTTTAAATATAAATTGAGACATTTTAACTAGATAATATAAAAATAAATTTAATTCGTTATTATTTGGTACAAAATATAATAATTTGTTTATAATTTGCGTGACCAATTTGTTTTTGTTTTTTAAATATATACCAACACATACATACATTAATTAGAGACTGTTCGGCTAGTCGATTTATTGTCCTTTGAAAGCTGAATACAGTATCCCTTTTTTCTACTCGGCTACAGGTACGTCTTTTTTAAATGGCCATGTGCCTAATTTTAAATGAAACCAAGTCTCAGGCAATTGTAATATATAAACATTCTGTTGACACTTGTTTATTGCCACCTATTTATTTGAATAACAAAGAAATTCCATATTCAGACTCAATCAACCTGGGCTTAATCATGAACAAAAATCTTACCTGGAATGACCATATTTCATATATTGGTGGTACAATTGTTGGCAAACTAGGTAAACTTTGGACATTCTCATCTTTTACTAGCATTAATTGTCGTAAAACTTTGTTTATGGCTTATCTTTTGTCTCATTTTGTATATGCGTCTGAGGAATTTTTTGAATTATCTGAAGGGTGTAAATATTTAATTCAAATGCTTTATAATGCTTGTTTAAGATACGTCTTTAATGTTAGAAAATATTATCATATATCTGGATTTCATAATAAATTGTTATGTTGCAATATTAATGAGTTTCTAACGTTCAGGGTATGCACTTTTATATTTCGAATTATACTTAATAATCGGCCGAGCTATTTGAGTAATGAATTGAGAACTGATTTTTCTAGAAGATTAAAAATCTCGTCTGTTCCAAAATCTTCTTGTGTACAGTATCATGATAGTATCTTTGTACGTGGTGTGGAGTTCACACTTATAATCAAATTGATAATGACATCAGGGGGTCTTCGACTATTGCTCAATTCAAAAGGAAATACATACTTAAACATATCAGTTAATCACAATAAACTTTATTATTACTATTATTATTATGATTTTTTTGTTCTATTTTTATTTATATTTTTAAGTTATTTTATTTTAGTAATTAAGTATTTGGGATTGTTATCGCCTTATGTATTATGTACTGTGTACAATTAATTATGAGAAGTTATTCTCTTTTGTACAAATTTAAGAATAAATAAATTAACTTACATTAAATGTGCACACTGCATTGCTCCATGCTAGCCTGTACTAACATAAATCAGTACGAATGGATTTCAAAGCTTTTATTTAATTTTGCATACCCGTGCTTTAAACGATTTAGACATCTGGGGCTACGTGAAAAGTATGGTATATGCCATGTCCGAGGCGATTTTGTGTTACCAAAGGAGTAATGGAGGGCATTTGGCGGATATTGTCTTTCATACATAAATGATAAACATTTAAAATAACAAAGAAATTAAAAAGAATCATTTTGTTGTTTTATTTAAAAATGAAAATCCGCAGTCTTATTGAATCGCCCTACACAATAAATTAATAAATAAGATGTCAAAACCGACACAAATGTATTTCTATTGATATTGATGGTGTACAAAAAATATTAACGTTATTTATTGCTGATATTTTCTATCATGATAGTAATTTTGTCAATATGTGTGAGTATGCTATACAATTATTTTTATTATTTTCCTATTTTTTTTTGTATTTTTTTATAGTAAAATATTGTTTTTTATAGGTAGTTTATTTTATTATTCAACGTAATGGTACATTGTTGTTGTTTTGACAACTTAAACAACATTGTAATTTTTTGACAGAAAAATATATGATTAATGATTATATTGTCATCAGGATAGTAATATCTGCAGACGTGATATTTTTCGACAACTATTTCTTAATAAGTACATTGAAAAAATAGTACACACAAACATAAAATATCATGATAGAAACTATCAGCAGACTTCCATAGTAGAGACAGCGGAGCGGCGGGTATTGTGTTTTAGAAAACGAACGGATACATTCTGTTTGAACCTTTATATATTTTTCGTAGCCTGTGAACTGCACTAAACAAATTCACTAAATACAAAGATTTAGACATCTATACGATGTTCACAAAACAATGTGCACTAAACAGCACTAACTCTTTTATTTATGTTGAAATTCGAAATGTTGGATGTACATGGGATTATAAAATGATTGTTGGATGAAGTTCTGAAATATGGCCAACTGCAATGGGACTAGGTCCTTCCGTGACGAACTATGATGAAGCTCGACATGTTGGATGGAAATGGGATTATAAAATGATTTCTGGAAGAAGTTTTGGACCGGTACTAGGTCATTCCTTGACGGATTATGATGAAACTCGACATGCTAGATGAGAATAAGATTATAAAAGGATTTTTGTATATAGCTCTGAAATATGGCAAACAGAAATAATACTTGGATATTCCTTAGCCGATTATGGTGAAACTCGACATGTTGGATAGGAATCAGATTATAAAATGACTTTTGTATATAATTCTGGAATATAGTTAACTGAAACAGAATTAAACTATTTTATAATTAAATAAGATAAATTGGTTAAAAAAAATTAAAAACTTAGATCTCATTTTAGTTGTGAATTCAAAATTTTTGTTTCTAGCTTACTATCCAATGGTAAAGCGTTTTTTGTGCAACAAAGACAAAAAAAACAATTTAGCAAAGACAAAAATAAATACAATATTGGTGGGAACCTTGGATTTTTACATTCGAACGATGTTTCTTTCAGGTACGTCTTACATGAACTCAACAGAAAATAATATATATAATCATTCGCAATTTTTGTATTATATCACAACTAATTATGTTTCTATTTTTTTGAAAACCAAATAAATTTGAGTAAAAATAAAGTAAAACAATGAACAAAATTAAAATTAAATTATGCAGGTAATTAAATTTTCATGTTTTATTCATTCAATAATGTAAATTACAAATAATATGTGTATGTATTATAATAACAAGAAACAAACAAGTCGTTTAATTTTCTTCAATTTTATTGCTATTTGGCGCTGTTATCGATTGTCTTAGTTCCAATTGAATGTGATGCAAGTGAATTTGTACAAATTTTTGAAATGTTTCTATATTTTCAACGTCAAGTTTATTTTTGACATCTTCTATACATGCTTCAATTACATGTAAGATTTGCATATTATCATCACTAGTCGATAAATTTGAAACCACCCACATAATCATGGCTAAATTTGATATTAACCCCTTCATACGATTATTTGTAATTGTATTTTTATTGTTTTTGTTAAACGAATCTTCACCCATTTGTCGACATTTTTCACGTAAGTACGATGGTGATAATAGTGCCGCTTGTTGCGAATCTCGGACGACTTGTTTGCAATGTACTTGGATTTGATTTAAGTTGTCTTGTAAGTCACGATTTAATTTTTCCATGCCGATTACGATACTAGCATATTTACGTTGAAAGTCTTCCGGAAATTCTTCGCCATACGATTTATACATTTCAGCTTCATTATTCATTTCCTTAAGACGCATCAATTTCGCATTTTTGGATTGTAACGTTTTTCGAATGCGTATTATAATCTCAAGTAATTTTAACGGAAAACCACCAATTTGTTCCTTCGGTAAATTACACAATTTATTTGTATTTTTATTTTGATTACTCGCCACCAAAAATGGATCGCCTTTGCTTGCGGATAGTGGCACACCGGGCTTTTTCAATGATGAAGCAACATATAGTGAAACGTCACTTTTAGGCCGGAATTTTTGAGTTAAACTTAACAAAGGCAAAAATTCAATTGGCTCATTACAAAGAACTTCAAAATCTGGAATAGATTGGGGCCCAAGACCCGAGCGATCAAACGCAATTCGATACGTGTTATTAGTTAAATCTAGTGCATCAACAACTCCTGTAAATAATCCATCTTGTGGTCGACGCAATCTAGCCGTCACTTTGGTACCAACAGGTAATGGTAATGGAATTTCTTTTGGTAAATCCTTGACAAAAGAGACATCACAATACTTGCGTGTTTGAAGTATTCTAACTTTCTGTCGTTTACGTTCTAGTTCATTGCGTTCTTCATCAAAAAACGCTTGGGAACATCGCCTCGGTTTCCCCATCATTCGTCTGATTTTATTCCATTCAGCTCGTGTTAGCATGCGAGTTTTTAGCAAGGGAAAGGACTCTCGTAAACATATTTGAAAATCAGTTTCTCCATCGAATAGCGGTTTATCAAGGCTGCTATAAAACCATTCATAACTAACGAATTTATGGGCTTTAGGTAATTTAAGTAAATTACGCAACTTATAACCAATTTTCTGGCATACTTTTCTATCTGCAAGTAACATTTCTGCACGTTTCTTGTCCTTTTCAATATGTGCATCATCATTTTCATCACTACCTACATCATAGTCATCAGAGTCGGTAGCTTCGTGCTTGCGTTTTCCAAGGTCTTTACAAGTTTCTTTGTTTATTTTAAAATTTATTTTCTGTGGTGGACTATTAACACCTCGTTTACGGGAAACTGGAGTTTTACCCGACCGTAAAACGGGCTTAACGGGAGTCGTCTTAGCTGATAGAGATTTTTTGATCGGAGATGTTCGGAGCGGTTTATCATTTATAATATCATCATCAAAAAATAGTTTGTTTTTTTTTCGAATCCGGGCTGGCATTCCCCTTGCATTTAACACTTGTATTGGTTGGCTAGACACAGGCTTCGGTGGCAGTTTTGTTCCGACACGATGAAGTCCAAGAGCGGCTGCAAATGATGGCGGTTCTGAGGAATCATTTTCGGTTATATCTTCAGGTTCCTGTTTTATTTTTGTGTCGTTCATTTTGTGTTATTTCTTGAAAAAAAAATCAAAATGAACGTGAATTAGTGAAATTTGGAAAAATAAATTTTTTTCAATTCAATGCTGGAAAAAACTTTAAGCTGTTTAACAAAAGCGTTATAGAGCGTTAATGAAGTTCAATTTTCAACTATTAATTTATACTATATGTTTCCACTAAGACAATTTAAATTTATGAACTACATTTATTTATACCTTTATTTATAAGTTTTTAATAATTAATATTTAAATTAATACGATTTAAATATGAGTTTTCAATAATTTATTATTTCTGATAAACGAAAATTCACTTTTCACAATTATGACATTTACTCAAAATAAAATTAAAACTTAACATTTATGTTTAGTACAAACAAATGGCAGATTGTGAATGGGTGTAAGTACTAAATACATTGTTTTAAATAAAATACTTGATTACAGTTTTTTTTTAATCCAAGCTATAATTATTGATTTTATCTACTATACAAGTGGACGTACATACGCGTATATAAAAAATAAAATCAAGAAAAATTATATTGGTGTACAAATCAAATATTAAATTTATTAAAGCAGAGTGATAGTATCACGATAGCTGAAGCATTTTATATATACATATGTAACATTATGTATACATGTCAGTATTGAAATCGCGACAGAGGAATTATGACACAAACACACTTTACACAATAATCGTTTAGTGAAGTTAAAAACTTCGATTTGAGGATCTGAAGCGTGTGACGCAGTATAAAACAATTGAACTTATCGTACAAAATTTATTTCATTTTAGAATGTGTTTCATTTCTACAAAAAAATACGCCAATGGTGCTAAATATTATTTTTATTTAAACAAATCGGTAAAAATATTAGTTAAAATGCGAATTATACTTTGTTTTAACGCTCTAATCAATTATACATAGTACTAAATTGAATTTTCTGTTGATTTTATGAGTATAAAATCCCAAGTATAACAAAACTGAAAATTTGAATCTAGTACGAAATTTTTTCCGATTTTCGATAGCAAAAATCGGGAAATGATGAAATTTGGTTTTAAAATTTTAACACTTACAGCGTTGCTGTATTTTTATTTTATTTTTGTCAGAAACGCCATTTCGGTTGATTATCTTTTCTTGCAGTGAAATTTTATATGTTTTATTTTCGAGTGTTTTCCATGTTATTTAATTTAAATTAATTTTATGTTTATAATAAGTTATTAATTAAGTGTCTATAAATATATTTTTTTTGTGTGTACATAAATATAAATTTCGGACGTGTATAATTTTTTTTGTATATAGTTAGTTCATATCATTTTGTTCAATCATTTATTGAAAGGTAAATATTTTGTTATGATTAAATAAGGTTATGTTTAGTTAATAAATTTGGTTTATCTCAATATTGGGGCAAATTAGATATTTTGGCACCTTTAAAACTAATCGTAATCTCAACATGTCAATAATTTCCTGCACCCATCTCTGAACTTTTTATCTCGACAATAATTTTTCCGCTGTTGAGATGAACCAAATTTACGTGCCATTCATTGCCTTACCTCAACAAATTTTTTTATTTGTATTGATATTAAATTATTTTTAAAAATATAGGTATCTTAAAATTCAGAGATGTCGGAAGTCGGAACGGACCAGACAAAGGCGAATGAAGCTAGAGTTACAAAGAAAGCTTCCTCATCATACATCACAATCAACTTAATTCGACGTCAAATGGCTGTGAACTAATAATCCCGTGATTATAATTAAATGTACTAAGAATTAATTAAATTTAAGAAGAGAAATGTTTTTTTATTATTAATTTTTCATATTTAATAATTAAATGTATTTATTTAAAACCGTTAAAAAAAATTTTTTTTTTACATTTTCAAATTTAAATCTCTGCCGCTAAAATCTATAATAAAGGCTCCGCCCACATTTTGTTGAAAACATAACCTAACTCTTTTTCATCATTGTCCGACTATTCGCGACAACGTTCATAGTAAATCTTACAATAAGTCGGACATATTTGATGAAAAAAGTCGGAGAGAAATTCATCAATTTTTCCGAAAAATGCGAAAAATGTCGGATTTCGTTATACTTGGGATAGGGTACATTGGTGCATAGATTTTACTGAAGTAAAACTTAAGGCTAATTAATTATGGGTATGTAGAATAATTAATTGTAGTACTAAAGACTGTCAAATTATGATCATAATTGCTCCAAATAATTACAGCATCAAGACATAATAAGTACTATCCAATTTATTCTAACGCCATAAAATATAGTTTTGTAGCAAGTTCAATTTAGCACATCTTTTTAGCACTAATTTTAACATTTTCAAAAATTTGTATAAAATATACATATGCATTATCGAAATTAAATTTTTATTTATTCACAATTGGAGAAAGCATCACGGTCACGGATCTTACGTGATTTATTTTTGCAATAAAAATAAAAAGATCAGCGAGGTACTTTACCAAAGTGTATGTTTTGTATGCAATTAAAATCTATTATGTATAATTATTTACTATTTCCTCCATAGTCAATATGTACCACACAAATTATAAAAGTCATTATGCGTGTATTTATGTTTTTATTTTTTCCACGAGAGGCGCTTTCTCTAGTTTTACAATCGTTAATAAAATTTTGGTTTATTCTTCTCCATCTTTCTTTAGTCATAAATTCGAATGCAACGAAACCAACTTATTCGAATTTTTTCCCTATAAAATCTACTACATTTTCATGTACATTTGCTTATCCGCTATGTGGAGTTTGTGATCCTCCAGAATCGTCAATAGATACGTCAAACGACGGTTTCGATGTCAATATAATTACATCAGTGTTTATGCTTATGCCATATATTAATAATAATGTAAGGTTTCCCAATAAGAGGTTTCATTTTGATATTTAAAAAAAACGAGTATATTTTTTAAGAGAAATCAATGAATGTTTATTTCATTGTAAAGAAGAAAGTATGCCATTAACCTCTTCAAGAAATAACACGGTCCGGAAACTTTTCTTGCGAAATTGCGATTGTTTCGTTGTTTGTGTAGCCCGTAGCGTTGTATTGCTGAAAATAACCGTCTCCACATCAATATCTTCCAATTCCGGCCATAATTTTATTAATCATAGCTCGGTAGCGCAATCCATTCACCGTAACAGTTGCACCAGCCTCATTTTCGAAATGAGGGTCCAATCACACCGCCACCCCAAAAACCGCACCAAACAGTGACACGTTGAGGATGGAGAGGCTTTTCAACAATCATACTTGGATTTTCTGAGCCCCAAATTGCGACAATTCTGCTTATTAACGTAGCCTCCGAGGTGAAAATCGGTCCCATCACTGAAGATGATTTTTAGATGAAAATCAGGATCATTTTGATGCATTTGAAGGACCCAATCAGCGAAGATACGACGTTTATGGTGATCGACCGGCTTGAATTCTTGTGTTAACTGAACTTTAAAAGCCTTAAGACCTAAGTCTTTATGCAAAATACGGTGTCGTTTGTGAAATGTTCCAAAGATCGACGAGGAATCGACAAACCTGGGTTTTCTTCAACACTACAGGCTACAGCAGCAATATTCTCAGTTGTTCTTGAGCGACGCACACGGTTTCGATTCTTTACATCCCTAACTTGTCCCTACAGCTCAAATTTTTCCACCAGTTTCACTATTGCCGGCCGAGAAGGTGCTTCACGACGACCAAAAAGTGCTTTAGTTTTGCAAACTGTGACTGCAAAATGTTCACCATTTTAGTAGTGAATTTTAACAATTTCAGTGCGTTGTTGAAGCGTATATCGTACCATTTTTGGTAATGGCGTAGTTTTTACTTGTCAAATGTCAAAAAACGACAGCTGCCCAAACAGCAGGCTATTCAAAATGAAACTTTCTTATTGGAAAACCCTTTATTATATATGCTTTTGCTACGTCAAGTTATGCTCGCTTTTTTGGTTTAGAGGGCACTGTCCCAAAATTTTCTATTACCCAAGTATTTTTACTTTCGATTATTTTCTCATATAATTTTTTCTCATATAATTTTAATATTATTTTCTCTATAATCTAAACTTAGTTTCGAATTTAACTACGTTTAAGTTTCGAATTAAGCTAAGAAAGCGTATGAGTCTTGTCGCGATAAGCCGAAACTGGACGAAACTCAATATACAAAAATTTTGCGCATGTGTTTGTGTATACATTTTAAATAAAAATTGGCAGGGACAATAATGCACATGTGTGCGTAAATATATTAAATTTGAATTTTGGCGGGTGATTTAAATTAAAACCCGTTTAATTTCAGTATTATATATATTATATAAAAATATATACATATTTTATTTAATTCTATAATTTCAATTGCACAATTATATACACTGCAGGGTAAAATCGGTATGGTGCTGTTGAAGGACCAGGTTGTGAATTCTCTGCCAATCAAGTATATTGAAGAAGCTCTCGTTTGACGACCAATTTAATTTTTCGTTGATAAGTTCTTTTGGTCAATTTTGCAAAAAAAATAAATAAAATATGTGTATAGAAAATTATTTACACTTAACAACAAAATAGAATAAAATTAATAAAATATAAAAAATCAAAATTAAATTCAATCACGAAATTTACCAAACAGAAAATATTTAAATAATAAAAACGTGATTCCAAAATGGTGTCGGCGGTGCGCGAGTCTTATAAGCACAACACAAAACGCAATATTTAAAAAAAATTATTTAGGTAATGATTGATTCTATGATTTTATGTAATACACAAAATCAGAATAAAATTCACTTATAAGCTCACAATTAATTAAATCACACGCCGACGGAAATTTAGAATAACAAAACAATAAATCGTACACATACAAGATAACTAACTGGAATGTCAAATTTGCTGTGTATTTATATATTTTTTATACTAAACCAATGTAAACATATGTATATATTATGTATGATTGAATTCCATTCACAAAAACAAAATTAACTTTCGACTATTTCGCCAAAAATCGAAGGAAAATACGATAGCTCAATTTGTAGTTTCGTTTTGTTATACTTGGGTAGTACGTTTACGTTTAGAGTTCAACATAGGTTATCTTTCACTAAAAACGGAGTTGAGTAACCTAACAAATTTGTAGAGTCGAGTCAAGTTAACTCTAAAAAGATAATTTAGAGAAACAAACTGCCTGTTTTTCATTGTATACTTATACGATAAACTAATTATATAGGAATTAATCAACTATTTTGATAAAAAATTACGCCATTCGGTGCCCAACATTTTTTAATCGTCAATTGTTAAATTCATTTTTTTTTTTTTTTTATTAAAAAGGACTTGGCATAGACACTTTTACGGTCCATAGTCCATAGCCTTACCTTACATTCACACAACATTCATTCAATCCATTCTCATTCATCCCATTCACACAAGTACAGTATACCACCACCTGCGCATTGCATAGCTCCATGTCACCCTGTACAGTGACATGGAAGATGAGTGGCCCATGAGTTCTACATTCCAACAGAGGGTCATAGATGTTTTCAATTTAATCACCGATCGTAATCGGGAGATGAAAAATCCCTTTTGCATCCCCCTCTGTTGGGATTCGAACCCGGTACCTCCCGATCCAAACGTCGCAGCTTTAACCACTGCGCTATTTGCTTCATTAATTTTAATAAATTTAATCCCATCTTTATTGAGCACAATTTCGTCTTTGGTCCACTAACAGCCTTGGTAAGAACATCTGCTGCGTTCTCGTCGGTTGAAACATAAGTTAAATTGATTGTACCATCTTCAATTTTCTGTCGCAAATGATGATACCTGACGTCTATATGTTTCGTTCTTTGATTGTAACCATCTGATTTCTATAAATCGATGGCACTTTGATTATCCATTTGAATATGAACTGGTTGAGCGATGTCTGGATCTAATTCACGACCAAAATTTTGTAACCAAATCGCTTCTCTAACCGCCCATGATACGGCCATGTATTCAGCTTCCGTACTTGAAAGTGCGATAGTATTTTGCCGTTTGCTATTCCAGGTTATAGCACCATTACTTAATTGGAAAACATAACCAGTACAAGAGCGTCTCTTGTCGACGTCTGATGCCCAATCTGAATCGCAATAACCGGTTAAATGTTTTATATCAGATTCTGAATAACGCAATTTATAATCTAATGTTCCTTTTAGATATCTTAATATCTTTTTTACAGCGGTCCAGTGTGGTCGTCCGTACTTCGAGTTGAAACGACTCACATCATTTACGGCATATGCAATGTCTGGCCGACTTCCTTGTGCAATGAATAACAAACAACCAACTAATGATTGATACGGAAATTTTGTCATTTCTTCTTTTTCATCTTCGGTTGTTGGGCACATTGCAACAGACAACTTTTGACATGGATCACTGGGTGTTGCAACTGGATTAGAATTTCCCATACCAAATCGACCAATCACTTCTGATATATACGACTTTTGATCAATAGCAATTCCATTATTCTCGTACGTAATATGCAAACCAATGCATGTAGATGCAATAATTCATTTTCGATGGGCTCACTAGATGGTTTTGCAGGAGTACTTGTAACGAGTTCATTATTGACTGCGGGAACTCTTTGTTCGTCGTCCCTCACTTCATTTGGTACCACCTTTAACTCTAAATCAGCTGAATCTTCTGTTACAACAACTTGATCAGAAACACTTTCGTTCAAAAACACAACATCTCGACTGATATCTAGCTTCTTGCTGATCGGATCAACACAACGATAACCTTTTGTACCTTCTGAAAATCCCACGAAGACCAATTTTTTAGACTTTTTATCCCATTTCTTTCGTTTTTGCTTTGGGATGTGCACCATGACCGGACTTCCAAATACTTGAAGATGACTAACATCAACTTTAATTCCTGACCAAACTTCTTCTGGAGTTATTGTATTTAATGTGGCATTTGCTGATCGATTTAATATATATGTTGCCATGTTAATAGCTTCCGCCCAGAACGAGACATCCAGCTTCGAATCAAACAACATACATTTAGCCTTTTCCACCAATTTTCGATTTGTTCTTTCGGCGATACCGTTTTGCTCGGGAGTATACACAACTGATGTTTGATGTTTGATACCATTTATTTTAAAATACTTCTTGAACTTTTGATTGATGTACTCTGTGCCATTGTCTGATCTTAATGCTTTGATTTTTCTTCCCGTTTCTTTTTCAACTACAGCTTGAAATTCAATAAATCGATCGAACACTTCAGATTTTTCTTTTAAAAAAAACACGAAAATCTTTCTTGAATGGTCATCTATAAACGTAAGTATGAATTTAGCACCACCGACTGATTTATTCTCCATTGGTCCCATTAAATCGGAATGAACCAAATCTAAAATGTTATCGGTCCGCGTTGTGCTATTAGTAAATGACTTTCGAGTCTGCTTACCTTCCTTGCAAATCACACAATTTTTAATTTCAATTTCATTTTTATCATCAAAATTGATGCCATTTACCAAACCATTTTTCATCTTACACATGTCCGCAAAGTTTATATGACCCAATTTTCTATGCCACAATAAACCACTCTTTGTTTGTGTCATGGATGCTAAACATTTAACTTGTTGTACTTGAAGTCGATATACACCATTGTCTGATTTAATGTCACACACTAACTGTTTTAATTTATTAATAATTCGACATCCATTTTGACTAAATATGACTTCATTACCATTTTTTATCATTTGTGCTACTGACAACAAGTTTGCAGATAAACCAGGAACGTACAAAACATTAATAAAATCTATCTCGAATTCGTTTACACGCACTTGTATTTTACCGACACCTTTCACTGGGATTTTACTTGAGTTTGCCGAAGTAATTTGTGTAATTTCGGATGATTTTATTTCGGTGAACAAATTTTCAAAGGGTGACATATGCTGTGATGCCCCACTATCTATGTACCATTCACTTTCATGGCACTGTTTCGAAAAATATGCTGCACTTGTAATTTGATCCGGATCTTGAACCGTTGATAAAAATACAGCTTTTGCTTGCGGGCCTTTGTTTTTGTTATTTTTATTATATTGTGGCTGTGACTTATTCTCACTTTTCGGCGATCGGCAATCTTTAGACATATGCTCACGTTTACCACAATTAAAACACTTCACGTTGAGTTTTGACGATGACTTTGATTTATTGCAGCTACCATTGTTTCCAAAAATCGCTGATCCTTGACCGTCCGATTTCGAACCTTAACCGCAATCTAATAATTTCGATTTGATTGAATCTGCCGTTATTGTGGTGCCGCTACTTTCAAGTCCCATTATCATAGGAGCAAAATCATTCGGTAAACCAGCCAACAAAATGCTACCAAGCCACTCATCTGGTACAGAAAAACCGATACCGTTTAATTTATTCGCAGTTTCAATAGCCTGTGAAATATAATCGTTCATGGAATCACAACTTTCCAAACTTATTGTCACCAATTTGCGTAATAAACTGATACGACGCGAAAGACCACGATCCTCAAATAAATCCTTCAATTTCTTCCATGTTTCAGCTGCTGAGGTCGAACTTGCGACGTGTACGAATAAACTTGGAGAAATACTTAGTTCAATTCTGGCTTTCGCCTTTCTTTTCTTTGTTTCGTCTGTTTCAGCTTTTGTGCCCGTTTCGATGCATTTACTATACTCGTTCAATTCGAGCAAGTTTTTAATTGAAAATTGCCATGTATGATAATTCTCACTACCAAGCAATTTTTCTATGCCGTTCCAGGCACTATCGTTTGCCATTTTGTAACTATATTTTAATTTTGTTATGAATCGACGAACAATTCACTTTGTTTTTTTTTTTTTTAAATTAAATTATTCCGTTGTATTTATTTCATCGACACACGATTATTGAAAAAAAAAACAACACTAAAATCGACTTAGAATTTTACTGTACTCCAACGACGCACGTTGTTATACACACTTCTTATATCTTTTTTATTTTTTTAAAACCGTTAAGCGACACACGCATACACACAAAGTTCAATTTCATAAAAAAAAAAAAACGACACACGTTTATTTTTCTTTTATAGAATTTCTACGATTTTTTTTTTTTTTTTTATTTATCACGACAAACACGAGTTTAATTTTTAACTTGTTACTAATTATTTCAATTACTTTGGCGTCCTCTGGGCCCATAACCTGTTGAAAAGAGGCCTTTGAAATAATCGCTTATAATAAGATGAATGGAAAAAACAGGTCCGTCTTGTTTGACATTATATTCACAAGTGACCAAACGTCACGTTTTATTTAAATAAGTGTTAGTGGTTATAATAGTAACAATAAAATGAGGGCTGGCAACTGATTAAATTTATAACAGATAATTTAATTTTCTAACCTCTATATAGTTAATAAGATTTTTCTTGACCTTGTATTTCTTAAAAAAACTAATTTTATAATTAATATTATAGTAGAATGAAATATAAGAGTGTATAGGGTTTAGACAGTGTAGGATATAGAAAATTATAAATTATTACAGAGCTCTCACAATGCAAAAACTTTTTACTTTTTACTTTTGCCTTTTGATTTTTTTTAGCTCGCACAATGAAAAAGAAAATTAAGTTGAAGCCAACTTCATCATTATTAAGAATTGTTTACAAAATTTGTTTACAAAAATTGTGACATTTAATTTTCCAACCTCTATATAGTTAATAATAATTTTTTTGTTCTCGTATTTCTTAAAAAAAATTAATTTTGTAATAAAAATTGAAAGTACAATTAATTATAATACTATTTAGACAGTGTACTAAATAGAAAATTATAAATTATTTTTTTGTTGGGTTATGTTATGCTGACATTTAACGAAAAATATTTGTTGGCGCCTATTTTAAAATGTTGTTAACTTCATTCGTTTCAATTCATAAGGCAAAAGTTAGGAGTTCGATAACTTTTTCTAAAAGATTTTCACCAACATAACGAACAAAAATTTTTTTTTTCTCAAAATAAAATTCATACAAACTAAGTAAAGTAGTAAGATTTGCATTTTGCATTTGTTCTCCTAATATGTGGTATTTTTTGACAATTCCAAATATCTCATCTGGATTGAGAAAAAGTTCATTGAATTCCGTGTATATACGTTAATTGTAGTGGGAGGTTGATCTATGATGATGTGGTTGTAGTCCTGTCTGCTAGTTTTTAGCATTGATAGAACGTATCGGTATAGGAGAGTGGATTGATCATGATCATCATCGGTTCAGCATATTCCATTGCCTCTATCTCGTTGGCATTCGGCAGGGTTTCAATTTCCATGATTAAACGAATAATTTCTCCTTTCCTCAACAAATTAGTGTTGACAATGTTTCCTTTGGCTAATTGGACCGCTCGGACTATCTCATATATTTCGTCTTTGAGAATTGTGAGTCGATTGAACAAGACTTGGTGGAATTTTTTTTCCGATTCATCATGTCAAATGGTCAATAATTTTGTTGTATTCCGCGAGCAATTGTTGAGTTGTGTTTGTGAGACCTTTGTTAATCCTGTACTGATGATTGTTGTTGTTTATTATCTGATTTTGTCATTATCTGGTCCCAATCAGTAGCGTCGGGTGATCCTTCTATCCACTTCCATGCGCTACCGATCCAGTTTATTGATCTTTGTGCTCTTGAGTGACCTTTTAGTTCTGAGATCAGCTGTGTTATTACTTTCGCTTGATAAATCAGTTGTGGTTGAAGGGTATTGTCTTGGTGAATGCGGGTGATCGAGGGTGTTATTCGATCCATGATTTCCTCATAATCCTTCCAATTGATGACATGAATCAGCTTGAAGTTCCCTTGGATTATTCTCCCGTTTCCTTGTTTTATTGTTATCAGTGGTGTATTTTACTCGTAGATGCTCAGTGGCATAGTAGAATGCCAGAGCCATGAACTAGAAAAGAGGAGAGGGAAAGGTTGTAGTAAACATTGTGATAATAATGGGAAGTTATTGTGGTAGGTTTTTGATTTGGGCTTTATGAATGCGCCTTCCAGAAGTAGTTGTTATAGTGACGTTGTTATCTTGTGCCACTGTTTCTTGTCGAAATTTCGGCTTATCTTTTCCTAAGATTTGTTTCACTGCCGTATAGATGGTATCGCCTGGTTCATAGGTCTTTGGATCAACTCTCTTATTATTTTCTCTTGTAAGAATTTCAGCAGGGTATATTGGAATAGGTGTTTGTTGGAGAGCAACACGATAAGGATGTCGATCGTATTTATTTGTGTTGCATATATCTCGCATCTTTGCGTGTGTTTTTTGATCAAGCTGGCCATCCTTGAAAAATAATATCGTTCCAAAATTTGCTTTTTGTTTTCCATATGGTTCCTATGTGCCCGCTTGTGTTCTTTCTTTATGATGGAGAATTTATTTTCTTCATTCCGAATGTCCTCAACAATTCTCTGCGTTATGCGTATTTTGTAGTTGGAAAAACATTCTTTAAATGCTTCATGTAGAAGTTGGATATATTCATCCGGTATTTTAATTCCGTTGGTGATAGTTCGATGTAATCGTTCCCGTAAAACCTTGTTTAAAATTTCTTTGTTTAGCTCCGGCCGACTAATATAGTGTCTATGATAGGTGGGATGTGGCTCCTCATAAACATAAATGTCGTGACCATTCTGGAAGATCAGTTGGTTCCTGAAGACATTGATGGGTGCATCACAGTATCGCACTAAGTTGGTAGAAGCCTCTTCCGCACTGTGAATGGTTCCATTAGTGGACAATGTGTTCGCTTCAAGTTCTAGTCTTGACAGAGCGTCCGCTACTTTGTTGGTAGGGCCAGGTTTATAAATTACCTCGTAATTATATTCCTCCAATCGAGCTTTCCAACGTTTTAATTTGGCATTGTTATTTCTGTTTCTTAGCGTAAATGTAAGTGGTTGGTGGTCTGTCAATATTTTAATTTTGCGGGCCCCATATAAATAGTTGCGAAGATTATCCAGTGGCCATATTATGGCCAGCATCTCTTTTTCGTTTGCTGCGTAATTCTCTTCAGTTTTATTTAGCGATCTTGAGATGTATGTAATTGGCTGGTCCTTCCCGATCTCTCCTTGAGATAATACAGCGCCGATGGCGGATGAGGAGGCGTCGGGGGTTAACAGGAAAGGCTTGTCAAAATTTGGAAAAATCAGTATCTCCGTTGAAGACAGGAGCTCCTTTATGTTGCGAAACGCTTCTAACTCTTTCTGGTTTAGATCGATTTTCACTTTCTTGGATTGCGATGCTTTGATTTGCGCACTTTCTCCTCTCGTTAAGTTGGTTAATGGCTTAGCTACGAGTGCAAAATCTCGGATGAATCGCCTGTAATATGATACGAGTCCCAGAAAAGATTTAAGATTCGGATGGCCTGTACTTTCTTCTGATCTGGTTTGATGCATTTGTTTGTTATTAGGTACCCCAAAAATTCCGTTCCTCCGCTCCTTACGCCCAAATTGACTTTCTGCAGTTTTGTACTTTCCCAATACTTTTTCGACGTTCTCTAGATGTTCTTCTGCCGTTCGTCCTCCGAAGATAATTATGTCGTCAATATACACGTAACATAATTCTCCAATGAATTCTTTCAAGACATTATCTATCATTCGTTGAAAGATTGCGAGGGCGATTTTTAATCCGAACGGGAGTCGTAGAAATTCGAATTTCCCATTCATTGTCGAAAACGAAGTCTTCGGAATATCGGCTTCTTACATTTAGATCTGATGGAATGCGGAAGTCAGATCGACAGTTGTAAAAAATTTGTAATCCCCAAGATTTGCTATTGTGTTTGAAATATCCGGAATAGGGTAGGAATCAGCTACTGTCACCGAATTCAATCTTTTAAAGTCTACTACCATTCGATATTTCTTTATTTGTGAAGCGTCCAATTTCTTCTCTAGTATCCATATCGAGGAATTATAGGGGCTTTTAGAAGGTGGTATAATCCCATCTGCAAGGAACTGAGCGATTTGTTTGTCCACCTCTTGTCTCATATTATATGGGTGTGCGTATCATTTGGTGTAAATCGGTTCTTCACTTGTGGTTTTGATTTTAGCGAACACTTCAGTATCGATGGTTTCGAGATTATTAACGGGTCCAAAGAGCGTTGTGAATTTCGAGATGACCGTGTGCAATATTTTTTTTGTGTCGGGGGAAAGATGACCATCCCAAATTTCTATATTGTTTACTTGGCACGATGGTTTTTCTTTTAATGGAATGTGTATGTTGGGCGTGATGATCAATTCATTGTGTTTTCGATCAATAAGTGCCCCTAATTCCTTTAAAGTGTCGTCTCCTATGATACCGTCAAATGATTTTAATCCTGGCAGGATAAGGAAATCGATGGTGTTATCGCTGCCTCGATCATTTTGATGTCACCTCCTGCTGATCTGATTTGGAATTGAATCTCGGTTGGTTTTGGTTTTGCATTAACGGCTAATTCTGATTTTACGAAGTTCTTGTTGGCTCCTGTGTCTATGAGGAATTTAAGTGTGTTTCCGTCTTTAAGCCGGTACTCTAGGTATGGTACGCTAGAGAGGCTTCCGTCATAAAATTTACCTCGGAGTTATCTTCTATTTCTTGCTCATCACTGGATATTTCGTTTTCCGTGTTGTCATAAGCTAGTTGGTTATAGTAGTCTTCTTCCAGTTGAGCCTCCAAATGGTTAATTCTTTGTTGTTTCCTTTGTTCATGGATATGAGAATGTTCTCTTTTTGTCGTCGTATTATTTTGAGGAGTAGAGCGATTGATGTAGTTCACCTGCCTTGTTTGTATTGATGGGTCAATTTCCATCGGTGTTGGGGGCTTCGGGTAGTTCGGCTTTAGTGGTTGGAGGTTGCTTGGGTTTTGATTACCAAAAGGGCTACTGTAGTTTTGATGTTGGATGTTATATGCCATGTTTCTTCTCTGCATTGATAATGCGTTGTTGTTTTTGGGTAGTGCATTAGTATACGAAATTTGATTTATCGGAGCAGTTATAACATTGTTAATGTTTCTCTTGTGAATGGCAATATTCCTGAAATTCAAGTTTTGAATTTCTAGGCGGATGCGTATGCCTCGGGTAATGTAGCTCGTTTCTGAATGGTCAGCATCTTGGCCAGATCTACATTTACTCCACGGATGAACACGTCCAATGAGCGATTACGATACGTTTCTACCAAAACATTAATTGTTTCCAATGTGTAATCTTCTGTCTTGATTTTGTTCACTATCAAGGAGAACTGGTGGTTGACATTGGCATAGAATTCGTCTACTGTCATATGTCGTTGTGATAAAGTACTTAACTGATGTCACGTTTATCGGCTTAATGTAGTGACAGACATTTTTTTATTGATGCCCATTCTTCGTTAAAAATATTATAGAGTCGGCGTTTCCCCCATTTTTTTGGCGGGTATGTTGGAGTATCGCCCGGTATATTGGTTTATTTCGCATTATTTCGTAGTCTCGTAATATGTTTTCAACACTGTGTACCCATGATAGATATTGGGTGGGATTTTCGTCGAATGTTGCTAGTTCTTTAACGGCACCAGGTAAGCGGCTTATTTGTTTTAAATCTTCTTCATTTTTTGAAGTGACTAGCGTTGTAGGGGTTGTCGTTAAAATCACGGGATTTTCCAATTTGTCCAATCGTTTTTCTATTCTCTTAGTTAGTTCAATCTGGGCATTTAGAGCTCCAGCGATCTCTTGTAGTGTTATGTCTAAACCTGCCATTGTAATTTGTAACTTTTGTTATTTCACTGTGGTATTATTACACTTGGCTTGGGCATTTTATGGTTTTTTAACTTATTTTATTATTTGATTTTGTATATTTAATTGTGTATTAAATTTCCACTAGATTTGTGTATTAAATTTCCACTAGATTTGTGTATTAAATTTCCACTAGATTTGTGTACTTACAGGAAAATTATTTCAATCTTCATGTAGAGGTGAGGGTGCACTCCGGGACCAATCAGGCGTGCGTTGGATGGAGCGTAGATTTCCTTTTAAACTGTATGTTTTCACTTTCACAAACGGCTTACTGCGGTACGTTTTGCGATCGCTGCACTGTTATACTAATTGTAGTATAGAATTTGCTACAATTTTGTACCACGTTGTGCTGATGCCATATTATCGTTGATGTTAGCTGGGAACGTTGTGCTTATGCAGCATTACTGGTGGTGTTAACTTGTATGTACATATAAGACCTTTTCGTTTGACATGAATTAACTGAATCCCAATTGAGTAACTCTTCAGATAATTGAGTTAATATTCAAATAATTCAGATAACTGAAGTGAATTGGGCGTTTGATTAATACTTTTCACTTCAGTGGTCTAATTCTCTAAAAACAAGATAATGTGAAAAAACGAAACATTGAAAAAGTTTACACAAAAAAAATTTACACAATTTCTATCTTATTTAGGTTAAATGGTATTCTATAAAACAAAGTAGTCAGCGTGTAAATTTTTTCTTGCTGAATAATTTTATCGTGTCTAAAACCACTTTGACGTTTTGTTAGTGTTTCGTTTCATAATATAATATAAAGAGTAACAAGGACAAACATGTTTTTTTTGTTCGGCACTAGCCCGCCTTCTTCGTGAAATTTTAGTTTTAAATTTTAAATTTTTATCCGTGAAAACGAACTACACAAGATAAATTGTATGTGTAATTTATTGACGTTTAATATCTTACCCATTTTTTAATTTATCTTGGTGTAAAGTTATAGAATACCATTTTAGTATGAAAACGTGTAAAGTACTCGTTTTCGCGTTTTCACGTTATCTTATGCGTTATAGAATTAGGCTACAGTGGTCTAATTCTGTAAAAACAAGATAATGTGAAAAAACGAAACATTGAAAAAGTTTACACAAAAAAAATTTACACAATTTCTATCTTATTTAGGTTAAATGGTATTCTATAAAACAAAGTAGTCAGCGTGTAAATTTTTTCTTGCTGAATAATTTTATCGTGTCTAAAACCACTTTGACGTTTCGTTAGTGTTTCGTTTCATAATATAATATAAAGAGTAAAGGTGCTATTCCACTTGACTGAATTGACTGATAGTAAAACTAAAGGAAGATAAAAATATAGATTTGCTTGTAAGCGAATGAAACAAAAACCCTTCTCAGTCAAGAAATATTTGTGTCTGTAGTAGTGTGACTGCCATAAAAAGTATCAAATTGAGAACATTTTATGGCAGTCACACTAACACCCATGCATAAAATTAGTATATGATGAGAAATATTTTTCGCACACTATGGTTATAACTATGGTTATAATAATAACAATGATTATTATTGTTTTATAGCGAAGTGTCATTTTTCATTTTCAACTTCCCCTTAAAACTTTGCTATAAAAAATTTAAGATACAAAAACACATAACGTTTTTAGGTAGAGATTTTTTTAATTTTTCCGGAAAATATACTAAAAAATAAAATTCTGATATGAGTATTAATAATATTTAATTTTTAGATAATTTTGAGATGTAAAACTATCCGACTTATTAGTAATATTAATTTTTTTTACATAATTTGGTTATGATTTTGTGAGCTATCAAAATTTCTCCTTAAAATTTTGCCATAAAAAAAATAAAAACTTGTCTTTGTCTATTACATAGCTTTTTTGACTTTTTTCTCTTTTCCGCTTTTTTTACTATCAGTCAATTCAGTCAAGTGGAATAGCACCTTAACAAGGACAAACATGGGTTTTTTTGTTCGGCATTAGCCCGCCTTCTTCGTGAAATTTTAGTTTTAAATTTTAAATTTTTAACCGTGAAAACGAACTACACAAGATAAATTGTTTTTGTAATTTATTGACGTTTAATATCTTAGCCATTTTTTAATTTATCTTGGTGTAAAGTTATAGAATACCATTTTGGTATGAAAACGTGTAAAGTAGTCGTTTTCGCGTTTTCACGTTATCTTATTCGTTATAGAATTAGGCTACTGATAAATGTAAAAAAATTTTTTTAATTTGGCATGTGTTGATACGCAAATAAAATATTCTTAATTTTTGAGTTTTGCAGTGTTTAATAAAAGAGTTCTAATTTTCATCGAATTTTATAGGAGTAAAGTAAACAGTTTATAGTAAATCTTTCACGCTGATACTAGATACTATTCGACAGACCTAAAACCCTACAGCACATGCGGCGTATTCTACGTTCTACAGATTTTCGGTGTTGCCTCCGACACAGCCATCGTCGATTTCTTTTGTGATTCAAGCTAGTGGAACGCAGGTGATTCTAAATATAAGGAACCATATGAACATTTACTATAGGGAAATCATAGGATACTTAATAAATAATTCACAAACAATGACATAATTAACAAAATTTAGAATTATCTGAATATCGGAAACCCATATTCAGTAGCTCTAATTTTTAACTGAAATGAAGAGCGTGGACCGAACAGTTAATTAACTTTAGTTGATTCAAATAATTTACGTCAATCGAATGCGTCTATATTTTGTATAACTCAATTCCAATATAATATTTTGTTTTTCACAAGGAATATGAAGAAAACCAAATTACATTAGAAACAACAACAATCTGTATTCTTTTCACCAATCTTAGTTTTAATAAAAATAGAAAAAATATAATAATTTCAAAGAACAACTATTATTTAATCCTAAAATTTAAATCCATACTAAAATACGGCATATTTAATGTTTCCTGCACACCATCAAATGGTAATTAAAACCAAATGAAATGTGTTTCTTCTGACTGAATTATTATAAAGAATTAATAAATCAATCAGAACCAGTTTCGTCTGAATCTTCCTCACTAGATTGTTGTAACCACTCCACTAATTTTACTAGTGAATTTTTCATCCATGCTGCCTCATTACCCAACTCTTTGTACCACGATAGAATGGATTCTTCAGACAGAATATCTTTATCATAGAGCGAATGAATAATTTGAGATATTTTCGATTTAAAAATATCATCATCGTTGCAAATATCCTCTAATGCGCGTAGGCAATCACTCATCGCCGATTCCCCACGCACGTAATTTTTTAATACAGGTTCGAAATATTGCAAAAGTTCATGGAGTACTTTAATTACGTTAATTGCAGAACCTCTGAATTGCTGAAGATTGAAAACGGCTTTTGTAACGTAATAATTTACTTCTTCTAGCGTCATATTATAGGCATAACGAGAAGAATTTATTTCCAAAATTAAAAATTCCGGATTCGATTTCTCTTCATAGCCACGTGCAAGAGAATCGACCACTTCCGATAAAAATACTGAAAACAAGAATATTTCATTATTTTCAAAATTAATTTCTTACTATTAATTGATCGTTACTTTTCCCATCTTCAGCGAGTGGCGATTGACTAGTAAAAGAACCTTCTTCGCTACTTGATGTATATTCACTACTGCAATAATCATCATTCACAAATCCAGCATCTTCTTTAGTATCAAAATTGTCCTCAGAATCAGATACTCCACTTACATCAGTATCTCCTCTTATTAGAACTTTATCATGTGTATCAAAATTATTGTCATCTAGGAGGAATAAATATAAGCATTTTAAATTAGACATCTTTATTAATGGGGCTGTTTCTGGAACGATATATATTTTGTTATTTTATTTCCGAGTTTCCTATATGAATTTGTTTTATATTGCAAAAATAAAATAACAAAATAAAATGTTGAATCTCTGTAAACCTACAATCACTTGAATCTATTAGCCGTTTTGATATTTCAACCTTCTCGGGCAAAGTTATTTCCGATCCAATAACAGTTCCATTGAGAATTTGTGAATTCTTTTGAATCTCCACATTGTCACCTATGACGCAATGATCCAAGATACTGTTATCGCCTATCGTAACATTATCAAATAAAAATGCATTATTCAAGACGCAGTTTTTGCCAATCCGACAATTCTTTCCAATTACAGAAAACCTGATTTTTGTTTCATCTGACACCGAACACTTAGCTTGAATAACCACATTTTCTGTGAGTTTTGCACTTCTTGCCAAGTGAACATTCTTATTTTTATAGACAAAATTACGTAAAAACACATAATTTTGATGCATACAACATATTCCCATATCAGGCACCAGTGGATACGTCCACCGTGTCATAATATCATTTGAAATAGTTTGATATGATTTCCAATTAAGTATCTGAGCGGCATAATGTTCGGATGGTAAAAAATAAACATAAATCGAACTAGCTAAAATTTCTTCATTTATCAAAAGGCCACGAATAAAATCATCTCGTGTACTAAAATCAAAATTATCGGCAAATAAGGGTAAAACTGCAGGACTACAAATTGCTATTTGTGGATCAACAAGGTCGTTGAACAGCGATACTTCGGGATTCGTGAAAAACATTTCCTAAAATAGTTTGAATAAAATCAGTGTACTATAGATTTGCTTGGTTGCAGATATTGCCTTACCATAGGTAAATTAATACGATTGCCTTTTATTTGACTGTTCTTCCTTTGATGGAATAATAATCGATCAGAAGTTTTATCTGTCCCAACAATTAAATTCCTATTTTCTTGGGAGTCCGTAGATGTTTGTTTAAAGACAGCTGTCATTGCAATACCTTTATCAAACTGGCTTGTTTTTCTGTAACGAAAAATAAAAATTAATTCATGACGTCCTTTATATGGCAACTTTATACATACTTGTGCTTCTCCAAAATTGGCACAAGTTGAGCATTAGTAATCACATCTGAATTCATTAGTATGAAATAATTTTTAATCAGCCCTTTACTATACAAATCTCTCAAAACATCGCCCATACAACGGCATCCATCAGAACCTATAATTTTGACCGACATCGATATACTCCAGGTACATTTATCGGCAATGCGCATTTGAATATGTTCTCTAATTTCACTTACGTATCCCGAACAATACACGAAAACTTCTTCAATGCCTGAATTGTTTAATGATTCCAATACAAAATCGATTATCGGTACGTTTATTAAAGGAAGTAATGCCTAGAATTTAATTTAAATATTTTATTATCAATTTTATGCTAAAATTGCGTTCCACTAACAATTGACATATCATTAGTTATTGGTGAAAAATTATCATTAAAATTATCTGCAATAACTACGGCTTGGACAACATCCTTTTTATTCAAGTTATCCATTTTTAGTTAAATTCTATAAAATCACTAATTTCTCGAATGGGCTATTTATGAATAAAATAAAATTACTTTGTTTCTTATACTGCATACGCTGCGATATATGATGTGAATGTGAGTATGTGACTACTGACTATCGCTGTCAAAAATATGTATATTTTGAAGTTTCTAAACTTTCCAATCACATAGTTACCATTTACCAATAGTTACGTTTATATTCAGGGTTGAGTTGAGTCATCTTGTAGTTAACTGTGGCCGAGATATCTATTTTAGCGTTTATGCTGCAGAATAATGTTGTATTCAAGTCGAAACTGGGTTGAAACCGAGTTATAAACATCATAAATAAACTTATTTGTTATTAATAATTATTTCAGAGAGAAACAATTAAACAATTAGTCTCACCAAACAAAAAATTGAAAATGTTTTAATGCCAGACCAATGCCTCAATAATACAAGCCATGACACAAGATTTTGATGTAGTATGCGTATATGCCGATTCGTTTCTTTTTTTTTATATGAAATGATGAAATTTACAATTTAATTATATTTAATTTTGATAATTTTTAGTTCTTGTAAACTACCTTTTTTTTAAACAGTTTGTTTTCGTATTCTGTTTAGCCATTCATCGAAAAAGAAAACACAAATTTTAGAAATTGTATATCTCCTGAAGAAAGCCTTCAAATTACATTGAGATATTTGGCTACGCAGGTACATGTAATTTTTAATATAAAATTCTGATAAGATTACTAATTCATTCTTTAAATAGGTGAGACGCAAACATCTTCGCAACTTCCATTTCGATTTTCGAGTGCAACAATCACAATATCTCGAATTTTAAATGAAATTATTTCTATTATGTATACGGTACTAAATGGCGGAGTACTAAAATTTCCCTGCAACAAAAATGATTGTATTAACATTTCGGTTAAAATTTGATTCAAATTATTGGAACTACAAAGGATCGAATTCCTTTGTATTGATGGCCATAGTAGACGCGCACTATAGGTTCATTTTTATTGATGTAGGAATCAATGGGCTGGTGGTTCTGGAATATGGGTAAGATCAGATTTAAAAGAGGATATAGAAGCAAACATTGTACCATTACCATCGGCTGGCCATTTACTAAGTACGGAAGTACGGAAGAACTTTCCCACTAACAGAGTATATGATTAAGATTCCTTATTCACACAAAAACGTAACTGTTGAAATTAGATTTAATTATAATATGCTATCAAGAAATCGAAGAGTTGGTATTTTGGCAAACCGATTTCAGGTACTGTTCGCCCCCATTTTTCGAGAGCCAAACGAAGCTATAAAAGGCATTATAATATAGCCAGACATTAGCCTGTATATGCTTGCAGAATTATTTAAGAACAGACAAAAAAAATCGAATTCATTTGATTTCATAGCAGCAAACGAAATTGATTTAATAAACTCAAATAATTTTATTTCTATTTTAAACAAGTCTGTTTGTTGTCTTTGGCAACCTGTTGTTAGAATGTCTGTTACCGAGTTTCCATCGTGATAGTATAATAGTTTAATAGTATTATACTACGACGATGAAAACTCGAAGTTGGTAGTATAATAAATACTTTATTATCATATATCAGTATACTCGTACTATCTTTCAAAAATATACTATATATATTTCATGAAAGTGTACTTTTTTTTATACAATTTCAATTCGTTCGAAGTTTTTTTTGTGGTATTTTGATATAACTATACGTTTTTGATTTACATACATAGTTATTGTGATTTGATTATTGTAATGAAATTTGTATAAAACATTAAAAGACAAATTTCAATATTCAAACATAATTATACAGCTTACTTCACACTATATGATGGAAACCCGACTATGGATGATAGTATAATATTATAATACTATTAAACTATTATACTATTGACGATGGAAACCCGGTAATAGTTATTGTGATTTGATTGTTGTAATGAAATTTGTATAAAACATTAAAAGAAATTTCAATATTCAAACAAAATTTTACGGCTTAATACCATAATACTATTATGCTATTAACGATGGAAACCCGGGATGCGGTAACAAGTCTGATAGCTTCACCATATTTAGCAAAATGCCCGGACAGTTATTAAATAAATGTTGATTTGTATTTAACTTTATTTATTTTAATTATATTTTTATTGAATGTTAATTTTAATTAATACATATAAATCTAACTACAAATAAATTTATTATAGTAAACTTAAAACTGATTATAAAATATTACAATTCTTAATTCTAACTTAAATTAAACTTTAATATTAAATCATTAATCTAGAAAAAAATCGGGATCTACTTTTTCTTCTATTTTCCCGATTGTGGGAGTCGAAATTTAGTTTTTTAACACTTCTTCGTTGTCTCCGCAACTGGTGAGCTTGACTTTCCAGGCATCTAATATTAGACAAAAATTACCCACAATAATTAAAATTCACTCAACATGAAAAATAAATACAAAAAGTAAAACTAACTAACTGAATATAAATGGGAGAAAAAATCTTATTAAATATAATTATAATTAATTGGATCGGAAGGATGCAAAAGTGATTCTTCATCAAGATTTTTGAATTAAAATAAAGTTGAAATCTTATAAAGATTAAAATGAGCAAAGGTTTTATAAAATATTTGCCTATACATGTTTGTTCATTTGTGCAAATTATACAAAAATTTAATTGAGGTTCTGTCAAAGTATTTACAAGTTGGCTACAAACTACAACTCTCTTTTTTCACTAACAAAATTGTATTCTATTTCGTAATCAATTCCGCAATTTCTATTGTGATCATAGCCAAGCCTACTCGATTCTATTTCTATAAATTCATTCGATAAAATATCACCAATATTTTTATTTTCGATGGCAAGTGAAAAGAGATAGTTTGCAAATTTATTCTAACAGGCTGAGATCGCAATAGAAAAAACGTAATTGAAAAAACAGAATGGAGCACAATTTTGTTCGTGAAAAAAGAGACACAAACGTCTATCAAATATCGAAAATGTGATGATAAAACATCCCAGCACAGTTAAAATTTTTGTGGTGAATAAATTTTTATTTTTTAACTTTTTAAGTTTTTATTTCGATTGTCACACACTAACAACAAATTTTTTTCTAGAAAACGCTAAAAAAGGTAACTCGGATTTCAAAGTTACGAAAAATTTACTGATACAAGTAAATTACAGATTCGCTTGATTTGCGAGAGAAAGCAAAAACATTTCCAGTAAAAAATTCTGGACAAACAATTGTGTGTGTTATTTCTACTGCCATAATTTACTGAAAAAATAGGTAGTCAAGTATTTCTTATGGCAGTATTCCAATCTATCTACATAGAAATTGTATATGAATAACAGAATAACAAATATCTCTCGGACACTGATGCAATTTGAGTATTTCGCCATTTTTTGTTAAAATAATATTTCATTATATATAAATAACAGTGTTAAAGGCCATTACTGGCCCCTTACTGAATCAACAATCTGGCTCCAACGGTTTCGATCCTGAGCTTGGTCTTCATACTGTCTTAGACAATCTGAAGAGGCCAAGTCGTTCTCTACATCGTGGAGCCATCGTCGCCTGCAACGACCTCTGCGCCTACCATATGGTGGCTCTCCTTTCAGAGATCGCTGCACAATTCGTTCCGGATCAGCACGCAGAACGTGACCGAGCCAGCGTACTCGCTGAGATCTAACTTCATGTACAATATCGGGGATCTTCATCAGATTTCATTATACATATAGAAAATTTCTATTTAAATTTTGAAGTTTGAAAAAAATGTATTAAATTTATGAATTTTATTGATTATATTACATGAAACTAATCAAAATGTATCTATAAAATTTTGCCATAAAACAAATTAAAAAAATTGTTTGTCTCTGTCGTTCTAATTGAATTTATCATTTTTTACTCCTTTCGTTTTTTCAGTAAAATGTAATTATTTAGACTGTGTTCGAAACCTGTGATAAAAAATCGTGAATTAATTTTTTGACATTTGTTTGATAATTATTCCCCTACATTCACGATTTTTTATTATGCTGTCCGAAGTGTAATAAATCTCCCCACCTCATAAGTTTTTTTCTCACGTAATATATGTCAATTTTAGTTTTCATAACCTCAAATTTTCTGTGACAACTAATAAATTGAACAAAAAAATTAATAATAAAATAATGGATTCGGAAATCCTTTTAATGTCGCGTTATTATTATTATATGTATAATAATTTTATAATATATTATTATGTATGTATAAATCATATGTTGCACATGCGTACACAAATTATTCGACAGCTGTCAAAAATTATCATAGTAATAGCACATATTAATAATATATTAGTAATATGTGGTAATAGAGTCAAATAATTTGTGTGTGTGTTCGGTATTATCAAGTAAATATCAAATAATTAATTCACGACTTTTTATCACAGGTTTCAGACACAGTCTTAGGCAGTATTTTGTTACTGAAAAAACGAAAGGAGTAAAACAATAGAAAATACCATGACAACGACAGAACAAACAATTTTTTTATAGAAAAATTTTATAGATATATTTTTACAAGTTTCTTGTAACATAAGCAATAAATTTAATAAATTTTTTCAAACTTATCAAAATCTAAATAGAAATTTACTTATCAAAATCTAACGAAATATTACTTTACAATAATAATGGCGAATACTCAAATTGCTTTGTGTGCGAGAAATATTTCTTATCCATACACAATTTCTATGGTAAAAATCGTCAAAGACGGAAATCCAATTTCACAGAATCCCATCAAAGACGGAAATATTACAAAATTATTAAACCAATATAATTTTGTCTTTTCTCACGGAAATCAATTCTCAAGCAGCGTACATAACATCGGGAGAATTTACCATAGTATTGAGTTGAAGTTAGACGCTGATGCTTTCGCTCAAAATAGTCCATTTTGTTAGACTTGCTAAATTTTTCATTATCAATTTGAGATTGGCTGTGTCAATACCAAATTGTTAATTATTGTGCGTTTTGAGATAACATGTCTTATTTTAGATTTTTTAATTTATTATTTCTAGCGGTGATTTTAAATAACAGATAAATTCAATGAAATGGAGCAAAATATACAAATCGCCATATATGGACTGATTTACCGACTAAACAACAAAACACAATTCCAAATTAAACGGAGACATTTTGGAACTATATTGTACTTTTTACTGACATAGAATCAACATTAATAATTAATTTTAATCAAATGACGACAGGTGATTTCTGGTAGATCGGTATATCGTCATACAAAACGATTCTCATCTCCATGACTGATTATTATCTCTGATACGGTTTATTTCGGATATTCACAAATTCACAATACCTACTGAAAATCATTTATTTTAATTGACATTATGTATTAATTATATTATATAAAAATAAAATTTTATTATAATATTACATAATTTTATAATAAAATTAAATATCTACAAGAAATATAATTAAAACAATATACACAAAAATTATCGGTGACACGGAATCGAAAAATCAAATCAAATAAGACGTCAAAATTCAAAAAGAGCAAACTATTATATGCAGTGCATTTATGTTACACTGCGTATTACAGTTTGCTCTTTTGTCAATATTCAAAAATATGCTCATAATTTAAAAAATAATTATGTTTTAGTTGGTAACCCTGCGGCCCATTTTGCTCAAAGATAGAATTTTTTTAACTCGAGTATGGCAAAAGTAGGAGGGGCTTATATCATTTTAAGCGATTTGATTGATCGAGAGACCGGGAATTATACTATGGTAAATTCTCCCGATGTTATGTACGCTGCTTTAAAGTCACGGGCGGAATGAAACTATACCGGGTTTCCATCGTCAATAGTATAATAGTATAATAGTATTATAATATTATACTATCATTCTTAGTCGGGTTTCCATCATATAGTGTGAAGTAAGCTGTATAATTATGTTTGAATGTTAAAATTTGTCTTTTAATGTTTTATACAAATTTCATTACAATAATCAAATCACAATAACTATGTATGTAAATCAAAAACGTATAGTTATATCAAAACACCACAAAAAAAACTTCGAACGAATCGAAATTGTAATAAAAAAGTACACTGTCATGAAATATATTGTTAAAAATATAATTTGATACCTACTTTATTTTTGATAGATAATATACTGAAATATTATAATAAAGTATTATACTACCAACTTCGCGTTTCCATCGTCGTAGTATAATAGTATAATACTATTAAACTATTATACTATCACGATGGAAACCCGGTATGTGTCATAGGAATATTACTTTAAAAACTCCTGAGAGGCGGAAATTTGAACATCAAATGTCACTAACTTCTCTCGGATCTGTCAATTAGATATATCATACAATACTTTGCTAGAGGATAATATTTCATGAAATTTATAATTGCAATTAATTTTCTTCAAATGATGTCAATAAATCTTAATATAAAGCATAAATTCCAGGTCATTAATTGTAAAAAAGACGGAAAAGCGCTCAGGAAATTTGCGTGAAATACAAGTGTCGTAAAACACAAATATGTACATACAATTTAGAAAAATGCTCAAGATACATATCGTAATAGATTTTGATGAGGAATGGCTTAGTTCTGATGAGAAATTGGAAGTAAATGAGGCATTAACATTTAAAGACTTGTATTTGGCTGTAATAACTTTAAAGAAATTTGCTATAAAGTAAGACGATGAATATTTTCATGCTACCGCACATAAAATATACTCGCGCATCCTGAGAAAATATGCGATTCCAAAAGCCACCAGACAGAAACAAATTTCCGACATTTTCCAAGTACAGGAGATCACTGAATGGTAAAATAGTCCGAAATTTACAAATATGTACAATGAAATAAAACTGTGATTTTAAAATACATATTGCGTTGTGATATATTTATTTTTAATTTTCCATTAAAATTATTTGAATGTACATAACAAATTGAAGTATGACTTAAGTATAAGAAATAAATTATAATTAAATACATGTATGTAGTAGCTAATGTAATATGTATGTAACATTTTAATATTTTATTTATTATGGTATAGTATAAATTTACCCGCATTTAAAAAATCACTAAATTGTTTGGAACATTTGATGATAACTCCTCAGACCCGGAAAAATCCTGAGACACGGAATTTTAAGCGGTCCCGTGAGTTTCTGTCTTTGAGAATTTTTACTGTAATAATAAAAAATACTTGACTACCTATTTTATTGGTCCAGTATTTTTTACTGGAAGGGTTTTTGCTTTTTTTTCACACATTAACTGAATCACAATTGAATTACTATTCAGATAATTAAGCTACTAAAGTGAATTGGGTGCTAGATTACTTGCCGCTCTTCCCTTCAGATAAATTACAAAAAATATTTTTTTTTAGATTTGGCTTAATATGAATAAATAATTTTTAATTTTCTAGTTTTTCATTGTTTATTAAATGAAATCCGAGTTGTCGAATTAACAAGACATAAGCTGATAAGATACCCCAACTAAAAATTCGCGCGTGACTTCATGTAATCGTTCGAAATTGCATTATCTACTAAAGAAGCAACCACACACTTATACCTAATATGTAAAAATCAAAATCTTCTATATTATACAAGTCTGATTAATCCAAAATTTAAAGAGACAAACTGCCTCTATTTCATTGTATGCTTGTGTACATATACATCGCACAATAAGAATTTAAAATGAAACGACTAATACCAATGTATTATATTTTGTTTTTTTCACAAAGGAATATAAAAAAAAATAAAAAAATACATTAGAAACAACAACAATCTGTATATAAATATATTTTTTCACCAACACAACCTTAAAGAGGCAAAATCAAAGTAGTATATGTCAGTAAAAAAATCAGTCAGACTTGTTAGTATAGAAGGTTTTGGTAATAATACATAATATGTGCTTATACCTTATACCACATAGAATAAGGATGTTGTGTTCTATGTTTTTATACTAAAAATTATTTATTCACCACAAAAAACAATTTAACATGGTAAAGACCGCATATAATTTTTGATAACTACAGATCATGAAAATAAAGAAACTTCGATTTTGTTTTCACTAGGTCAATCAAAGCAGAGTCAAAATTTTTGTTTAAATTTTTTTGTATGGAGTTCGGTTAAAATCAATCTGGGTTAAATTGAATGAAAAATGCACATAACGAGTTTAACAGTAATTTGATTTATATATGTATAAAAGAATGAATACATTTACTTTGCATTAAAACAAATTATTATATCCCTTAGGTATGCGTTAAAAAATGTTTAAAAATATTATGAAATCGGTTAATTAATGATTTATTATGTAAGAAAATGATGTTTACTAAGTTATTTAAACCAATATTTTCTTTTTTTCACATTAAAATTAGATGTTCACATAAGAATTTCATCAGAAAATGATACAAAGACAAATCGATAATGATTAAATCAATTATGCAACTCACAAAATTCGAATAATTATTGTAAATGTTTATATATAATTTCTCTGAAAAAATAAATAGATAAACCAAAGGTTTATCTATTTATTTTTTTTGAAAAATGTATGTATAATTCTATTGGTAATAAATTATAATGCTCTAAATTAATGATTGAGATAATTTTCATACATTTTTTTACAAATTTATTATAGATATTTTTGACCAAACTCCATATGAAAAAACGTAAACAAACCTCTGCTTGGATCGCCGACTGAGAACGTGCATTATCACTAAATCATGTACATATCTTTCAAAGAAATTACAAAGGAGCAACTTGTAAAATTTAATTTTATTAAATCACCACATTTAAATATATTTTTAAAATTAGTGATATTAAATTTTATATTCAAAGTATTTTCGAATTACAATGAAACGTTTTTTTCGCTTCCTGTGAAGTTTTCTAAAACGTAGTTACACGCTAAAGTGGTAACTAGGGATTTTATGTCATCCCTAGTTACCACTTTAGCGAAAAATTAAGAAAATAACGTAAAAAAAATAAGAATGCGATAAATGGCATTTGTGTATTCGCCCATTTAATTTAAGCAGCGTACATAACATCGGGAGAATTTACCATAGTACATTTTTCTCCTTTTTTTCAATCTTTCGATCAATCAAATCGCTTAAAATGTTATAAGCCCCTCCTACTTGTGCCATACTCGAGTTAAAAAAATTTTATCTTTGAGCAAAATGATCCGCAGGGTTACCAACAAAAAAATATTGTTTTTCTAAATTATGACTGTAATACGCAGTGTACTATAGATGAACTGCATATTATAGTTTGCTCTTTTTGAATTTTGACGTTTAAGTTTATTTTATTTTTCTATTCCGTGTCACCGATAATTTTTGTGCACATATGTATATTGTTTTAATTATATTTCGTGTAGCTATTTAATTTTATTATAAAATTATGTAATATTATAATAAAATTAGGTTTTTATATAATATAATTATTACCTATTATCAATTAAAATAAATGATTTTCAGCAGGTATTCGCATTCATTCAAAATTCATAATTTGTAAGTATATCCAAAATAAACCGTAGTAGAGATAATAATCCGTCATAGAGGTCAGCATCGTTTTGTCCTACGGCATACCGATCTACCAGAAATCACCCACCTTTCGTCATTTGATTAATATTAATTATTATATTTATTGTTGTCAGTAAAAAGTGCAATACAGTTCCAAAATGTCTCCGTTTAATTTGGAATTGTGTTTTGTTGTTGTGTAGTAAATTAGTGAATCAGTCCCAATACGGCCATATCAATATTTTGCTCCATTTCGATAAATTTATTTGTTATTTAAAATGGCCGCTACAACTAATAAATTGAAAAATCTAAAATAAGACATGTTATCTCAAAATGCACAATAATAAAAAATTTGGTATTGACACAGTTAATCTCAAATTGATAATGAAAAATTTAGCAAATCTAACAAAATGGGCTAAATTTTGAGCGAAAACATCAGCGTCTAACTTCAACTCAATACTATGGTAAATTCTCCCGATGTTATGTACGCTGCTTAAATGGAAAATATAATGTAACATAAAAAATCCAACGAAACCTCGTTAAATTTCATCTGTCACATAAAAAAAATTAGAGATGCGAAATTTTTCACCCAAACATAAGAAAAAATAAGAGAGATGGCAAATTCATACTATTTTATGATTTTTTTTTCATACATATCTATATATTTAATTATATTTCTATTTAATTGTTTATCAAATATAAGTAATTTTTTAAAATTGTATGCATCATTTTTATTAAGTGTGTTAATAAATAAAATAATTGAAATTTTATTGTTCTGCTGTTCCAATTTGATTAGATTTCATCATAGTTTGAGAAATTATTTATTAAAATTTTATTTTAAGGAAATTATAGTAACCAGGGATGACATAAAAAAAATTAGGAAAATAACGTAAAAATAAATAAGAATGCGATAAATGGAGTTTCTGTGTATTCGCCCATGGAAAAAATAACGTAACGTAAAAAATCCAACGAAACCTCGTTAAATTTCATCTTATTATATTATATAAAAATTTAATTTTATTATAATATTACATAATTTTATAATAAACTTAAATAGCTACACGAAATATAATTAAAGCAATAACACCAAAAATTATCGGTAACACGGAATCGAAAAATCAAATCAAATAAAACGTCAAAATTCAAGAAGAGTAAACTATAATATGCAGTATATTTATATTACACTGCGTATTACAGTTTGCTCCTTTTGTCAATTATTCAAAGAATTGGTCATAATTTAAAAAATAATTATGTTTTAGTTGGTAACCCTGCAGATCATTTTGCTCAAGCAGCGTACATTACATCGGGAGACTTTACCATAGTATTGAGTTGAAGTTAGACTCTGATGTTTTCCCTCAAAATTTAAACCGTTTTATTAAACTTGCTCAATTTTTCATTATCAATTGAAGATTGGCTGTGTCAATACCACTTTTATACCAAAGTGGTTATATACTACTATATCGTTGATTATTGTGCGTTTTGAGATAACATGTGTTATTTTAGATTTTTTAATTTATTGATTGGTTCTAGCGGTGAATTTAAATAACAAATAAATTCAACGAAATGGGGCAAAATATGGATATGGCCTTATTGGGACTGATTTACTAAAATTTACTGAGTTACTACTTAACAACAAAACATAATTCCAAATTATACGGAGACATTTTGGAACTGTATTGCACTTTTTACTAACCACAATCACAATAATAATTAAGATTAGATCGGTATACCGTCGAACAAAAGGATTCTCATCTCCATGACGGATTATTATGTTTACTACAGTTTATTTAGCATATTCACAAATTCACAATACCTACTGAAAATTATTTATTTAAATTGGTAATACTATGTAATAATTATATTATATAAAAATCTAATTTTATTATAATATTACATAATTTTATAATAAAATTAAATAGCTACACGAAATATAATTAAAATAATATACATATGAACACAAAAATTATGACACGGAATAGAAAAATAAAATAGAATTAAACGTCAAAATTCAAAAAGAGCTGGGTATTACAGTCATAATTTAGAAAAACAAATTTTTGTTGGAACCCTCCGGATCATTTTGCTCAAAGATACAATTTTTTTAACTCGAGTATGGCACAAGTAGGAGGGGCTTATATCATTTTAAGCGATTTGATTGATCGAAATATTGGAAAAAAGGGGAAAAATGTACTATGGTAAATTCTCCCGATGTTATGTACGCTGCATGACTCTTGATGAATGAATATTTTGTCTTGTAATTTGACACAGATGACAGTGACAGTACTACCAACTTAAAAATAAAAACATTTGTCCCTATCGGAATCTCAAAAAAATTTAAATTAAAATTTCGTGGTATGTTTTGCCCAGAGTAGTATATACTAGTAGTATATATATATTTTTTTAAATTTATTTTTAATTTTTTAGTTGAATTACCTACCTTCTTTTGAAAAGTACGTACATGAAAATAAAAATATAAAAATTTAGTACGATTTGTACAATCTAGTAGCTACCAAACAAATATATAAACCGAACTCATTTAACTCTTCCAAGTCATATTCAGCTCAATGGTAGTCAATTATCGGCATTTCAATGGCGAGTGATTGATTACAAAAACTATTTGGTCGAATAGCATTCTGTGTTTGTTGTGTATTAAATTAATTTTAACATTTCGAATATTGTGAATAAGTATTTTTATTGGATTAGCTAAATAAAAAAATAGAAATAACAGGTAAATAATCTCTAATATTAATGTTATATGGAGCAATAATTTGGAACGCCAATAGAAAGTAAAATAAAAAAAATGAACATAGAAGTTGAACTTGTTACTGAGGAAAAGAATGGTTGTGCTGCTAATGTCGAATGTAAAGATATCGAGGAAAATCAAAAAGGTAAGCTTTGGATCAACCGAAAACATATTTTTAATTTAGAAATAGGTTGATTAAGGATTTTGATTTTTGGTGAAAATTCAATAGAAAATTATTTGGAATTTTTCTTGTACTTGTTTCAACAGGTCAACTAATTCTGTAAAATTTATTCTAAAAACATTTTTAATGTGTTCTCTTTATAATTTTATTTGATTTCTGGTTTTAGTGGAAAATGAATGGAAGAGACAAAACGATTGTGAAATTTCGGAAAAGTTAGAAGAAGAGGGAAGTAAAATGTCAGAAAATACTGCCGGCATAAACAAACGCCGCCATTCTGAAAGTGAAGATGAAAATATTTCGACGGTAAAGAAAACAAAACATAATGAAAAAATGGAGGTTGCAGGATTTAATATTTTGGAGAAAGACAACATAGAATCAGTTTCGGTGTCGATCGAGAAAAACGATTCAGATAATAAAAAAGTACTCAAAATTGATTCAACCACGGAAAACAAGAATGAGGGCAATGTCGTAGCGTCTTCTAGTGACGATCAAGATGATCTACTGGATAGACTTGATGCAATTGATTCGTCTGGTCTCCGACCGCCAGATTTAAAGCTAGATGAAATTGATACCACCGATCTTGAAAAGGATGATCTACTGAAAAGATTAGAAGAGGCAGAAGGCGGGATTGAATCAGAATCCTTAACAATACAAAATTCTATGGATGATCATTCATTGATTAATGAAGATTTGCTATTAGAGTGTGAAAATTTACCAACTGAAAAAGAAGAGCTGGAGCAACCTTCATCAACTAATACGGATTCAATTTTAATTATTGGAAAAGATAATGAAGAGCCTGCTAATGTACTTACTTTAGAACATATTGACTCTAAAGCGGATAATGATGCAGAGTCAGTAGTCTTAGTAGAATTAGATGATGTAGTATCCGATTCAACAGAGACGAAAGAAAAATCACTGGGAATTCATGCTTCAGAATGTGCGAAACCTGAGGTATTTACAGTTGATTCAACAGATGAACAAGTATCTACTAAAAGTATTGATAAAACTGAAAAGGTTGTTGATACCGTAGATTCCACAAATGAAACTTTAAATAATTTACCATCAGAAGTTCCATCGACCTCTTCATTATCATCGATAACGTCAAATAATGAATACTTTTCTAAAATTATGACTGAAACTGAAGTAAACCTGAACGAGATACAAAACACTTTTGAAATTACAAATCATAAACAACAGATACAAGTTGAAACATGCGTGGATTCAACAAATGAAGATAATCCAGATGTGGCTAAAGATAATTCGGTTGCGAGCAATGCTACCGAACATGAAATTGAATCATTTACGATTGACTCAACACATAAAACAAAGACTGTAGCAAATTTGACAGAGCTTATTGAAATCGCTGTAGATTCAACAAATGAAGCTTCAACAAATGAAGCTTTAAAATCAGTAATCGAACTAAATAAAGAAGTGACAAAAAAACTTGTTGAATGTGATGACAATGAATGCAAAGACGCGATTATTTCCAGTGGAGCTTCCATAGACGAAGAAAAGGACGAGGAAACCTCAGTAACGCCGAATGATAATACAAATGCATCTAACAAAGGAAATAACAATGTTGCTTCTGATGATATTCCATTATCTTTAGAAAAGATTGCGGATATTGTAAATGATGATCCAATCGATCATAAGGGTGTAATGGATGTGGATTTAGAAGAATCGTCGGAAGCACAGCCGGTACTTGTGAATTTACTTAAACCAAACAAATCACCGCAGTTACAAAAGGACTCCGACAATTTAGCCGAAGAAATCATACCAAATACAGCGGAATCAGTTAAATCAGAAGAACTAATTCCAATTACTTCGAACACTTCCGAAATTGAAAAGAAAGAATCTTCAGAAGCGCAACCATTATTCAAGGAACAAATAAATGAAATGGAAATATCTAATGAAATTCCAAATTCATCGGTAACTTCATCATCTAAAGAAGATTCACCGGCTAAATTAATATTCGAAAAAAATGCGATGAAAATCGAAAACACGATTGCTAAAGAAGAAACTGCGATTGAAATTCTACCCGTGAACCTTGTGGCTGCTACATCATTTGATTCCCATTTGAAAGAAAATGTTGAAGACATAGTTGTCGATGAAAATTTATTAGCTGATAATGAAGCAGCCGATCTCTGTGAACAAGCAACGGTGATTGTTCTGGATTATGATAATGATGAAGAAATAACTTCTAACGTAAATGAAGACGCGACTATTAAAACAGACATGCTTAAATTAGAAGACGCAGCACGTTTTTCTGATTCAACAGCAAGCATAAATAGCACCAGCGAGGAGGCAATAATTAATCATAATAAAGAAACACATATTGCAGAAAATGATAAATGTGATGGCAATCAAAATGTCGATACAAATAATCCAAAGAATTTGAACAACGATAAATTATTTGGGAATGTCATGCTTATGAATAATGGAAGTTCGACCCCAAATTCGAATAATACTTCCGCCACAACAAATGTGTTCAATAGTACACCTATTTTAAAGACGTTTGAAATCTCTTCTGAAAATGTTTCAACAATTTCTGATAATCCAAAACCTTGTAGCTCAACGTCTGTTGTAGTTCTTAGTGAGGATACAATAGCCAATACCACAGAAGAAGAAGGTAAAGTTCGTAAGTAGGAATTTGTATTTTCCTGTGTTTTATTTTTAATACTGTTGTGCCTGACAATTTTTTTAAATAATTTATTGCCTTTTCGGAATGATTGATTTGTATATTTATTTATTCAGATAGCGTACTGTCAATAAATAAACTGATTCTATTGATAATTCTATTTTCAAAATAAAATGATTAGCCAAATTAATTTGTTAATTGATAGTGGTTAATATAACTAATAATCTATTTAATAAATTAGGCATTTTAGCTAGGAATTTTGTTATCAGGCATAATATAATTTTGGTAATTAGAATTACAGTTAAAATAAATTAATTTCACTGTTTTGTTCTTTATATAATTCTAGTTACAGAAAGCGAAACGCAGTGTTCGTCAGATGGTATTACAAATTTTGCTAAATCTATCATAAAACTAAATGGACTATCGCCGTCTTCATCGCAGTCTGAAGGTATTAAAAGTATTGATGATGATGTGCTAAAAGATAGTTTAAACGGTTTAAACTTAGACCTAACCAATGAGACTTCTGAGGACGCACTATACGAAGTTGGTATTTGGTATGAAGAGAACGAGTTGAAATACTTAGCTGTAGAGAAATTGGATCGCAATAAAAAATTCGGTGGTCGATTGACTCCAGCATCATCAAGTGATATAACTGGAAATGAATCTTCTGATAAGCGTTCATCAAATGGTAGCTTTGGAAGTTTAGGTCCATTTACATTGCCAGTAGCTCGATTATCGGCCATGTCCTCTAACTCATCAAGTATGAGCCAAAAAAGTATTGGAAAATTTGCCATTCCTGCATTACCACAAAGAAATAAGCAAACGATTAAAGGAATATCGACGTTGTGCAATTTCATGATTGAACATTTTTCTAAAATTAAAGCTAGCTTAAACCTGAATCAAGAAAATCAGGATAATTTGACATATACACCGAAAGGTCGTGGAAAAGAGGCCGCAAAAAAATCCTTTATTAAAGAGCATGATGAATTTGCGTATGAAGACAAAGCGACAAAAGAAATGAACGCTCAAAGCAGCAAAGGGAATAAACGTAAAGCAGATACATCAAACGATTCTATTTCGACTACAGATGACGAGAAAACACCCAAGTCTAAAGTTTCAAAAAAAATCGGTAAAATATCCAATTTAAGTGCGTCTAAACAAGGACATTTTTTGGTTCCACCTTCTGAAGTTTTGGATGATGCAAAAATTGGTTTGAATGTTTTAGCACGCTGGATCGATAAAAAATATTATGCAGGCAAAGTGGTTGAAAGTAAGCCTGGAATGAAGTATGTAATTAAGTTTGAAGATGGAGCTCTCAAAACTCTACCACAAGATTTAATTGTGTTTGGTCGCGATGAAAATATTTTACCCCTTCTTGGCCATCAAGTACATGCACTAGTTGAAAATGATGAATATGAAGTTGGCTATGTTCAAGAATCAGAGATTGAAAACGACATAATTTACTATAAAATTTCAATCGATACCAAAACGATTCGCGTCACCAGCTCGGATATTTATTTAACTGAGGACCAAGCAAAATCGATTCAAAATATTTTTAAAAATACAAGCGATTTAAATATTTCGGATGATAAACTAAATTTAACTGATGGAGGGGATTTAAAAATTGGATCAACGATAAAGGGGCGGCCGCATCGTAACGTGCAAAAACCAGAAATAATTGTCGCTACCACAACCACTGGTAGAGCAGGACGAGGGAAGAAAGGTGATAAATCTGCTAATGAAACCGAGGCCGGATTTTCTGGTGGCATCGCACCTACTAAGCGAGGAAGAAAGCCAAAACGACCTCAACCACAATCTGAGAGTAGTGATGTATCTGATTCTCTCGAATTGGATTCCGCACCAAATAGTCCAGATTCAGCATTGGAAGCAATAAATGGGGTTCAGCCAGAACTTCAAAAGACGCCGAAGGAATCTCAAATTAATAGTAAGTTTCAAAGTTACACTTTAATTCACTATTTTTTCAAATATTTTTTTAAAATTTTCCAAATCTCAATTTAAAATTTTCTTAAATTGATTTTTGTAGAAATGTGTATCATGGCCGAATATTTAGGAACTGATAAACCTGATAAAAATAAAAATTTAGAAGATCTTTTAGGTCCGATTCCAAACAACAAAAGCTTATTCCGTAATAAACATTTCATTCTCACGTGCACAATTGCCATGAAATCTCCAAGACCATCGTCTACGAAAAAGGTATTTTAGTAATTAATATATTTAGGGAAAAAAGAAATAAATTAGCTAAATAAATTTCTTATAATAGTCTGAAACTCCTGATGACATGAAGAATAAATATAGGAAATTTACATCGCTTCCATTCATCAAGGAGCATTTACGTAAACAAATCGAGGAAGGTGGTGGAAAGGTGTATAATCATTTCGAGGATATACCAAAAAATAAATATAAACAATGCAAATTAATATCTCCATCGCCATGTGTGACGGCAAAATATGTACAATGTTTGGCGGCAGAAATTCCGGTAAGTTTGTTTAATTAATCAATTTAATGAATAATGAAAATAAAAGTCGCTATGAAAACTTCTAATTTATAACATCTATATTAAGTTTTAAATTAAATCTGTTATTTTTAATTAATGAAAATTACTAAAAAAAGGCACGGTATCAAAAAAAGCTTATAGCGAGAAATAATGTTATGTCAATACAGCTAGTACTGGGTCTCAATTAGATTCCTACTTCCAATCACATAATAAAGATTAGAACATTGTTTCATGTTTGTATTTATTGCTCATGAAAATCATACTATTCGCGTTCAACAATTAATTTATATTGAAAAATGTAGAAAAGTAAAAACACATCAGAATGAACTATAACTGTGATTCAAATAATACAGTAGCTTAGTTTTTTTGTAAAGCCGTTGCCAATCGAAACAGTCAATTCACTTCAGTTGATTTAGATCTTTAGTTAATTCACCTCGTTCGGTTTTTGTCAATTTCGCTCTATAAATGTAATTTGATTGAAAAGTAACGATAGATTAGAAGAATGGTTGATAAACAACAAATTAATTTTGGGCAAGTGAAAAATTAAATTGTCCATATCAAAATGAAGTTTGCTAGTCTGGCGACTATAGATTTTCTTCCTTAATTTAAAACTTTGTCTGGACCAACAATTGTTAAGAGATATCAAGAATTATTACATCGGAGAAAAATCGCGACTTACACTTAAATATTAGTTGATTATATTTTATTATTTCAGTAGTTTTTTTCTTAAGATTTTTTTTACAACAGACTGGAAATTTTCTGGGAGTTATGAATAATAATAATAATAATCTCCTTTACTTTAAGTTCATAAGCAGTATCTTATTAAAATTAATGGTTATTCATGACTGTCAATTAATTCTTGTGAATCTCAATTCAAAAATATGGAACATGATCTTTAAATAAAATATATGATGTTAAAATCTAAGAGCTTCATGTACGAGTAACAATTTCAATTTAGGTAATTATTGGAGATATGAAGCCGATCTCGTACGATTGATCCTTTTCGAGAAGGTTTTTTCGATCTGAACTCATGACGAAGACAACATAATTTAATTGATTCATTTTGGAATAGTGCTTTTGTTTCACTGTTCTTATCAGTGAGATTCATAATGCCTATAATTTTAGAATAAAACCAAATGCCAACCATAAAACCAAATGACATGAGATAGGAAAATGACATTTTCAACTTATAATTTGGATCAGCAATTAGCTGGTGCATTTACTAGGCTCGGAGTTACCCTATATAAATACTCAAATTATTGGTATTACGTATTCACTTTTGCCCCAACTCTTTATTACTATGGCTGTACCTTTATATAAATTGCTTAGAAAGAAACAGTTGCAGCGTACTAAAAATCGGTATTCACCAATAATTGTCAAATTGTCGGCTTCTATGACTGCGGAGCAATGGTCAAGTAAATCAATTATTAAGGTAAAAGTTGAATTTTAGTATTTTTGTTTTATTGAAATACGGGCTTTTGTCTTTTTTCAGCTTACTCATTCGGTAGATCTTCAAAAATGAATAACCTAAACGTTAAACATTTACTTTTGTGTACTCGATTTACCCTGTTTTTTGATAGGATAAATGAATTTAGTAAAAATTTACTTTTTCCTAGTATTGGTTCGCAGTCGATGTATATGATTTCTATTATCGAATTACTATACTGAACAAATTTAGCACTGGTTGGTCTCTCTCTCAACAGTAAATACAACAAATTGTTTTTTTTAAATTACCTAATGGCTGTATTTTTGTATCTTTTTCTTAACGGAAACTAACAAGAACTGTACATAGCTTACAATCTAAAAATATGTTATCTAAGTCCTTAACCTATGTTAAATATTTATTGTTAGTATGCATGCATAATTAATTTAAATACAAACATGTGTTAGCTCAAATATGTAGTTATATTAAGGTTATAAATACAATAGATTAGATCCACTAGGGATCTTCTCTGCGAAGCCGTCTATATTTCGTTTGCCTTAATAGTTTCGTTGCCAAATCATTTTGATGTGTTTTCAGTTTCGAAAAGTACTTCAAATTGTGTTCTTATATCATATCTCTTTGACCGTTTTAATCTCAAGGTTTCTATGGATTTTACAATATCGCGGATAATTAGTAATACAGATATATGTTTGATGCGCTTGTACAGCCCCATTGTTGAATTCCATATGTTCATATATGGATTAGAATCGCTTTGTATAGTAGAACGATGCATTTTAATGAAAGTTTTGATTTTATTCCTATCAGCCAGTATAGTTTTGAAAATTTTATTTTTATTTGATTACGCTTTCTCGATGTTAACCTTGTATCAGATGAAGACCCAAGTATTTTACGTTTGTTTAGTGATGATGACATTGTTTAATTTCACCGCTTGACATGTAAGTTTATTCGACGTAAATCGCTTTTATCCGTTACGTTCTTTGCCCATTTTCAATTTTGTATAAGTGATGTTAATTCTCTTGATGCAGTTTGAGGATTTTTGTGTGAAAACATAATAGCCGTGTCATCTGCAAATATTGATGTGATTACCTGATCAGTTGTTGGTAGATCGGCAATATACAATAAATACAATACTGGTCGCAATACGCTGCCTTGTGAAACTCCTGCGTTTATGCCATTTAGTTCAGTAATGGCTGCATTATGTTTAACCTGGTATTTTTTTTGAAACAATGTTCAATTAGCCAATGTTTATCTGTTTGCCTAACTGGTGGGCTCGATAATGCTGGTCGCCGGCAGTTCATTAAGGTAACTCTGGATTCCTTGGTCTTCTCAACGATTCTTTCAGAGCTATAATAGCCCTATTTAATTTCGATATTCAAATACAACAAATAAAAATTCAAAACTGTATAAAAACAGAAAAACAATATTAAATTTTTTTCAGTATCATTTTGCAATAAATATACTTTTTTTTATGGTGAAAAATTTTAATTTTTTTGATTTTTTTATAGTTTAGTAGTTCACTAAAAAAGAAATGTATAGAATATCATGTTTTATTGTTGTTGCTTAAAATACAGAGTGTCAAATGTTGGCAAAACGCGTGAACATGCTAATGTATTTGCGGCTGTCAAATAAAAAGTAGTTATCGGATATTGTGACTAAATCATTAAGTTCTTCCCTATTTTGTTTTTGAATTTTGAATTATCGTATTATGTATGTGTAGTTTTTTTGTGGGCCTTTTAACATTCTTGTGTAAAGCAAACAACCACAAAGTCGTTATATATTGTTTTCTTGCAAAATTGGCTTAAATACGATCGGGTCAGCCTTGTTATATCCTTTGAATCTGATTCAGTATGTATTATCACAAATTTTGACTTAAATAATTTGTGTAATTTATATTAAATGTGTGGAATCTCCAGGTAGTGAAATCGATACAGATACAGTTTGCTTTTGTTCAATTCATCAAAATGTCAAATTAATTATTTATGGAACGAATGTGGAAATTATAGCCATTGAGAAGATATCGCACTACCCAGATTGTTTTAAATATATATTATGTGTTAATACTACATCAATCTGCTATCTTCTAGAATGCGACACTTGCCCAGAATTGGATGGGTTTATATTTGAGTAAATCATATTAAATATGACTAGGAGTGGCTGAAAGTCGATTTAATCAGTAGGTTTCGACCTTTAGATGCAACTTGGAAAATTATTCACAATCGCTAGATGATTTCTTGTATTGTTTCATTATTAGCCTGAAACATCTGATACCATAAACATAATGCAAATTAAATAAACACGATGCAAATTATACTATATTTATTTTATCAAATTTACCGTTTTTTTTAAATTTTGAAATAGACCAACACATACCACAAATAAACAGTTTTTCTCCTGTATGTGTTCAAATGTGGAAGAGCGTGGAACAGATGAAATTCGTTTGCGCAAAATTCACATTGATGTGGTTTTCGTTCAAAATGAATTTTCTTTGTATATATTGTGGAAAAAAAAAATTCTAAAATAGAGATATTATATATTTTATAAATCTCTTCTTTTGGATTTACATTTCATTCTTATTTTATTGTTACTTTTTTCGTATACACATTTAATTTTACCTCAATAGACCATACATGCACATTTCCGATTTTTATGTGCATTCCAAAGAGCCTGTGAAGTTTCTAACAAAAAATAACACGTATGCGTATACGGTTCCAATTAGAAAAAATTTGAACGAAAAGGAACGAAAATCCCATTGGAATCCAATTGAAATCAATATGTATTGGTAAATTCCGCCATGTTAAAATGAGAATTTCAAGAAACTAAATTATTTCATAAAGTAATTTTTTCAATAATTATGGCAATATAAAAATTATTAAAAAAAACGAAAAAACGAAACAAAAACATTTTCACTAACTGGCATCGCATACGAAACTTTATAATTTTTTGTTAGCAACTTTATAGATGTTAACAAATCCAATAACAAGACACTCTCGGAGATTTGGGCAAAACACCGCTATATACGTAAGTCTAATAGACCTATCGTAAGGGAACATTTCACAGAAGACGATTTTTTTAAACGGAGAATTTGAGATGAGTTTTCCAGCATTTTTTTACTTATAGTTTGAGTTATTTCTAAAAATTTGTAATTATTTACACTAATTAACAAGGCACTCTCGGAGATTTGGGCAAGATTCCGCTATATATGTAGGTCTAATAGGCCCATCATTAGGGAATATTTCATAGAAGAAGATTTTTCCAAACGGAGGATTTGAAATGAGTTTTCCAGCATTTGTTTTCATACAGTTTGAGTTATTTCTAAAAATTTGTTATTATTTACACTAATTAACCAGGAAATCTCGGAGATTTGGGCAAGATTCCGGTATATAGGTCTAATAGGCCTATTACTAGGGAACATTTCATAAAAGAAGATGTTTCCAAACGGAGGATTTGAGATGAGTTTTCCACCATTTGTTTTTTTATAGTTTGAGGTATTTCTAAAAATTTGTTATCATTTACACTAATTAACAAGGCACTCTCGGAGATTTGGGCAAGATTCCGCTATATAGGTCTAATAGGCCTATCGTTAGGGAATATTTCATAGAAAAACATTTTTCCAAACGGAGGATTTGAGATGAGTTTTCCGACGTTTTTAAACAAATTTTGTGTTATTTTTTAAAATTAATATCTTAAGATATAACTCAAAATATAAGTAAAAAATAACTCATCTCAAATCCTCCGTTTGGAAAAATCTTCTTCTATGAATTGTTCCCTAATTATAGGCCTATTTGACCTATATAGCGGAATCTAGCCCAAATCTTCGAGAGTGCCTTGTTAATTTGTGCAAATAATTACAAATTTTTAGAAATAACTCAAACTATAAGAAAAAAAATTCTGGAAAACTCATCTGAAATCCTCCGTTTGGAAAAATCTTCTTCTATGAAATATTCCCTAATGATAGGCCTATTAGACCTATATAGCGGAATCTTGCCCAAATCTCCGAGAGTGCCTTGTTATTTGGTTTGTTTAATTCAAGAATGATTCTAACAATAATTATGTCTTTTTTGTATTTGATTCCGATTAGAAAAATTATTTGGTTTTCTTCTATTCCTATAATTTTTTTTAAAATTATTATTATTGCTTGCTTTAAATAATTGATTAAAGTAGACATACAAATTTTTATATTTCCCATACACAATAGGTGCGTTTTTTTATTAACAGAACTTCAAGTTCTATAAGAACATCGGGAATAATACTGGGAAATTTTATTTAGTTTAACCAATATATTTAATTTAAGTTCTATTTATTTGAATAAATTTCAACTTCTAACTAAATTTTTTGACGTCTATTGTGAAATAATACAGGTATCAATCATAAAACAATGAAAAATATTTGTTTAAAATATTTCCTTTTAAAATTTCCCTTTTTTTTCGAGTTCGTGTACTATGAATTTATCGCGAACTTGAAAAAACCAATGTTTTATCCATTGAATACATTGAAAAATAAAGTTAAATTTGATATTATTTCGATAATAGTGAATTAAAATGTGTAGTTTAACATTAAATGTATCTTATTTATTGATAAAAAATTAAATTCATTTGGATTTTACTGAAAAAATGAGAAAATTCTATCCAGAACTTCATTCCAATAAGAACATTTTTTTAATTAAAAAACACGACTAATATTAAAAATCACTCATTTTTTCCAATAAGAATTGTATTTTGAGTGATACTAATACAGATATATTTTTTGTTAAGTTTTATTTTTTGTTAGAAATTTCACTTCGGTCATTCCAAATCTTCTATATATTCATAGAAAATTTTGATTCAATACTACGACAATAGGTAAATGTCCTATTGTTAAAATTGGGAGTTAAAAATACATAATAAAATTAATTTGTTTTGTGTTTACTGATTTATTTACTTAAAATTTTTTTGAGATCAATTTATGATTTTAAAATTGACAATTTTGATGATGCGATATTTTTTTTCACTGTCCATTTACAATGCTTCCTAAATATTCGAATTTAGGAATCAAGTCGGAAATTAACTGCAGCGTTCGTTACACCCATGAGAAATTACGTGTTCTCCAGGTCCCTTTTGGGTTGTGTGGCGCACCAGTAGTCCTCCAGCGATTTAAGTTCCATTCTTATGTAGCAAACGGTAAAGTTCAACCATCTGATTCAAAGTTCAAAGCTACTTGAAATTTCCAAAGCCACTCACTGTAAAAGCAGTACCAAGCTTCTTTGGGCTCACTAAATATTTTCGGAAGTTCATTCTTAATTATTAAACAATTGCGAGACCGAACTATTGAAGAAAAATATTAAACTGACATCTGCACAAAACTGAAACACGTGCATTGAGTAACACCAATATCATAAAATCTATAAAAATTTTATGGTGTTCATAGCAAGGGTGTTTATCCAAAAATCGAATTGTGTTGCTGTTCCGTACTTCTAGCGTTTCGTGGCATCTATTAATGTTGTTTCGAATATTTTATATTTGAGGTGATTTAAAAAAAAAATTGAAAATACTTGTACACAAAGATTATATTATTACATTTATTGATAACATACCCGATGTAATATATCAATGCGGCATCATCTATTTTAGTATGGCGTTCATCGTCACTTCCGTAATTTACATGAAACTGTTCAGTAGGCTCGAGCATAATGTCATCATTTATAATCTAATCATCATTATCAGGATTATTATGATCAGTAATGTTAAATTTAGCATTGTCGAATTCATTTTTATCACTTATTGTAACAAATTGCATGACTGTATTCAAATCATCTTGTTCGTTATCAGTGTTATCACTCAATGCATTGCCATTTAAAAATTGTTCATGCTCTCGATTTGCCGGATCATTGTAATTAGAAATAGCAGTAAGTAATTCGTTTGTGCCGTTTTAAAATTCTTCAAACACTGGTGAGGGGCAATCCGGAATCGCGAACTATTTCTCGTGTACTAATATGATGATTATGAGCCACTGCTGCCAATACAGCAATTTCATTATTTTCTCCAGTGACTGTTGCTCTACGGGTCCTCTTTTTCGGTTGAACATTTCCATCAGTAATAAATTGTTTGATAGTACGGCCAAATGAAGCACGTGAACGAATCCTATCCGGAAAACGTTGAGCGTAAATAGCAACAGCATTTTCAAGATTTCTGCCAGAACCATTTCAATTTTCTCTGGCACAGTTAAACGCTCCATTCTAAAGTATTTTGTGGTTTATTTTGCAATTACGAAAAACATGAAGATAAGAAATAACACAAACGTTAAATGTGATTTACAAAACTGAATAAATTGTTTTGATGATGAATTTCGAGTATTTCCAATGAAAACGTGATGTTTTTTATTTCAAACGTATTGCAGAATCGAATGCGTGTGTTCTAAGAAGGAGAAATTGAAAAAATTGAATTTCGTCGATTACAACGCCATCTATCATGAACCGAACAAAATATTTCATTCAAATCATACGTACTTTTAGTAGTAGAATCCGTATCTGCAATAAAATATATGGCTTCCTATCTTAGTTTAAAAGTTACCGCGCCCCACCTACACAGCGGGGGTGGGGGACTATTTTTTTTGCACTAATGTATTTCCCCCGCGGTATGATTAAATTTTGATTATGGACATTTTTTCCGTAGAGTGGCTATTTTTCGAGATATTTGGTCGTCTCAGTTTAAAAGAAACACCCGGTATACAAAATAAACAAATAAATAGATATTTTATCATGAAGAGGGAAAACGATATTTACAACAACAAAATGTGTATAATCATTCTCTCTAAGGTTGCCGTTTTTATATATTAATTAATCTATTAACCAATCCATAGAAGATTAGTCAAATTTTGGTGTATCAAGCTAAAATTAAATGTGTTAGTGTTAATGCAAACGAAAAAAATTAACAATAAAAATTTAAAAGTGAATGACATGTAAATTCAAATTTTTGACCTATTTTTGTAGTAATGAACATATTGACCCATTTTCGTAGTTTAAACAAATTTTGTGTTATTTTTTAAAATTAATATCTTAAGATATAACTCAAAATATAAGTAAAAAATAACTCATCTCAAATCCTCCGTTTGGAAAAATCTTCTTCTATGAATTGTTCCCTAATTATAGGCCTATTTGACCTATATAGCGGAATCTAGCCCAAATCTTCGAGAGTGCCTTGTTAATTTGTGCAAATAATTACAAATTTTTAGAAATAACTCAAACTATAAGAAAAAAAATTCTGGAAAACTCATCTGAAATCCTCCGTTTGGAAAAATCTTCTTCTATGAAATATTCCCTAATGATAGGCCTATTAGACCTATATAGCGGAATCTTGCCCAAATCTCCGAGAGTGCCTTGTTATTTGGTTTGTTTAGACTGTGTCCGAAACCTGTGATAAATATTTTTTAGTACAGAATTTTGACTTTTGCATGCAAAAATCCAAGACACCCAAATTATTATAGTCTATCGCTATCATAATTTTTGACAGATCCGTACGAATAATTTATATCATTGTGTTGTAGTAGGCCGAGCAATAGAAAAAAATTTGTATACATATAAAATGGCGGATGGATCGAAATTTTATGATGTTTTTGGCGGGATGATACTATTTATATACATACGAGCATATATATAATTTATATGAACACACACACACTGAATTAATATAAAATGAAATGATTAAAAGATAAATAAAAATAAATAAAAGTTCGAATATACAAAAATGATTTTTTTAATAAATAAAAGCTTTATAATTTAATATATTTAATGTTATTAATTTAATTATAAGAGTAAATCATCTACAATACTGCACATATGTCTGTCGTGAGGATAAATCCCATCTTCACCCGCCCCATTATTCTGTGAATCGTTATCCATATCGAGAAAATTATCAGGCAACATGAGTTTATTGTCCAAATATATATTGTCTGGTAATGCTGCGAATGGATTTTTGACAATCTCTCTCACCTTCTCTAAATGTCTTTGGAATCGTTCAGCAGTCTCAACTCGTTGCCTCTTTTGCATCTCCATAATGACGCAAAAGGTTTCACGCGCCTGATGTGGCCGAAATTCATTTAGGAGGTGGTGGTGGATGTAGACGAATAGAAGATTTAAATCTTCAATCTAAATGAAATATACTTTTAGAAATATGATCATGATTTATATAAACTAAAGGAATCCTTCATGCCTTTTCTGTTCGCCTCGGGCTGTCCGTAATCGCTTGAACTCTTGACTTTCAAGAGGTCTGATTATAGTGTCATCGTTGTTAAACGAATTGCCAAACATAGAGTATGTTTCATGGATGGGTGGTGGAGGTCGCGTAGCACAATTTTTACGTATATTTTCCTCTGTGATAAATAAATAAATTCACATACTGGGCCGGAGGTAATGGTAGTGCTATTACTTGGGCTGTTTCAGCATTAGCCATTTTTTTAAACTAATTAATATAGGTTTTAGTTGTATATAAATATTTTGATGAATATTTTGATGCTTGGTTTAATATTTTGATGCTTGGTTTTGCATTTCTATTTCTGGATCCATTTTATTGTAAAAAAAATTCAACGTCACTTTCAAATTTATTTTTTTATTTATCACAAACACAATTTTACACAGAACACAACAAAATTTGTATTAATAAAAATAATTATTATAATAAAAATAATAATAAATATTAATAAAACTTTATTTAAATTAGTTTTTATTTTATAAAAATATCGACACGAATTTATTATTACAAGAAAAACACAACTGAATAATGGCGTTCATTTTCACAAAAATTTGACGTTTAAACGTGGTGAGGCATTTAAGGTGGGGAGATTTATTATACATTTCGGACGGCATAATAAAAATTTGTGAATGTAGGGGAATAATTCTCAAATAATGTCAAAATTCTGTACTAAAAAATATTTATCACAGGTTTCGGACACAGTCTTAATTCAAGAATGATTCTAACAATAATTATGTCTTTTTTGTATTTGATTCCGATTAGAAAAATTATTTGGTTTTCTTCTATTCCTATAATTTTTTTAAAAATTATTATTATTGCTTGCTTTAAATAATTGATTAAAGTAGACATACAAATTTTTATATTTCCCATACACAATAGGTGCGTTTTTTTATTAACAGAACTTCAAGTTCTATAAGAACATCGGGAATAATACTGGGAAATTTTATTTAGTTTAACCAATATATTTAATTTAAGTTCTATTTATTTGAATAAATTTCAACTTCTAACTAAATTTTTTGACGTCTATTGTGAAATAATACAGGTATCAATCATAAAACAATGAAAAATATTTGTTTAAAATATTTCCTTTTAAAATTTCCCTTTTTTTTCGAGTTCGTGTACTATGAATTTATCGCGAACTTGAAAAAACCAATGTTTTATCCATTGAATACATTGAAAAATAAAGTTAAATTTGATATTATTTCGATAATAGTGAATTAAAATGTGTAGTTTAACATTAAATGTATCTTATTTATTGATAAAAAATTAAATTCATTTGGATTTTACTGAAAAAATGAGAAAATTCTATCCAGAACTTCATTCCAATAAGAACATTTTTTTAATTAAAAAACACGACTAATATTAAAAATCACTCATTTTTTCCAATAAGAATTGTATTTTGAGTGATACTAATACAGATATATTTTTTGTTAAGTTTTATTTTTTGTTAGAAATTTCACTTCGGTCATTCCAAATCTTCTATATATTCATAGAAAATTTTGATTCAATACTACGACAATAGGTAAATGTCCTATTGTTAAAATTGGGAGTTAAAAATACATAATAAAATTAATTTGTTTTGTGTTTACTGATTTATTTACTTAAAATTTTTTTGAGATCAATTTATGATTTTAAAATTGACAATTTTGATGATGCGATATTTTTTTTCACTGTCCATTTACAATGCTTCCTAAATATTCGAATTTAGGAATCAAGTCGGAAATTAACTGCAGCGTTCGTTACACCCATGAGAAATTACGTGTTCTCCAGGTCCCTTTTGGGTTGTGTGGCGCACCAGTAGTCCTCCAGCGATTTAAGTTCCATTATTATGTAGCAAACGGTAAAGTTCAACCATCTGATTCAAAGTTCAAAGCTACTTGAAATTTCCAAAGCCACTCACTGTAAAAGCAGTACCAAGCTTCTTTGGGCTCACTAAATATTTTCGGAAGTTCATTCTTAATTATTAAACAATTGCGAGACCGAACTATTGAAGAAAAATATTAAACTGACATCTGCACAAAACTGAAACACGTGCATTGAGTAACACCAATATCATAAAATTTATAAAAATTTTATGGTGTTCATAGCAAGGGTGTTTATCCAAAAATCGAATGGTGTTGCTGTTCCGTACTTCTAGCGTTTCGTGGCATCTATTAATGTTGTTTCGAATATTTTATATTTGAGGTGATTTAAAAAAAAAATTGAAAATACTTGTACACAAAGATTATATTATTACATTTATTGATAACATACCCGATGTAATATATCAATGCGGCATCATCTATTTTAGTATGGCGTTCATCGTCACTTCCGTAATTTACATGAAACTGTTCAGTAGGCTCGAGCATAATGTCATCATTTATAATCTAATCATCATTATCAGGATTATTATGATCAGTAATGTTAAATTTAGCATTGTCGAATTCATTTTTATCACTTATTGTAACAAATTGCATGACTGTATTCAAATCATCTTGTTCGTTATCAGTGTTATCACTCAATGCATTGCCATTTAAAAATTGTTCATGCTCTCGATTTGCCGGATCATTGTAATTAGAAATAGCAGTAAGTAATTCGTTTGTGCCGTTTTAAAATTCTTCAAACACTGGTGAGGGGCAATCCGGAATCGCGAACTATTTCTCGTGTACTAATATGATGATTATGAGCCACTGCTGCCAATACAGCAATTTCATTATTTTCTCCAGTGACTGTTGCTCTACGGGTCCTCTTTTTCGGTTGAACATTTCCATCAGTAATAAATTGTTTGATAGTACGGCCAAATGAAGCACGTGAACGAATCCTATCCGGAAAACGTTGAGCGTAAATAGCAACAGCATTTTCAAGATTTCTGCCAGAACCATTTCAATTTTCTCTGGCACAGTTAAACGCTCCATTCTAAAGTATTTTGTGGTTTATTTTGCAATTACGAAAAACATGAAGATAAGAAATAACACAAACGTTAAATGTGATTTACAAAACTGAATAAATTGTTTTGATGATGAATTTCGAGTATTTCCAATGAAAACGTGATGTTTTTTATTTCAAACGTATTGCAGAATCGAATGCGTGTGTTCTAAGAAGGAGAAATTGAAAAAATTGAATTTCGTCGATTACAACGCCATCTATCATGAACCGAACAAAATATTTCATTCAAATCATACGTACTTTTAGTAGTAGAATCCGTATCTGCAATAAAAAATATGGCTTCCTATCTTAGTTTAAAAGTTACCGCGCCCCACCTACACAGCGGGGGTGGGGGACTATTTTTTTTGCACTAATGTATTTCCCCCGCGGTATGATTAAATTTTGATTATGGACATTTTTTCCGTAGAGTGGCTATTTTTCGAGATATTTGGTCGTCTCAGTTTAAAAGAAACACCCGGTATACAAAATAAACAAATAAATAGATATTTTATCATGAAGAGGGAAAACGATATTTACAACAACAAAATGTGTATAATCATTCTCTCTAAGGTTGCCGTTTTTATATATTAATTAATCTATTAACCAATCCATAGAAGATTAGTCAAATTTTGGTGTATCAAGCTAAAATTAAATGTGTTAGTGTTAATGCAAACGAAAAAAATTAACAATAAAAATTTAAATAGAATGACATGTAAATTCAAATTTTTGACCTATTTTTGTAGTAATGAACATATTGACCCATTTTCGTAGTAGTGACTAGTGAATCAACATTTTCTATGAATAAAAAATCGGAAATGTGCATGTATGGTCTATTGAGGTAAAATTAAAATAATATGTATACGAAAAAAGTAACAATAAAATGAGAATGAAATGTAAATCCAAAAGAAGAGATTTATAAAATATATAATATCTCTATTTTAGAATTTTTTTTTTCACAATTAATACAAAGAGTATAAATGTCAAAGAGAGCCTAGTAGGGCGCTAATAGAATATTTATATTTTTTTAAATGTGTTCACTTGGATTTCTATCGCATTGTTTATATATCTTTAATTCAACTTAGTTGATATGGTCTTTGTAAAGTGGGAAGGAGGTTTTCCGAGTGGTACATCAAGAAAACTAGTCAAAAATATCGAGAATAACATTTAATTAATAAAGTGTTAGCTCACGATAGACACCACATTGTTGACATTCTCGGGGTCGAACAAACTCACGATTTGCCTACTGAATTACTGTTCAGATCGATTAAAAACTTAGTGTACGTTAGAAGACCTGAAAGAAGTACAAATTATTGACGACAGCGATAAAGACATCTCTGATTGTAGGATAGACTGAAGCACTGTAAAATAAATCGATAATCAAAGAGTATAAATAGTAGTAATACAATATTAATATTTTCTATCGATACAATAAAAAGACATAATCAAAATATTAATGAAATATTTAACTCTAAAATGTCGGCCAATTCAATTTAACTGAAGAACCGTTAGTTAGAAATTTCGTGCAACCGGACATAAGTGTAATAAAAATCGGATTCTATCTAGAATTATTTATTTATTTATTATATGCAAGAATTATTCACATGGGCTAAAAGCTTAATTGCCGATATGAAATTTGAATTTTAGTCAGATGTAGTATGTAAATAAGAAAAAGGCTGCTTGCCAATAGATTCGTGTGTGATAAGTGTTGTAAAAAATATTCAAATTCCGAAAATTGTGTTGCATTTAAACAAAAACTTATATGTTGTTTTAATTTTTATTAAAATATTTTATATTAATACAATAGTTTGGTGTTTTAAATTTAACTTATACACAAACAAAAATAGATTAGAGGTTATGCTAAAACATATTTCACAAAATCCCTAAACCGCTCCCAATCTGTTATTTTTTTTATGTGTTAGAATATTGAACGACCAAGAATAATAAATGATAATGAATAATTAATAATACAAATAGTTATCAAAGTCAAAAATAGTGCAAATACCTTTAGAATTATATTCAAAGTTGATTTTGACATATAACAAGAGCGTATCGTAGTTAATCAATTTTGCAACAAAAAAACAAAACAACGCCATTCTATGATTATGATTTTTATATTTTTTCTTAATCGCCTCACTTACCAAAAATGAGCCTTCTTTGATAAAAATATCCGATAATTATCGTTAACTATCAATTGTTCAAATATTTGTTGTTGCGCAACAACAACTAAAAATTCTCATTTCATAAAAAGCATTAAATAATACAAAAAGAAAATCATAAAATGTTGATATGACTTCTGGTCTTATATACGAGTATTGCATTTGTGAGCTGACATATTTTTCACCATGCACTTTATACTATATTATACATACATATACATTTTAAATCATACGTGCAAATAAAGTATAGTTCTACCTCTCTATGGCTGTTTCCGAAACCGATACTTATTTCAAACTTATACCGGGTTTCCATCGTCAATAGCATAATAGTATAATAGTATTATACTAGTTATAATAGTATTATACTATTATACTATCATTCATAGTCGGGTTTCCATCATATAGTGTGAAGTAAGCTGTTTAATTATGTTTGAATATTGAAATTTGTCTTTTAATGTTTTATACAAATTACAATAATCAAATCACAATAACTATGTATGTAAATCAAAAACGTATAGTTATATCAAAATACCACAAAAAAACTTCGAACGAATCGAAATTGTAATAAAAAAGTACACTGTCATGAAATATATTGTTAAAAATATAATTTGATACCTACTTTATTTTTGATAGCTAGTATACTTAAATATTATAATAAAGTATTATACTATCAACTTCGCGTTTCCATCGTCGTAGTATAATAGTATAATACTATTAAACTATTATACTATCACGATGGAAACCCGGTATTATTTACTTATTAGTCGCCATCTTAAATAAGTAAGAAAAGTCATCCGAATTGATTTCACTTACTTATTTTGACAGAAACACGAAAACAATAAATTTTTGTGCTTTTATAGATAAAAATTTTGTTTGTATTATTTATTATAAACATAACAAATATTAATATATGGGTAATTTAAAAAAATTGTTGCTTCTAAATTTAATGACGAACAAAAACGTCTATTCGTATATTATATTTGTTCATTAATGATAATATATTTTGTATATTTCTTTACCTAATTATAAATTTACTAAAAGGTAATTTTAATTTGATGTTGTCATTCAACAAGAACAACAAAAAATTGACAATTAATTTAGCTTTTCTAGCATGAAAGAGATAGCAAATATGTTACCTCGCAAGGAGACTTATTTGAATAAGTCTGGTTCCACAAATAAGTTTTGGTTTCGGAAACAGCCTATGCCACAAATTAATATAATTATTTTTCAAAATTCACAATTTCAAATTGGATTCATGAACATAATTTTTTGACTATATTACTGTTTTATTTTCAGTTTGACTGTAAAAATCATTTCATTTTCGTTCAAATCAAGTAACAACTAAACATTTATTAAAAAGTGCAAATAGTTCCTAATCGACTGTGGTCAAAATCGGATAAATACTACTTTTAGTTTTTAAGATATCAGAACAAAAGTGAAACGAGATTTTTTGACTTATAATTTCGAGAATAATTAATAATTAGAATAACTAACCATAACTAATTTCGAGAATCCGTAGTAGTATTTTTTACTACTATAATATTTATGCTCTTACCCTCTTCAATATAATACCGTCAGTCGCGATTCGCATTTTTGTAAAAAATTAATTATACGAAGCACGCAACCTCCGAAATAGAATTTTTACATTTTGTGAATGTACTAATTTAATATTACTAGCGCATCGACAAAAATGTTAAAGCCTGTGCTGGGATGTTCTATCATCACTTCGATTCGCTTCGATAGACATTTGTGTCTCTTTTTTTACGAACAAAATTATGCTCCATTGTGTTTTTTTAATTACGTTTTGTCTATTGCGATCTCAGCCTGTTAGACTAAATTTGCAAACTATCTCTTTTTCCTCTTTTCATTTGCCATCGAAAATAAAAATATTGGTGATATTTTATCGCATGAATTTATAGAAATAGAATCGAGTAGGCTAGGATCACAATATAAATTGCGAAATAGAATACAATTTTGTTCGTAACAAAAGAGACACAAATGTCTATCGAAGCGAATCGAAGTGATGATAGAACATCCCAGCACTGTATTCCATTGTGAAAAATTTACTGACAACATTTTTTTGTTGCCATAACGAAAGGAGAAAGAAAAGAAAAAATTCCATGTGTGACAGAGATAGTAGTTTTTTTTATTTTTTATGTTATAGCAAAACTTTTATGGTTACGTTTTGACATCTTCTGTAACATAACCAAAAAATTAATAATAATTTTTTTTATGTTTAGAGTGCGAACATAATTTTATTCATTTATTCATATGCTATTACATAATAAATAATTTATTGTAATATAATTAATAATAATAACAATAATAATTTATTATTATAACGTCTGAAATAGTAAGAAAAATCTACAGCAAAATAACATTTGACCATAAAAATAACCAAATAAAATTTACATGTGTGTGTGAAAAAAATTTCGTATCCGCACACAATTTTTATGTTGATGTGTATAAATGTTGCCATAAAAAATGCTCAACTTGATCATTGCCTCCTTTATACACTGGCCTATGACTACACACAATTTTTGTCAATGACGTCATATTATGTCTCCACCGATAGATGGAATAAAGTTAAATAAAAATATTTATTTTTGCTTTATGTTTCGAAAATTCGTCTTTATTTTTTTTAGTCTCCTTTATTACGTCGAAGTGAGAGGATGTTCGTTTTTGCCAAATGGAAATAAAATGCGCTTTTTTTTTTATATTTTATAGATAATTTCAATACGTTTAGTAATTATAATAATTTTTTGTTTTGAGTTTAATTTCGAATCCAAAGTATCAGACCATTGTTTCTTGGGGGTCCAAGGAATATTAGGTTCCAAGAAAGTATCGGGAAATATTAATCGAAAATCTGAAAATTTTATCGACGGCATGATGCCATTCACAATATGTTAACCGATTCAGTTGAAATTGTATTTCAGTCTTTTAAAATGAGCCCCGCCACACAAGCGGCCGATAGTCGTAAGTAGATCATATTTTTCCCTTTCGCCCACGGAAGCAGGTGAATCTGGTGACGATATATACACGGTTGCGCAATTATTTAAAATTAATCGGCCGGCTGCTGTATCCTCCGAAACATCTTTTCCCAGTATCATTAGGGCAAATAATTCACCAGAATGAGAATATTTTGGTGTACTTGTAGCCATACCGCTCGGTGTCAATAAATAATTCGTTACAATCGATAATTTAGTCGTTAGATTATATTGCGCCACTTGTTCATATCGGGCGATCTCTTCAACATACAAAAGTTCATGGATCCGATTACGATAATTATTTTTTGTTAATCGTTTCTCCATTATGGGCGACTGAGTAAGGGTGAATGTTGCAGCTTTTGGACATGGATACCGTTCAAGCAAATCTTTTTCACGTTTCACATCACTAGCGTACGCAGGTGTTTGTAAATGATGCATCACATTTGTTGTAAACAAAACTAAGTCCCTATATTCTTCAGTCCATCGTTCGGCCGACGAGAGTACCATCTCCTTATTTATTTCTTGAATTTTATCTGCATCGGCGACTGGAATCGTGATTTCGTCAATACATAATTGATAATTACATAAAGAACTGTCAAAATCAAAAAAAGAAAACCAATAATAGTATAAAAACAAACAATTCTTTTTATTCAACTATGCGCTACTAGCGTCGAAAAATTAAACTTAATTCGCAGCCAAAATGATAATATGTAATAAAATAAAATACATTATGATTATAACATAAATTTAATTAAAAGTTACAATTTATGCTATAATAAATATAATTTAATTCACATAAATGAAATTTTCTACCTATTTAAGATAAAAGATGGACAAAGGGACGCAATTCTTCTCACCTCGACATATTATAGCAAACTAAAAAAAATAAAAACAATATTTACAAAATAAGATAAAAAATTTGTTTGTTATTTTACTGCCGCTATCGGCGTTATTGTAAAATGATATTTTTATAAAATATACTTAAGTATGCGCATAAAAGAGTAATGATTGTACTGTAAATTAATAAAAAATTATAATTTATTTATATCAATAAATAAAATATAATTTATTAAAACTTAATTTACGTAATAATAAAGAAAACTAAAAAGAACGAGACGCATATGTTCCCACCTTGGCATAACGAAACAGACTAAAAAAAAAAACAATAACGTTATCCACAAAAAGGAAAAAAACATATTTTTACTTTACTTTACCCCATCTGGAGATAGAGACATAATTTGACGTCATCATTTGTAGTCATAGGCCAGTGTATTTAGAAGGCAATGACTTGATACATACTTTTCTATAATAAATTATGGCAACACACTAACACAAACACATTTTTCTCTCCAGTAAAATTTTGCTAATGATGTATTTGTTTCTTTCGCACTACCAGCAAATCTATATTTTTATCCCATTTTGTTTTTGCTGATAGTAAATTTTTCACAATGGAATAGAGGCTTAATGGTAAAATATACACAAAAATAATTCATATCTTTTCAGGCTATTTCACATGAATGGATTATTGAAAGTTGCCGAAATAATGCACTAGTCGACACCAAATTATATGCACTACCATCTGGTTGGTCTTTGATTGAGGAACGTTACATCAAATGGGCAGTCGGAAGAAATACAGATCAACGATCGACTTCAAATCCTCTATCAAATCAAATTGTACTAATGGCATCACAGAACAAAGATTTCTCTGAATTTTGGACTAGGGTCTGTAAACTAGCAGGTTCTACTATTCGTGTTGTCAAAACTGCCGCCGATATAACACAAGGGCAAACTGGATGTATGCTGACAGATGAAGAATTTCCACAAGATATAAAATCTAAAGCTGAACATTTTGGCATTCCTATTGTATCCACCGTATGGGTAGTCCAAAGTCTGATTCTCGGCAAGGTATGCAGACCAGACGCTCATGAAAAACTCACCCAAATCTATCAAGATGATGATTACTAAACAAATTATATTGAAAAGTATACACATGCATATAATATAATAATACATAATAAACACACAAACAAAAAATGAGTTTAATAAAAAAAAAACATTTTTTTTAACTTTTTTTTTAATTGAATAAGAAAATATAATTTTTTTTTAATTTAAATATAATATGAATACAAAATAAATTTTAGACAAAATAAACTAAAAAAAGATAAACGTAAATAATAATAATGTAAGATTCTATCATAAATATTTTATTTTTTTGTTTAATTACAAGAACCTATATAAGCAAAATAAAGTTTATGATTTTAGATATTAAGTGTTTTATTATCAATGGCTACTACTTTTCTTAGCGAGCAATTCGTTATGTATTTATTTACAGTATCCACAAATTTACAATTTGCGAATACTGATTTTTTCGTAACTTTTTCTCTATTAGCAATGCATCTTTAGGTTACAGTTATAGATAGAATTTTCCATTTTGTGAATCGCTCGCATAGTATTAGAAAAAGAGACAAACTCGCTTTTTGCTTTTTAATACCGGGTTTCCAGCGTGATAGTATAATAGTTTAATAGTATTATACTATTATACTACGACGATGGAAACGCGAAGTTGGTAGTATAATACTTTATTATAATATTTCAGTATACTATCTATCAAAAATAAAGTAGGTATCAAATTATATTTTTAACAATATATTTCATGACAGTGTACTTTTTTATTACAATTTCGATTCGTTCGAAGTTTTTTTTTGTGGTATTTTGATATAACTATACGTTTTTGATTTACATACATAGTTATTGTGATTTGATTATTGTAATGAAATTTGTATAAAACATTAAAAGACAAATTTCAATATTCAAACATAATTATACAGCTTACTTCACACTATATGATGGAAACCCGGTATAAGTAAAATCGCAATATACATTATGTAGATCGCAAATTTTAACAAGATAGTTAACTACTCATACGAAAATTGAATTGTTGACTGGGGGAAATACAAATATTTAATTTAATACAAGAATTTAATTAGCGGTTATCGATCCGCTATTAACTATTAATGATAAAATAAAAATATACACATAAACAACTCATATGTTTAGGCTATTTCACACAAATGGATTATTGAAAGTTGCCGAAATAATTTACTTGTCGATACCAAATTATATGCAATACATCGAGTTGGGTTCTGATTGGGGAAGGTTACATCAAATGAACAGTCGGAAGAAATACAGATCAACGATCGACTTCAAATCCTTTATCAAATCAAATTGTACTAATGGCATCACTGAACAAAGATTTCTCTCAATTTTAGACTAGAGTGAAGGCCTGATAAATGAAGATCGAAAGAAACGATATACAGCGACAACATTGAGGAAGCTAATTAACAGTCTGGCTGTGGTGAACTCTGTCTGGGAAGCACTGAAATCTTCGGTTGTCAGTGCTGCTCGTCTGACTTTAGATATAGTGAAAGTCAGAATCAAGAATGATTGGTTTAATGACGAGTGTCGTCTTGCAGTCGATCAATAAAATATAGCCCATAGTGTCATGCAACAACGTCTCAAAATCGGGAGGGCAGCTAATCTGATTTGTAGACGGAAGAAGCGAGAATGGTGGAAGGTCAATGTTCTGAAAGTACAACAACTCAGCAAGAGGTGATTTTTCTGAATCTTTCTTTTTGTTTTATTCCTAATAATATTACGATTTACAAATCATCTAGCAATTTATCTGTCTTATTTTGTTCACTTTTTTAGGGATGTAACCCATTGGTTAGTCCCAGTCAAATTTATTTGAATTTTATTTAACTGTTGTTGGGGTTTATGTTTCGGAATCATTAACTAGTTAAGTTGTATAATTTGGAAACATATTTTACAACCTAACCAATCTTTTTTAACGTAAGATTTAATGAAATCCAGTTATGTATTTTCACGTCTATGACAATGTGCAGATACAAGATATTATCTATATTTGGCTAGTTACGTTTTATTATTAACAGAACTTCTAAATAAACATTAGGAAAATACCGGTAGTTATAAAATCGATATAAATAAATAATATTATGACAATTATGCCTAATGTTAAACTCAACCACCCACAGTATCATTGTTAGTACGAGTATAATGGTTAGAGTTGCAGATGTAACATAGGATAGTGTGGTAACGATCGATGGTTCGATTCTCGTCCAAGGCATTTGTAGTTTTTCTGGTGTATATTTATTTGAGTCGACGACCGAGATTGATGGGATGAGTTATAAAGGTAGGTGGTAGATTATTATTCTTCAGTAAAAATGTCCACATTGTTCGAGAAGCAAGGCGTGAACAAAAACCATAGAGGAGAATGACCAAAGGCGCGACGAGAGAGAGAATTCGGCGATAATTATACATCCCAGAATTCTCTCGAATAAATACACGCAACTTGTACAATATTCATGTAATGACGCAATACGTTCGAGAATTGCATTGAACCGCAACCCCAAGATGTACAGAGTAAGATGTAAGATCCGTTTGAATTCAACCAGTAGTGAAGTGAGATCAGTGAACAAGCAAGTTAAAGTGAAATAGAGAATTATTGAAATAGTAAAGTGTTCTAAAGGGGGAACCAGTGCGATTGTGATAGTAAAGAGCTGATAGTGCTGAAAAGTGTTGTAAATTCTCGAAAAAATTGTGCATTGTTAAATAGTTCGAGTGTTTTATTGCTGCAAATTCCCTTACGAATCCTTGAAGAGCCCTAAATTCATAATATTTTGGTATCAGAAGTGTGATTTTGCAAATACACAATGTGGAAGAACATTAACTCTTCACATCTCAGCAGCTAAGAGAAGAGTTGAAGCGTCGAGGATTACCAGCGAATGGCATTAAGACCAATCTATATTTAATGCTTCGAAATGCGATTAAACGAGATCAAGCAGGTATTGAAGATAGAGAGATCGTAGGATTGCAACTTCTATTACCGGAAGTGCAGCCCCATAGTATCACGATCATCATCCTAGTGTCACAACTACTCTCAACGAAGGATTAATAAGCCCAATTCATCGAGAACGGTGGGCTAACGGCCGAAACCAATACGGAGGCAGTAGCCAAAGAAGAAAAAGCAGAAATAGTGATGGCTGCTACTACAAAGCCGGAGGAACAGACAAACATTGGTGCTATTCTTAATGGTCTGCTATTACAAATGAACCAAAAATTTGATAAGCAGACGCAACAATTGAGCCAACATTTTGATCAGCTAAACACTAAAATTGATCAACAATTTGATCAGCTCAACATTAAAGTTGATGAACAGGCCCTAACCTCTGAAATAAAACAGCAAAATGTGAAGTTGGATCAGCAAATGCAACAACAAAATAAGAAGCTGGAGGAGTTGGAGGCAGACGTGAGAAACAGGAAAAAACAATTGCAGGACAGGATAAATGAGGTTGAAGCCCGCCGGGAAAACGCACCTTGCACCACAACGATACTCCAATACGAAGCAACACAACCATATCAATAGAACCAGTTACTGCAGGTCACAAGGCAGTTTTGAAACCTCCATCGTTTGATGGCGATACTCCTATCGAGTACTTCAAGCTGCAGTTGCAAGCAGTGTGCAACATAACGGATGGGATTCAGAGGAGCGGCTTAATGCCTTAATCTTGACAAGGCAGCTGATGATGTATTACAGGCAGTACCTGTATCTGAGATGAGCAGCGAAAGAATTCTGAACGAATTGGACTTGAGGTACGGACATACCCACGTCCAGGAATTATGCAAAATCCAGCTGCATAATAGGTGGCGACAACAACGAGGAGAACGCCTTCAAGATATGGAACGAGAAATAGCCAAGCTAGTGCGCCAAACTTACTGTGAAGCCCGAGTGATGAAGTTTGAACTAACAGTTGATGCATTTATTAACGCCTTAAGGGACGACCAACTGAAGCTTCACTTGAGGGCCACAGCAAAAGGAAAAAGCATGAATGAATTCTTAGGACCGGCGTTAGAATAGGAGGCGTTGAAATAGGGAGGATGCCCCAAGGTCACTGCTATGATTGCCCAACTTGGGAAGGACTGCAACAGTTTAGTTGTTTATTGGTGCATTAGAGGAACAACCGTGTACCTTCACCTGAAATAATTGGAACATTAAATTGCTTAGCCGCCACTATTGTATCATCGTCACCGACTGAAAACTGATATATTTTAATTCTTATTTATTTTCTTCAAAGGTCACTTCGATTTTTTTATTTAATTTACTTGATGAAATTTAATTTACTTTTAACAAAAGTAGAAATTTATTTCTTAATACATAAAACAAAAATAATGTTGAAAGTTTGAATTCTCGTTTTGCATTAAGACCACCTGACCACATGCATGAAGTATACACGTACATTCGTGGGATACACTGGTCCATTTCATGTACACACTCGCATGACCAACTGAAGCTTCACTTAGACCGGCGTTAGAATAGGAGGCGTTGAAAGAGGGAGGATGCCCCAAGGTCACTGTTATGATTGCCCAACTTGGTAAGGTTTAATTATCTACATAATTAAAAGATTATATACTTACGCAATATCCAAGAGAGATGAAAAGAATTTCTAAGGTTTGGGTCGGTGTGCTTCTGAGTGTTCCACTTATACACAAGCAAGCAGTTCTTCGGACTTTCATCAAAAGTTTTAGGTTGGCCACAATTTCTAACGCGGGCCACCATACGACAAATCCATACAGTAGTATAGGCTTGACCACTAAGACATAGGCCCAGGGTACTATGTGTACATACCTCACCTCCTCCTAATGATAATTTTACAGGAGTAGAGCACTATAGTAGCTTTCTTTACTCTTTCTAAGATATTTGGTTTCCAGCTTAGCTTGCTGTTCAAAAATAGCCGTGGTAAAGAGGACCAGCTACGTTTTCTGTGGATTCCCGCTCCGTCCCACCCAGAGAGACAACTAATTGCGCACTGCATGCACCCACTCATCGTACAAGGATATTTATCCTGAACCCTTGCCTCCAAGTTTAATAACAGGCCATTAATGATCAAATCCCAAAGAAAGGGGGATAAAAACCCAGTCTCTGAGTGACTCGTCTACGCCCAGACACGTAAGCGCCCTTGTGATTGTCTTCGGTTTGACGTGCCTAAATCCCTCTCTTTACCTCAGAAACTTACCATATAATATTCTTTATATTTAAGAGAATATAGGGTCAATTAGAGAGTGGAGAACTGTTCCCACTCTTCGTCCCGTGCAGTACGCGTGAGTAGAAAAAATACAACAGCATCCTATATTTCTAATTTTTTATAGATAATTCAGTAGAGTTGGTGGCAGGCTGTTTCCATTACCTGGAAATCGAATTGTATCAAAACTCGCTGAGCTGATATTATCCGCAAAGGAAAAGGAACCCTAGGAGGGCATATGGGAAGACGTCTTGCCGTATCCATTATGACATTATTTGATATCACTTTAGCCTTATGTAGAGTTAATTAAAATGTAACTTTTATTTTTTAATTATTTTATTTGTATGGTTCAAAAGTCAATTTACAATATTATTTAAAATAATACATCCATTTATTAAACTAATTATAATGTAGTTTAATTGATAATATATGTACCATTAATGAGGGTTTCTTTATGATTTTCATAATTTAATTAATTTTTTTTAAATTTGATCTTAATATTTTGACCTTTAAAATTTTGAAATTGGGATTATCGTAAAACCAACAGACCTGAAAAAATCACTTTGACTTTTATGAACTTTCCCTTTATTCGTTAATATTAATGGAGGATTTAGATTTTCTTTATTTATCTCTTTTCTGACCGGTGTTAATTTGCCGCGTACAGCTTTCTTTATATAAATTTCAACGTTAGGTTTTAAGCTTATGGCTAAGCTTCTTCACGGATGGCTCAAAAAGGGATAGAGGAGTTGGCTGCGGGGTAGTCTGTGAGGCACTAGGGGTTAACCTCCCTTTTCGTCTTCCCGACTTTTGCAGCGTTTTTGAAGCTGAACTGATCGCGTAAATGGAAGTCATGGACTGGTTGAAGTATAATGTAATATCTACGAGGGATATTCGCATTTTTACGGACAGCCTGGCTGCTCTTAAAACGCTACAATCATACTCCCTGACGTCGAAGGTAGCCCAGAACTGTCTGGCATCTTTAAATGAGATGGCTGATCAATTCAACATCCGCTTGACGTGGGTGCCAGGGCATTTCAATATCGCAGGGAATGTAAAGGCAGCTGAGTTGGCCCGAAACTGCTGCTTCAGGAAGAAACTATCAAAGAAACGAACGTCAGATGGTGTAACGCCAGTTCGTGTGTAATAACCAGGCAGATCTGGCCTGGACTTGACCGGTCCAGATCAGGCCAACTGATATTGCTTCGACGGCACCATATTGGTATGGTCGTGGGAGCTATAACGGGACATTGGTCTCATTGGGATACATGCGAGCAGACTAGGTGTCCCAGCCCACGATATCTGCCGCAGCTGTGGTGATGAGGAGGAGGAAAATGTGCTCCATCTGCTCTGCACCTGTCCTAGTCTAGCGTACAGCAGAACAAAATTTATGGGATCTTCCCCTTTGAACGACCTCACGGATCTTAGTAAGATCGGACTTTAATCGTTTCTTGGTAAGCTCAGGATGGTTTAGCGAGTGAAGAGGAGGAAACTCGAATGTGGTACAGCTACGGACCTATTTTGTGTCTGCTAGTCCTTTAGGACGGCCACCCTTACCTAACCTAACCTAAGTTTATGGTGTTTCTTCTTCCTTTGTTTTGTTTCTCCAGAAGTTCTTGTCTTGCTTTTGACGTTTTGGTGTACATATCGTGATAGAGTTGCTCAAATATTTCTTTATAATTTTGAGCGTATTCGAGCTCGATTCCAAATTCAGGTGGGTTTTCGTGGTAGTATCCATTTAACAGTTGGAAAGGTGTCATTCGTATGGCACTGTGTATATAAATATTATATGCTATTATTGCACATTAGACCATTATATCTTTTATGGTGTTATGACACTGGCTAGTTTTGAAGTGCGATAAAGTGCTATAAACCAATTTTAGTAAGAAAGAGAAAGGAACAGGAGACAACATTTTTATAATGGACGCCACGTGCGTTAGCATCACAAAACGTAAACATAAACAAAATAAAATAATAAAAGATTAAAATCACCATTTTATTGTAAAAAAAATATAAATTACAATAAACTTTTAAACGTTACAACTTTGCGTTTTTCTTAGGATTTTCATTTTATTTATTTTATGTTTTATCACAACAAAAATATTCTAATCATATTTACGAAAATGAATACTCAGTGTAATCTTGTACGTTAATAAATCAGTATTTATGTAGAAAGTGACTGTTAACTTGTCAGTATTTATGTAGAGTGACTGGTAATGGACCATATTAAATAAAATGAAATTATGGAACAAATAAGAAATCTTCTTCAAATATATTTCGAGTTTATATTATATTACACAAAAATAGTACTTATTATATAATTTTTTACCAAACAAAGATTAATCGTCTCGTGTGTTAGAATTCATGTTCTTAATATGTTTATTTGGCAGCAATGGTAATGAGTTGGATAAGACTACCGTTTTGTGGACGATCCATAACCCATTTAGTAAATAAACTGAAAAATATCAAGTTAAAAATTAGATTGCCTTTAGTAAATAACATATAACAACATACTTAGCGATAAATTGTAGCGGAGTCCAGATTGAGTTATCAGCGGTGGACATGGATTTACGATTAGCCTCTGTATCTAGCGTAACTGGTACGATTGTCAATACCAACGAACTTTTAGGAAGACCAGAATTTTGACCACCTTCTTTTAAGTATTGTGCACTAAACGAAGCAGCAATTATTGATGTCCAAACGCTTTGTTTTCACATCAATTCAGAGGATTTCACCAAATTTTTCTCAGCGTTCCCTCCAGCCTATCCGCCACCTACGCAGAATACTTCATCCAATTTTTCACCATGCAACACCAGTTGTAGATTATTCAAAATTGAGGTTTCCTGTGTATACCAGTCAGCATCCCGTTCAAGAATAATACTATGGTCGGCTGTTTCATTGTTGATAAGATCAATGTTTAACACACAAAAATAAATCGTATTCATGAGTTTTGTAATTTTTATATAACTACACACGTTACAAGCTACAACAAAAATTGGTTCAATCAATCATCAACGACAAAACAAGCGGTTTCCCCTTATTTTTAATTAATACAAAACGTTTCGTTTAAACAAAATTTAGAGATTCAAAATGTGATACGACTGTAGCTCCTAGAGCACCACGTCCACCATAAACTAAAATACGTCCAGCACTCATTTTTTATTTTATTTTCTAGAATATTTTTATTGATTTATGCACTATCTACTGCACGCACCACTACTGAACTGACACAGATGACAGAAACAGAACGCAGTCGTAAAATAAAAACTTTCGAAAAAAATTGAAGATGAAGCTATTGAAGATGTCAATTAAAAAGTGTGTATGTCAAAAAAAAAGAACTAATGGTATTATGACACTGGCTAGTTTTGAAGTGCGATAAAGTGCTGTAAACCAATTTTAGTAAGAAAGAGAAAGGAACAGGAGACAACATTATTATAATGGACGCCACGTGCGTCAGCATCACAAAACGTAAACATAAACAAAATAAGATTAAAATCACCATTTTATTGTAAAAAAAATGTCTTTGTCTTTTCTTTACCGCTAGAAAAGTCGGAAAAAAAGCCAGTGTCATAATACCATAAAAAAATCGTTATATGTCAAAAAACCAGCGTAGCTCAAATTGTCTAGCAAAAAAAGTGGGCAATTCTAGCAGAAAAGAATTACATTTTGATTCTTTTTTTTTGACATACACACTTTTTATTTGACATCTTCAATAGAGACATTGTAAAAATAAAACTTGATTAAAACTTAAAACTAAAAAATTTCGGTATTTTCAAGCTATAAAAAAATCGTTACCATTTAAAAAATTTGCAAAAGTGGTTGTAATTGGTGCGGGAATATTAGGACAGCGCAACAGCTTCAACAATTTGGAAAGGATGTTATTGTGTTAGAAGCAAGAGATCGTATTAATTACATTGCTGATTTAGATAGAAGTTTGACCACTCTGATGGAGATAACTAATATAATGAGAATGAGTTTAATGTACGTTTAGCTCACCGTCAGTTGCATGTTCTTTGGGTTGACGTTAAACAGTTGCATTTAAATCAAATGGAAATGGAATCAAAACTCAAAGAAATGGAAATGAATCCTCCAAGTGATGTATATCTGTCATCAAACGATCGTCAAATTTTAGATTGGCACTTTGCAAATTTATAATTCGCTAATGCCACACCACTAAACACTTTGTTCTTAAAACATTGGGACCAAGATGACGATTTGTTGATAAATTATTATTATCGGCTGTGCAATTGAAAGGATTATTTTATTTAAGGAAAAAATAAAAGACACGTCCTTTCTGATCAATTACACAAAAGCAAGTGCATGACACACTATTTATTTAACATAGTATTATATACGAGTATAGGGCGGCGCTACAAAGTAAAAATATTTAGAACACCCTCACTCATTTAAATATTAAATTTAATTTAAATACATTTCATTTAATTGTCAGTGCATCTCTATTAACCCCATTTTTACCGAACACAGTTTCGTCTTGGGACCACTAACATAATAATAATAATAATAATAACAGTGTTAAAGGCCATTACTGGCCCCTTACTGAATCAACAATCTGGCTCCAACGGTTTCGATCCTGAGCTTGGTCTTCATACTGTCTTAGACAATCTGAAGAGGCCAAGTCGTTCTCTACATCGTGGAGCCATCGTCGCCTGCAACGACCTCTGCGCCTACCATATGGTGGCTCTCCTTTCAGAGATCGCTGCACAATTCGTTCCGGATCAGCACGCAGAACGTGACCGAGCCAGCGTACTCGCTGAGATCTAACTTCATGTACAATATCGGGGATCTTCATCAGATCTCTGATCTCGAAATTGTACAGAGCTCGGTATGTACCATCTATTTCGCGTTTAGGGCCGTAAATCACACGCATGATTCTTCTCTCAAATGTAAGGAGCCATCTCTCGTACTCATCCGTCAGCGCCCAACTTTCACATCCAAACATAACAACGGGCCTGATCAACGCTTTGTAAAGCTTCAGCTTCACGGCACTTGATAAGTGTTTAGATTTTAGCAGTGGCCTTAGAGGATACAAAGAACGACTGCCAGCTGCCAGCCGCACTTTAATATCCTCACCCACACTGTTATCGTGAGTGATAAGAGAGCCCAAATATTTGAACCTCCTCACTCCCTCAAACGTGTGGTGGCCACTACTAAAATCTGGTGTGCCATTGTCTCTAAAACCAGAGATCAGGTATTTCGTTTTGGACTCATTGATCTGGAGTCCAACAGAAGCTGAAAACTCTACAAGCGGATCAAGTATTTCTTTCACTCCGTTGCTATTCAGTCCAATCACGCATATGTCATCTGCATATGCAAGCACTTGATTGGACTGGCGATATAAGATGTTGCGCTGAGGTGTTTCAGTTTTACGAAAGATGTGCTCCAACATGAGATTAAAGAGTATCGGGGACAGAGCATCTCCCTGCCGAACACCCGAGTTAACTGCAAAAATTGTCGATAGCCTGTTCTCAACTTTAACACAGCATTGAGACTGCGTCACTGTCATCCTACACAGTCGTACCAATTTTGTTGGCATTCCTAGGTATTCCAGGGCAGACCACAAACTCTCTCGATTGATCGAGTCGTAGGCCTGCCGGAAATCCAGGAAAACCTGATGTACCGAGATGGATGTCTCATAATATTTAGATAGAATCATCCGCAGCGAAAAGACCTGATCAGTGACTGATCGATTCGGACGAAATCCTCCCTGATAGTCACCAACCAAGCCCTCCGCCACAGGAGTGATTCTATCCAATAAAATGTATGACAGTAACTTGTATGCTGTGCAAAGGAGAGCTATACCGCGATAATTCTCACACTTCAAGCGGTCTCCCTTCTTGAAGATGGGGCATATCGCGGCCACTTTCCATTCATCAGGCATAACTTCGGTTCGCCATACTAATCGAATAAGGTCGAAAAGACAGTTCCACAAAGTATCCCCTCCGAATATCAAGAGCTCCGAATTAATGCAGTCCACTCCAGGTGAGCGGTTTCGTTTCATTCTCTGCATGGCCTTAGTGAATTCCTCATGGGATGGCTCCTCAGTGCAAATCTCCGCAGACTGTTTTAGAGGTGGCTCAACAACAGTCTGTGACGCATGATGAACATCAAGCAGCTCAGTAAAGTGTCCACTCCATGCGTCAAGTACTGCGTCGATGTTGACACAGAGGTTTCCATCCCGGTCCCGAATGGCGGTTGACGAAGGCCTGAAAGTATGGTGCAATCCAGTAATTCCTTTAAAGAAATTACGTGAACTACGCTCATTGCTGAGTTGTTGTACTTTCAGAACCTCGGCCTTCCACCATTCTCGCTTCTTCCGTCTACAAATCCGCTTAGCTGCCCTTCTTGCAAGAGCTGCCTTGTTTTTCCTTGCGATTGTGAGACGTTGTTGCACTTCATTATGGGCTATATTTTGTTGCTCAACTGCAAGGCGACACTCGTCATCAAACCAATCATTCTTGGGTCTGACTTTCACTATACCTAAAGTCTGTTGAGCAGCACTGACAACCGAAGTTTTCAGTACCTCCCAGACAGAGTTCACGCAGTCAGACTGGTAATTAGCTCCCTCAATGTTGTCGCTGACAAGATCCTGATATCGTTTCTTTTGATCTTCATTTATCAGACCTTCACAGTCGAAACGTTCCATCCGTTTCGCTGTGTTCCCCGACCTGTACGAAAACTTCCACCGTAGCTTTGCAGCGACCAAATAATGATCGCTGCCTACGTATTTGGTTGCTGACCGATAAGTTCTCACATCCTGCACAACCCGAGCTCGCTCTTTTGAAATTAACACGTGGTCAATTTGGCTCCGGGATGTTTTGCGAGGGACCACTAACAGCTTTGGTTAAAATATCCGCTGCATTTTCTTCCGTAGGCACGTACTCGAGTTGAATTGTACCATCTTCAATCTTCTCACGTAGATGATGGTAACGCACATCAATATGTTTTGTACGTTGATTATAGCCATCCGTCTCTGACAATTTAATTGCACTTTGATTGTCAACCCAAATTTTGATTGACTTGGCTACCTTTTTATCAAGTTCTTGAACGAAATTTTGTAACCATATTGCTTCACGAATCGACCAGGAGACAGCAATATATTCCGCTTCGGTACTTGATAAAGCAACGGTATCTTGTCGTTTGCTATTCCATGAGATAGCGCCGTTGCTTAATTGAAAAACATATCCAGTACATGAACGTCTTTTGTCGACGTCAGATGCCCAATCAGCATCACAATAACCAAATAATTCATCGTCGACATTGGATTTCTTGAACCTTAATTTATAGTTCATCGTTCCCTTTAAATAACGAAGAATTCGTTTTACTGCAACCCAGTGAGGCCGACCGAAATTAGTGTTGAATCGGCTCACATCATTCACTGCGAATGCAATGTCAGGCCTTGTGCCCCCAGCAATAAACAATAAGCAGCCAACTAATGACTGATATGGTACCTCAGAAACATCTTGTTTTTCTTCAGCAGATACCGGACACATTGACACTGACAATTTTTGATTTGTGTCACTCGGAGTTGCACTTGGATTTGCATGTTTCATGCCAAAACGTTCGATCACCTCTGATATATAGGCTTTTTGATCAAGAGCAATACCCCCATCAAAGTATGTGATATGTAGACCAATGCATGACGTCGCAACACCCAAGTCTTTCATTTTAAATGCATTACACAACGCCACTTTCAAACTCTTCAAAGTTTCCTGATTTTTCCAAAATATTAAAAAATCGTCGACGTAGATCGTAATGATTAATGATAGATCACTTTTGAAAAATACACACGGGTCACTTGATGACTTCTTCAAACCGTATGATTTCAGCATTTGCGTTAGTTTAATGTTCCATACTCGTCCACTTTGTTTTAAACCATATATAGCCCTCTTTAAATGGCAAACCTTTTTTGAACCGTCTGTGAAACCCTCTGGCTGGACCATGTAAATGTCTTCGTTTAAATCACCCTGCAAAAATGCAGTCACAGCATCCATTTGTTCAATTTTAAGTCCATTTTTAACTGCTAACGCTACAATGAACCGAATTGACGAATATCGAACTACCGGTGAATACACTTCTTGATAATCAATTCCATAAATTTGAGAGCAACCTTTGGCTACTAATCTGGCTTTGTAACGTACAGGATTACCGGATTCATCACGTTTGATTTTGTAGACCCACTTAGACTTTATTGGTTTACGTTTTGCCGGTAATTCAACCAACTGCCAGGTTTCATTTTCCACCAAGGAATTGATTTCTTCACTCATAGCCGCCTTCCACTTTGAATTTTCTTCATGTTTAATTGCTTCATTATATGAAGACGGTTCTTCAACAGCAAGAAAACCATAGGCCTTATACATAACATACCCATCAAAATTTCGCGGCTTCGGTACTCGTTCGGATCGTCGTAATTTTTGAACTGCTTCAACATTGCCGTCTGGGACAAACGTTGTATCGTTAGCATCCTCATACGTAGTTTCAGTCTCATTTATTGTCGGATCATCATCGCTGAAATTTTCATTTTTTGACGAATCATCCCGACCTGAAGCTTTTGTTGGAGTACTCGTAACGATTTTATCGTCGTTGTTTGATAATGTTAAAACATTATCCCTCACTTCAGCTGATACAACTGATTCATCGATTGCAACTGGATCTTTCCATGAAACACTCTTCTCGAAACCATTTTCGTAAAGAAAAACAACATCACGACTGATTTGAATTTCTTTTGTCTCTGGATCAATGCAACGATAACCTTTAACGCCTTCTTGGAAACCAACAAAGACCATCTTCTTTGACTTCTTGTCCCACTTACGGCATTTTTGTTATGGTACGTGGACCAATTTCGACCTTCTTACCAAACCAAACTTCTTCTGGTGTAACTTTATCCAAAGTTGCATTGGCAGAGCAATTTAAGATGTATGCGGCCATATTGACAGCTTCGGCCCAATATGATATGTCTAAGTTTGCATCAAATAACATACATTTAGCTTTCTCGACTAACTTGCGGTTGGCTCGTTCCGCAATACCATTTTGTTCTGGAGTATATACAACGGATTTTTGATGTTTTATTCCGTGTTTTTTTAAATACTCTTCAAACGATTTGTTTATGTATTCGGTGCCATTGTCTGACCGTAAAGCCTTCAGCTTTCTGCCTGTTTCGTTTTCAACCATCGCTTTGAATTCAACAAAACGATTAAACACTTCGGATTTTTCTTTCAAAAAATACACATACATTTTTCTGGAGCAGTCATCAATAAATGTTAGGATATATTTAGCACCTCCGATCGAACGATTTTCCATGGGTCCATTAAGGTCAGAATGGATGAGATCCAATATATGATCGGAGCGCGTTGTGCTAATCGGAAATGGTCGACGCGTTTGCTTTCCTTCCTTGCAAACCTCGCAATCCTTTATTTCAATTTCATTTCGTTCGTTGAAAAATATACCGTTTACGAGACCGTTTTTCATTTTACACATGTCGGCGAAGTTAATATGGCCTAATTTACGATGCCACATTAAACCACTCTTCGATTGAGCCATCGTCGAAAAACATTTCGAACGTTGAACGTTTAACTTGTATACACCATTTATTTCTTTGGTTTCAGCGACCAATTGTTTCTTCTCGTTGTAAATATGACAGCCTGATTGATTAAACGTGACCGTACTCCCGTTTTTAACAATTTGCGCCACTGAAAATAGGTTTGCAGTCAAGTCAGGGACACACAAAACTTCTTTAAAGTCAATTTCACGTTCACCAATTACTACCGGCACATTATCGACTCCTTTGACTGCAATATTATTCGAACTTGCCGACGAAATCTGCTTAATTGGCGTTGACTTTAATTCTGCAAACAATGTTTCAAACGGTGACATATGTTGAGAAGCCCCGCTGTCAATAAACCATTCGTCCTCATGACAGTGTTTGGTGTAATACGCTGTGTTAATATTCGTTTCGGCAGTTACAATGAATGCTGAGTTTTCTGTAGCATTACCTATTTTATTGTCTTTACCGTTCTTGTTAGGATTTTTACCGTTTTTCTTGGAACCGGATTTCTGTGGACACTTGTCTGCTTTATGACCACGTTTATTACACGAAAAACATTTTATATTATTGTTCGTTTTTCCACCGTTTCCAAAAAATGCCGAACCACTACCGTTTGATTTTGCGTTATACTCCGAATCAAGTAATTTAGATTTAATAAGATCTGCCGTAATCTTAGTACCACTACTTTCGAGTCCCATAATCATTGGAGCAAAGTCGTTAGGCAAACCGGCCAATAAAATACTACCGAGCCATTCATCATCAACTGGAAACCCGATACCGTTCAATTTATTTGCAGTTTCAAACATTTGAGAAATATATTGATTCATGGAGTCACTACTTTCCAATCGAATCGTCACCAATTTCCTCAATAGTCCAATACGACGCGATAAGCCTCTGTCCTGAAACAATTCTTGTAATTTTGTCCATGTTTCAGCAGCTGTTGTTGATTTTTCTATGTGAACATATACTGATGGATCAACACTCAACTCAATTCTAGCCTTCGCCCGACGTAATTTAGATTCATCAGTTTCTGCACCAGTACCGGACACAATACACTTTTCATAATCACTTAATTTTAACAAGTTTCTGATTGTGTATTGCCACGTATGATAATTTTCACTACCCTTGAGTTTTTCAATTCCATTCCACGCACTATCATTCGACATTTTTAATTAATTTTCTTGTTTTAAATCGACACAGGAATTTAGAACTATAATTAATTTCGTTGTGTTTAAATCAATTTTTGACTATTGATTTCCAAAAACGACACACGTTTATTGGTCCGAAACACAATTTCACAACTCGATTGAATGACTCAACAGAAAAAAAAAAAAAAAACGAACGTTCTCGAACAATGCGAATATTCACTATTTTCTTTTTTTTTTATTTGCTTTAATGTAAAACTTATTTTACTTTTAAACTTGCTTGAGCGTCCCTGGGCCCATAACCTGTTGATAAATTATTATTATCGGCTGTGCAATTGAAAGGATTATTTTATTTAAGGAAAAAATAAAAGACACGTCCTTTCTGATCAATTACACAAAAGCAAGTGCATGACACACTATTTATTTAACATAGTATTATATACGAGTATAGGGCGGCGCTACAAAGTAAAAATATTTAGAACACGATTTTCAGTTCATTGGCAATCATACAACTGTGCGAAATGGATATTCATGTGTTCCAATCGCGTTAGTAGAGGGCTTGGATATTCGCGTTAATACCGCTGTAAAAACAATAAAGTATTTTCCTGGCGGTGTGGAGTTTAATGCGAAAAATTGAAAACCAATAATTCATCAGTAACTTGTAAAGCTGATCTAATCTTATGTACCCTTACGTTAGGCGTACTGAAAATTGCCGTATCTGCATCATCCAATCAATTAAGCACGGTTAAATTTGATCCCCCTCTTCCGGAGTGGAAACAAGCGGCCATTCAACGTTTGGTCATGTTGGTAGTACAACTGCAAGTCGTGGTGAGCTATTTTTATTTTGTAGTATTTCGCAATCACCGGTATTGTTAGTCCTTGTGGCTGGATAGTCCGCGGCAATTATGGAAAACTTATCTGATGATGTAATTGTAGGACGTTGTATTGCCGTACTCAAAGGTATTTTCAAAAATTCGGCAGTACCACAACCAAAATAAACTAGTAACAAGATGGCATGCTGATCCTTGGGCCCGAGGATCTTACAGTTTTGTCTCAGTTGGATCATCCGGTTCAAATTATGATTTACTCGCCGCGCCTGTAACACCAACATCTCAAACCGATTCGAAGAATAACGATAAAGAATTACCACGGTTATTTTTTGCTGGAGAACACACAATACGAAACTATTCAGCTACCGTGCATGGTGCATTTTTCTCTTTAGGTTTTCCAAATACTAGTGCGAGTCGAGTAGTACAATTTTAGTACATAGTTTGTGTTTAAATAAAAAATTTCATATTGAATATTTATGTTGCTTTATTGTATTTGAACAAAACTAATTATAAATAAATATATGTTTCAATCAAATTTTTAATAAAATTTAATAAAATCAAATTAAACTCTAACTCAAATAGCCAGTGTCATAATACCATTACGTACTATGTACTTAGTATTCACCCACACGTGTGTATATTTTGTATACAAGTTTTTTTTCTCGCTCAGTTTGTCTTTTCTAGCCGCTAGAAAAGTCGGAAAAAAAGCCGTCATAATACCATTAGTTGTTCATCAGGATTTTAAAATTTAATTACTGTTCATAATTCCATTAGAGTAGATTGAAATCTCTCTAAGGGTGAGTTAGCAGTAGAGTTGAAGGGTGTTGTTGCATGTAATTGTATGTTATATTTCTCTGTTAGATTATTGATGTCATTCGTCACACTAATTACATTTGTGTTACAGTTTCTTGGTGATACCATGAGTTGATAGACTTCTAGAACTTCCTTGAAGATTTTGTCTGTTGTAAAGATACAAATTAGATGGTGTTGCCTGTCCATTATTTCTTGTAGGTTTTGTAACGATTGTTGTATTCTTCAAGGTGCTTATACTGTTGGTGTCTGGTATCAAATTCTCTGCTGTAGATAACATAGTTGCTGTTTCTTCAGTCGCTGTTGAATCACTTGTTTCAGATTTATTGATCTCTACTCGTGAGAGTGCGTCTGCATTAGTAGTGAGTGTGCCTTTCTTGTATGATCTTCTATTCAAATTCTTCTGGTTTCAAACGCCTTCAGACCCATTTTGAATAGGTAGTCAGGTGGCTTATGCTCGGTAGCAATGGTAAACTGCCTTCCAAACAGATAGGGTCTGAAGTATTTATTTTCCCAAACTATTGCCAATAGTTGTCTATTATAGGACGAATTCTTTTGAGAAATCAGGGTATTGAAGAAACGGGTCTTTAGATAGTACTTCTTTCTTGCAAGCTTGTTACGTGTTCAGGGTCTTGAAAGTTTTCGAATTTACGTTAGAATTTCGTCATTGGTTTAGTTAGAAGGGTTGCACCGTGGGCCCGTTTTTGGCATTGAGTACTGGTGTGATCCGCCAAACTTTAATTTTTTTTTTTCAAGTGTTCTCAGCTAACAGTTAGATTCTTTAGGAGGTTGCTCCACTTTAAAAATTGTCACTTCTCAAATAGAAATACACACACAATAATAATTTATTATGATTGAAAATATGATTTAATGTTTGTTTATATTTAATTTATATTTATTTTATAATTAAATTTATTATTTTATTTTTATTTGTTTATTATATATCATCACTACATTATTATTATTTTGGCGTCGCGTTGCACTTGCACCAGAAAAAGTTTGTATTGTGCAAAACAATGGTTGCCTTGTTGTGTTGCTTTTCGGTTTGTTTGCTTGTGACGTCTTGTACAAAATACGTGTCGTGAATCGTGATTTGAATTGGGAACCCATGCGGCGGCGGCGGTTAACATTGCACGTGCAAGCTTGAATGATGTTAGTCGGATGGCGCGGTGTTTCGCTATTGTTACGTTACCTTCAAAGCAAGGTTCAATCACCGTATTGTGAATAAAATAAACGATGTAAATTCTAGATCACACTAACAGGCCTTCCCATAGTCGCATCACTTCATGTGATATGATAACTATCACATCACTTCAAGTATAACATCTCTATTCCCTTAGTCGCATCACTTCATTCGATATGACTACTGTCACATCACTTTAAATATAAATTCGTACTCTCTTAGTCACTCGAAATGACGTGATACGGCAAATTGAATTATCTGGCAGATAATTTAATTTTATTTATAATAGTGAATTAAAATATGTAATTAACTTTAAATATATTATATTTATTGATAAAAACATAAATTCATTTAGATTTTTTTAAATAAACGAGAAAATTCTTATCCAGTACAGTATTCATACTCGAAAATTATTGAAAAAAAACACGACTTATATTGGTTAAATTAAATAAAATTTCCCAGTACTATTCGCGATGTGTAATATAGGACTTAAAGTTCTTAATAAAAGAAACGCAGACTATAGACAAATAATTAATATAATAATATAATAATTAATTATTTATTTTATTTACCTCATAATATAGAGAGTAATATATAGTACTATACTCGGTATTGGCACGTGCGACGCATGTTCATTTCGAAATGTTTAATTTTAATATTAATTGAAATAGTTTAGATTTCTTATTAATTTATTTATGTTAAATTTTATAAAAGAATTATTTTAATAAGTTAATTTTGTACTAACTTTATATTTTTCAAATGCATTACGAGGTATTATTTATGAATTACTAAAGGAAATAAGAGTATATTTTGAACGGAAATCTGTTCTATTCGAGATGAAAATTCGTTTAATATTTACACGGAATGTTTTATGTGTACAAGGAATCTTTGCGGGTTTCACACAGAATTTAATGAGATTTATACTCGGATATCCTCATAATTTTCATAATATTTTCGCTCACTAGCACATTCATATGGACATTTTGTGCCACTTTTCTTCAGCAGCCACACGGAAGTTTGCGTGCACATATCAATGGAATCCACGTTCCAAATGGGGGTTTTTCATGGAATTCCGTGTAAGATGTCTATTGGGTAGTTTCTCGCACAGGAAAGATAACGGAAATCGTTTTATCATGTATATATATATTGGTTTTACCTGTATTGTCTCGAGCAATATTTAATTCGAATTATTTTGGAATTATTTTTTCACAAGATTGGAATTAATAATTAGCCTAGAATTAATTTTTAGATTGAATTTGTATATTTTGAGTTTGCCATCCCCGTACATTAGGTGTTCCGGTAGGCTCGATCAACCGAGAGAGTAGCCCTGAAATACTTAGAAATGGCAACAAAACTGTTACAATTGTGTAGAGTGACAGTGACACAGTCTCAATGTTGTGTTCAAGTTGAGAACAGGCTATCGAGAAATTTTGCAGTTAACTGGGGTGTTCATCAGCGTAATGCTCTGTCCCCGTTACTCTTTAATCTCATGTTGGAGTACATCTTTCGCAAACTGAAACACCTCAGCGTAACATCCTATATCGCCATTCCAATCAGATGCTTACATATGCAGATATCATGCGTGTTAGGACTGAATAGCAACGGAATGAAGGAAATACTTGATCCGCTTGTAGAGTTTTCAGCTTCAGTTAGACTCCAGATCAATGAGTCCAAAACAAAACACAAGATCTCTATTTATAGGGACAATGGCACACCAGATTTTTGTAGTGGCCACTACACGTTTGAGAAAGTGAGGAGGTTCAAATATTTGGATTCTCTAATCACTCACGATAACAGTGTGGGTGAGGAGATAAAGGGTGGCTGGCAGCACGCAGTCATGCTTTGTCTACTTTAAGATCATTGCTAAAATGTAAACACGTATCAAGCGCCGTAAAGCTGAAGCTTCGCAAAGCGTTGATCAGGCCCGTTGTTATGTATGGATGTGAAAGTTGGACGCTGATGGACGAGTAAAGTTACATTTGAGAAAAGTATCATAGGTGTTATACAAGGCCCACAATGCGAAGAAGGGGGTACATACCGAGCTCTGTATAATACTGAGATCAGAGATCTGATGAAGATCCGGAACGAATTATGCAGTGATCTCTGAAAGGAAAGTCACCATATGGTAAGCGGGTCGTTTTAGGGGAGTTTGGCCCCACGGTGTAGAGAACGATTGGCTTCTTCAGATTGTCTAAGACAGTATGATTAACAAGCTCAGGATCGAAACCGGTGGAGACAGATTGTTGACTCAGTGAGAGACCAGTAATGGCCTTTTTAAACTGTAATTATTTTGTTTGCAGTATGAACCCATGTGCTGTCAAATATTTTCGTAGTTCAACTTTAAACAAGCGCAACCATGTATATTAAACTATTAAAATTAAAACAAACACTGCGATAAATAATTCACAAATTAGTTTAAAATGTAGCTCTTTTGTGAGGTATTAAAACTAAAATTGAAATCAAATTGAATAATTTTAAAAATTGTTGCGAATTATGTTGTTGTTGTAAAATTTATATTGTAAATGCGTCAAGAAAATACCGCTATGGATGTTAAATTTTAATTCCTATACGCTCTAAAAATGTACTCTTTACCTAAAGGCGGAAGTCGAAACCGTCTATGTTGGGTGAATGATACTAAAGCCTAAAGAAATTCTTATTACATTCCAAACCACATAGGCACATACTACATCCGGTTTAGAGTTACAATTGACGATGTGCAAAGTGATTTCAGCATCATTAGTGGCCATTATATAAGCTTTATTTTGATACAAACAATTCGTGTAATATATGTTCCATAAATATATGCATATTTCAATTTATTTAAGTTTCGCTAAAATTAAATTTTAGAACAGTATTATTTTTTTCATATTTAAAAAAGATCAATATACATATTTTTGTATCTAAATCAAGCTTCATAAATGTACCGTTTGTGTCATGTTACCTTTTGTCAATTTCAATAGAACATTGGGCGCTTTCAGATCGGCAACAGTTGGCAACATGTTGAGTAAATTTAACATGATAAGTTTTGAACGCATCGAATTTATCGAAAATTTCATGGCAATGTGATAGATCGTATGTCATTTGTTCCATCAGTAAATTTTCGATGCCAACATGTTGGGAGACCTGAAAGCGCCCATTGTATGAACAATAAACATAGGCATACATTCGAGCGTGGTACATATAGACAAATATGGTTAATTTGGATTCCATTTCTGTCAAAATCTCAAATTGTAAGCATTTTTCCTATTAGTTATAGATATTTCTTGCTTGATAATATGCGATGGTTAAATATAGCGATCGGGATGCTGCTTGCTTGCTACTGATAATAGCCGCAAACCTACAACAAATAATGCCTGTTAAATTCCTTCCATATTATTTATTAATACAATTTTCAACTACATATGTATGTTTGCAAGTACATACTATGTATTTTATAATACAAATACAATACTATTTTATTTGATAAAAAGTTGATTATTCAATATTTTTTATTGGGAATATGATTGTATTAATTATACCTTTTGAAATACATAAATTATTTTAAAAAGACCCATAGAAAAATAAAAGCAATAGTATATTCAATTTAATTCCGAATTTGAAGACTGCGACGTCATTATTGATGGATTACTTGATTTATCATAACCAATGCTGGATGACTGATTACCCAAATCATTTGAATCATTTGGTAATGTTATTTCTTCATCTTGATCGATGTTTGCTGATTTTTTATTGCTAATTCCACTGTCACTGACAAAATCTAAAAATCAAAATTAAATTCAAAGCAAACAAAGAAGTCAGCACTTTAAAACATGAACCATACCATCATCTTGAGGATTCTCTTGTACGAAAATGCCCATTGTTGGATCGGCTACTATATTCGGTGAAATATTTTCAATGCTACTCTTTGCTGTGGCCATCGAGCGGTCCATTTCATCAACATGATTTTTAAAATCATCGTCAACACCTATTAAATGTGTCGGTTGCATTTGATTATTTGCTGTTAGGGAATTTATTTTACGTATTTTATCAGCTTTACGCCACAAAGTTATTTCCTGTTGTTTGAAATAACGTCGATCTTCCGTATCCATTAAAACTAAATTTAAAAAGTATCTCACTGAAAACTTTTTATTTATATCACGCATAGTTGGTGTTAGATCATAGCCAGCTAAAAATACACGAATTGGAATACTTTCACCGCGCACCGGAGCTCCATCCATTATCTCATGTTTTGCTATCGTCTCATTTTCTGTGAATATATTTGGGCCAGATCCAGTGGTTTCTCGTTTAATAATTGCTATTTCCATATGTTTAATTTTAATGCGAACGAGTAGAAAATAAATTTTACCAACAATAACATCTTTTAAATGATACTTGGACTTATTGTATTCGAATTCTATATGTAAACAGTCCTCTATACCAACTTCCATTTTAATAGGACTATTGATTTCTGGGTAACTGCATAACGTATGCATAGCAATGTCAATTTCTTTAACTACATCGCTTAAACGTCGCACTATTGTTACTCGTAAAAAATATCGTAGTCGCACATTGGATCCGGCATATACTTCATACGGTTTTTCCACATTTTCAAAATTAAATGGATAACTAGTGTTCTGAATCAAATCACCAGGCCTGGCTAACTCTTTGATAAGTGATGTAAATTCATGATGGTTTCCACGATCGTAATATAATTCTATCTGTCCTATAAATTCTATTTTAATTCCTTGATGTTCTAACTTGTTTCCCGGTTTCTTGAGGGTCACATTGACCTGTTAAATAGAGCTTGGCTATCATTTGAACAGATTTTCTAGTACTAATTTTTAAACTTACCTTTCCCATCACAGTTTCACCATCATAATAGAGAAGATATTTCTCTTTTTTATCTTCGGTTTTTATTTCGGCCTTCTTCCGACTGTCTTGCCCATCAAATACAATGTCAATTTCGGCAGACTGTCCAAATCCTAAGAAATTCTAAAAAGATATCCAAATACCTAGATTACGCCCATCAAAATATTAATTTTTCGATGTTTCGCCATTACCATTTCTTGAAAGAGTTTGTGATTAATTGCAGTGGAATTACACAATCTATTATGGAAATATTACACAATACAATTGCAATACATATTTAACATGAAATTGTAAAATAAAATGTATTAATAAAATTGAAACTAAATAAATGATATTACAAATGGCCGACGAATTAATAAATTTTACAAATCTCACTTTATTTATGAACTTTTCTTATTTATTGATCTCCAACCCAATAATACAAAAGTGACATATTTCCCAGTTCACCATGATATAAGAGTCGTTCTTTAATGATGTCAGAGTGAACAGCGAGCAGAAAATGCGTCTTTAATTTGTATATAGGGCACAATCAATTATGTTCACATTTGTCATCAACATCATATACCAATCAAAATTGTATTTTGTATTTGCTGTGTTGTTAATAATATTATAACAAATTATAACTAAACTTGTAATAAGTTATTTGGGTTATATTATAAACTAGAAGTGGTTGACTTTCTCAAAAAATAGCAATCCATCAACGATTTATTTAATATTGAACTTTAATTAGGTAAGTTTACCGTTTATGATATTTTTATAAGTTTGATTTGACCAAATGGGACATAATAATTATAAAACCAATATGGCGATATGAATTGCAACATAAACCACCCACTTTTGTATATTTAAATTTTTTTTTAGCATTTAATCAATATTCTTATATGTAATACTAGATATTTATTAATTTAAATACTTAGGTATTAATTTAAAATGTACTTTCTTCAATTGTTATTACGGTTGAACCACAACTCAAAATAAAGTACATATTAAGAAAATAATATCTGCATAATATTATGTACTCAACAAAATACTGAAATCGCTATTTAAAAATTAACATAAATTTTATTAACGTATTTTCATAAACTCCGTTCAGCATCTTGCATAATTTGGGTATTCCTGAGTCGACACGACTAATAAGAAATTGGAACGGAAGGGTACTAAGTAGTATGTACATATAATTATTTAGATATCGATTTTCACTAATATATTGATATTTTAAATCAAATTAAACAAAATTATGCTATACAAATTACTTCCTTAAATCCTTCCTTAATTCGATGTTATCTAATTATGACGATGCATGAAAATGTAATACATATCGAACTTATTTTTTAAAGTTAACAAATCTAATTTATCAAATATTATATTGGGAATATCCAGCGCACTGAGACTCACCGTTTTAGTGTGAGTTTTATATGTACTCGTATGTAGCGTTTCGTTGTTGTTCGTTAGGCCTTAGTAAGATCTGGATACGCTCATTATATAAGTAAAGAAAAAATAATATGTATAAGAGTATTTTTAAAAATTTTTAAACAAAGTTGGTCGCAAATCGCGATGCGCGAAATATCTGTTTTACTTAATCCTCTATTTTTTTAGGTGTCAGAAGCTCAACGATTCACAACATGACTGATTCAAAGTATTTTACAACTACTAAAAAAGGAGAAATCTTCGAGCTCAAATCAGAGCTCAATAATGATAAAAAGGAAAAGAAAAAGGAAGCTGTAAAAAAGGTAAGTGATGAATGTGAAGAAAATCACCATGGTCCATTAGAAATCTCAAAAGAGCGAATTTAATAATATTAATCTTGTAGGTTATCGCCAGTATGACAGTGGGAAAAGATGTTTCTGCATTATTTCCTGATGTTGTAAATTGTATGCAAACCGACAATCTCGAATTGAAGAAATTAGTTTATTTGTATTTGATGAATTATGCAAAATCACAACCTGATATGGCCATAATGGCTGTCAATACGTTTGTCAAGGCAAGTAGATCTCCTAAATAATTTAAGTTAGATTGCTCATTATTTAACTTGCAGGATTGTGAGGATTCGAATCCATTAATTAGAGCTTTGGCTGTACGAACTATGGGCTGTATTAGAGTTGATAAAATTACAGAATATTTGTGTGAACCATTACGAAAATGTTTGAAAGATGAAGATCCATATGTGCGTAAAACAGCAGCAGTGTGTGTAGCCAAATTATACGATATTTCACCGTCAATGGTTGAAGACCAAGGATTTTTAGATCAACTGAAAGATTTATTGTCCGATTCAAATCCCATGGTTGTAGCGAATGCTGTTGCAGCATTGAGTGAAATTAATGAAGCAAGTCAATCTGGTCAACCTCTTGTTGGTATGCTTGTAAAATGTTAATTTATACCTTCTAGAACTTTTAAATGTTTTAAATTTTTTAGAGATGAATTCATCCACTATTAATAAACTACTTACTGCCCTCAATGAATGCACAGAGTGGGGACAAGTTTTTATTTTGGATTCATTATCAAACTACCAACCAAAAGATGAACGGGAAGCACAGTCGATTTGTGAACGTATAACACCTCGTTTAGCACATGCAAATGCAGCTGTTGTTCTTTCGGCTGTTAAAGTTTTAATGAAACTTTTAGAAATGCTTTCAAGCGATAGTGATTTTTGTGCAACTTTAATTAAGAAATTGGCTCCACCCCTAGTAACGCTTCTTTCATCTGAACCAGAAGTACAGTATGTTGCTCTTCGTAATATCAATTTAATAGTCCAAAAACGCCCCGACATATTGAAACACGAAATGAAAGTTTTTTTCGTCAAATACAATGATCCAATTTATGTGAAACTCGAAAAATTGGATATAATGATACGTTTGGCAAATCAAAGCAATATTGCTCAAGTTTTAAGTGAGTTGAAGGAATATGCCACTGAAGTCGATGTTGATTTTGTACGCAAAGCTGTCCGTGCAATTGGACGTTGTGCTATTAAAGTGGAACCATCTGCTGAGAGATGTGTATCTACTTTGCTTGATTTAATTCAAACGAAAGTTAATTACGTAGTGCAAGAAGCTATCGTTGTTATTAAGGATATTTTCCGAAAGTATCCTAATAAGTATGAGAGTATTATCAGTACATTATGTGAAAATTTAGATACACTTGATGAACCTGAGGCTCGGGCATCAATGGTTTGGATTATTGGAGAATATGCTGAGCGTATTGACAATGCAGATGAACTACTTGATTCATTCTTAGAAGGATTTCAAGATGAAAATGCTCAAGTTCAATTGCAACTATTGACGGCAGTTGTAAAATTATTTTTGAAGCGCCCAACTGATACACAAGAATTAGTACAACATGTGCTATCTCTCGCCACTCAAGACTCTGATAATCCTGATTTACGTGATCGTGGTTTTATTTATTGGCGTCTTTTGTCGACGGATCCAGCTGCTGCTAAGGAAGTTGTATTAGCCGATAAACCATTAATTTCGGAAGAAACCGATTTACTTGAGCCTACTCTATTGGATGAATTGATTTGCCATATCAGCTCTTTGGCTAGCGTTTACCACAAACCACCAACTGCGTTTGTTGAGGGCCGTGGGGCCGGAGTTCGTAAATCATTACCAAACCGCCAAGCCAGCAGCGATGAAAATCAAAATTCTAATGAAGCTACAATTATTCCAAATCCAGAATCTCTCATTGGAGATTTATTGTCAATGGATTTAGGACCACCAGCGCCAGTGACTGCAAATGCAGCACAACCTGTTCAATCAAATGTTGATTTACTTGGTGGAGGATTAGATCTATTATTGGGGGGCACAGCGGATCCTGTTTCATCCGGAAGTGGTTTATTAAACGATATATTCGGAATAGCTGGACCAACTTCCTCAATGATAACAATGCCAAAGACTGTTTGGCTTATTCCAGAAAAGGGTAAAGGTTTAGAAATTAACGGAACATTTTCTCGGCGAAATGGATTAATTTATATGGATATGACTTTTACTAATAAAGCGATGCAGGCAATGTCAGCATTTGCGATACAATTAAATAAAAATAGTTTCGGTTTGGTTCCAGGTTCACCATTACAAGTTGGATCTATCTTACCATCGCAAAGTGTTGAAGTTTCACTGTTATTAAATGTCGGAGGACCAGTCCAGCGAATGGAACCATTGAACAATCTTCAGGTGGCCATAAAAAATAATGTCGACATATTTTATTTTGCTTGTTTAATCCATGCTCATGTGCTATTCATGGAAGATGGGCAGCTTGAAAAACGAGTATTTTTAACTACATGGAAAGAAATCCCAGCTGCAAATGAAGTGCAATATACAATCAATGGCATTCAAGCTACGGCTGATGGTCTGGCCGCGAAAATGACTTCTAACAATATTTACACAATTGCTAAGCGTAATGTTGAAGGACAAGATATGTTATATCAAAGTTTGAAATTAACTAATAATATATGGGTATTGTTGGAACTGAAATTACAGCCTGGAAATCCTGATGCAACTCTAAGCTTAAAAACACGTTCGATTGAAGTGGCTTATATTATATTTGCTGCATATGAGGCGATTGTTCGATCAATCTAAATTTTTGTTCTGTTGTCTAATTAAACTAATATATTATGTTAATTTTATTCCATATCTTATAAACGATGTAAAAGTATTTAATAAAAAATATCAACAAATACAATTTGTTTTGCTAAACTCAAATTAGATATGTTGTAGTAATGTATGAATAACGAAAATCTGCGCTCGACGTGTAATATCCAAATGAAAACGGTTTTGGTATATTGTTACTAGTTTTCAAAAAATTATCCTGAATAATTGCATGAGAAATTAAGAAAAAACTAAGTAAAATTAGTGTTGTTTTATTAATGAAAATCTAAATGTTAAAACATAATTTATTAAAATAAACGCATAGATATTTCAAGTTTCATAATGATAAGCACACCTGCGCATTCTCTCTACATACAAATCATACAGCAGCTTATTTTTAATGTAATAATACGGATTTTCAATTTGATTCAGATCTGGATTGTATTCAGCCATGCCCATCAGCTCAACGGAAGTCTTTTCATTCTCATTTGAAATATTCACTGACACATGATCGTTGATTCTATCGCAATTAGTGACATCGAGTGTAACGTCATTATGATTTAAGTTACTTGTATTATTATTATCTTGAATTTGGGAAGAACCATCTGAACCAGCAGTACAATAATTTATGGCATGAGAAACTGATAAATTTTTATTATCGATGTGAAGATTGTTAATACGTTTTGAGAGGGGTAGAAAATCTAATACTCCGTCGTCAGATGTACGTTTCCTAAAAATATGAATTTGATTTTGGTTTACATTTTCGTAATAAAATCATTTTTATTTACCTTTTCTCTTTATTACTTGTCATAATATTTTAATGTTAAAACTAAATTTATTATTTCACATTATTTATTTCATACCCTATAGAATTTTTTTGTGTCGCTTTATGATTTGGTGAGTCAGGCACTAGTTAGTAATAGTTTTAAATAAACTAATAATCAAATGCGATCTTCTTCGTAGATTTGCGAAATTTTTATGTTTTTACATATAAATTATCCAAAAAATATTTTGAAAGGTCGAATATTACAGTTCCTTTGATTTTCTTACAGCTGCTTTGCCTTTGACTTTTCTTCTTTGTCAAATGGAGTTTAACCGGCTCGCATGTCACACAACTAAACCGCAACCGTAAACAAAATACCAAAATAAAATAAAACAAAAGTTGCCTAATGTAAACCAGCCACTTGAGTCAACGCATTAGATCTTTTTGCTCGAAAGATAGCAGCACTAATAAAAAATAAATAATAATAACGGAGCATCCCACCTAGCGGACAAATATGAAATATGGCGTATACGGTTAACCGTATACAACAAAATTAACATTGTTGATTTTTCATCCCGTAATGCGTGATTTACACGTTCCAACAATGTTGGCCAACAAAAAATGAAGAGATTCAAAAATGAAGCTACATTTAATTTGCGAAAACTTTACGAAAACAAAACGATGTTTTGTAATGATTGGTATTCGTGAATTCGAAAACGTATAATAAATCAAATAAGACGTTACTTATAAAACGGAATGAAAAAACGTAAAACAAACACAAATTATCTTTATTGCGCAGTTCGTTTTCGACAAAAAATTGTACGATCTTAAACGAAATTCTGTTCACTATACATTTTGTTAACAATGTTATCATAGATCAATTTTTATTTTCAATTTTCTATGAGAAAAGTACACTTTATCTTAGATGAGCTTGAGTTAGTTATAAATTCAAATTAATAAATTTTTAATTAATAATTTTTAGTTTTTGTAAAACTACTTTTTTCCTGAACAGTTTGTATTTTGATTTTTGTTTTGTTTATAAAAAATCGTGTTTCGATTTGGTACGAACCATTTAAACGAGGATTTGATTTGTTTTTAATGTAATCAATGCCTATGTATTAGTGGCCTGACAAGTCTTTTATAGCATATGTATGTGTCGAGTAATAACAAACAAAAATCGCTCCATACAAATCATATGAAAACTACTTTTTTTTTGCATTTTTTGGTCTTAGATTTGAAATAACTTATAGATTAGGCCCAAAGACACTTTTTCATGTACCTGAGTACAAAGAACAATATGTTTTCGTTCGTTTTAAGATGAAAAATTATTCAATTTTCACACTTACATTAATGAATTTCAACAGTTCTCAGTCAAGATTTTCATTTTATTTAGGGGAAAATATGAGAAATTAATCATTTTTGCTATTCGTGTCCCTTAATACTCATAGCAAAGTGCATCTGTTTCACATTCGAAATAATGGCGTTGCCACATGACAAAAATATCGGCGAAAGCTTGGGACCGATTTTTTCTTTTATAATTAAATGATTGCATATTTTTGACTTAAATTATTGAGAAAATATATGAAATAACTACAATTAGTAATTAAAATCATAAATTTATAATAATACAATTTTAATTGAATAATAAGAGTTTTTCTATTCTGTCGGTCCGACAACCGATTTTTTACGTAAATGGTATAAATTTTGTCGGTTCCGAACGCATCAAATATCACCAATATTTAAACTCGCAGCCACCTAATTCCGAATATAAAAACAGCAACATAATATATATCATGCTTCAAATGGATCGTTCCTTTTAATAATAATTTTTTCCGCGGGAGGAGCTTTGCCTTACAATCGTCAATAGATTTGATTTTTTTTTACTTGGGTCGAGGCCTATAGTATAGTGGAATTGTATAGATAAAGCCTCTATTCCATTGTGGAAAATTTACTGTCAGCAAAACCAAAATGGGATAAAAATATAGATTTGCTGGTGGTGCGAAAGAAACAAAAAACTTCATCAGCAAAATTTTACTGGAGAGAAAAATGTGTTTGTGTTAGTGTGTTGCCATAATTTATTATAGAAAAGTATCAACTTGAGTATTTTTTATTACAACATTTACACACATCGACATAAAAATTGTGTGCGGATACGAAATTTTTTTCACACACACACATGTTTGGATATTTTTATGGTCAAATGTTATTTTGTTGTAAATTTTTTTTTAATATTTCAGACGTTATAATAATAAATTATTATTATTAATTATATTACAATAAATTATTTATTATGTAATAGCAAATGAATAAAAGAATAAAATTATGTTCGCTCTCTAGACATAAAAAAAATTATGAAATTTGTTGGTTATGTTACAGAAACTGTCAAAACGTAACCATAAAAGTTTCGCTATAAAATAAAAAATAAAAAACTACTATCTCTGTCACACTAATGGAATTTTTTCTTTTCTTTCTCCTTTCATTATGGCAACAAAAAAATGTTGTCAGTAAATTTTTCACAATGGAATACAGGCTTAATACCAATATATATGAGGCCGATTTTCAACATCAATTTTGAAATTGCATATGTATGTATCGAGTAATAACAAACAAAAATCGCTCCATACAAATCATATGAAAACTACTTTTTTTTTACATTTTTTGGTCTTAGATTTGTAATAACTTATAAATTAAGCCCAAAGTTACTTTTGGCATGTGTGTGTAAATTAAAAATATTTTATTTTGTATTTTATACTCTTCCTGAGAATCCCCACCTATTTTCATTCCATTTGTTTTCGTAAAAATTCTATTTATCCCTGTCACTCACACCAAGTGATTTTTGTTAGCTCGCTTATTTCGAATGTGAAACAGATGCAGTTTAATATGAATAATAAGGGACACGACTAGCGAAAATTATTAATTTCTCATATTTTCCTCTAAAAAAATAATGAAAATCTAGACTGAGAGTTGTTGAAATTCATGAATGAAAAGTGTGGAAATTGAATATTTTTTCATCTTAAAATGAACGAAAACATATTGTTCCTTGTACTCAGGTACATGAAAAAGTGTCTTTGGACCTAATTTATAAGTTATTACAAATCTAAGACCAAAAAATGCAAAAAAAAAAAGTAGTTTTCATATGATTTGTATGGAGCGATTTTTGTTTGTTATTACTCGACACAGACATATGCTATAAAAGACTAATCAGGCCATTAATACATAGTAGGCATTGCATAGATACAAAATTTAAAAAATTGGCAACCGATGCTATGCTTTCCAATCGACCCCGCAAGTGTTTGTGACTATGCTTAAAAAATACTCGTAACTGCGTTTCATAAAATGTAACAGCTGCTGCCGCTGCGAGTGGTTTATTTTAAGCAAAGAAACAGTTCTTAAAAGTAAAAAGTTGTTTAAAGTCCTTAACATTTCTTAAAAAATCTTGTGGTGGCCCTGACGAATGGTACTTAGAGCTCTATCGGAAAAAAATGAAACATGCGGAACGCTGTTTTTTTTCTTTAGTGTGTTTAGAATAGAAATTAAATTGAAAATAGGAAAAAAGTATTAGTGTGGTAGCATAGAATAAGGATTTGTGTGATACCTTTCTTCATGAAATTTTTTTTAATAAAGACAGCAGTTTTGGGCTTTTGGCACTCTTACAGCTCCGTTAGAGGAATTTGGTGAGATATCTCGATCAGTGGTAAAATTATTTGAATAATATTATCATAATAATTGTAGTTCACCCAAAATTGTCGAATTTTTAACAAATAAATCAATAGTAATGATAAACAGGAGTATCATTCTTTTTTGCCCGATAATAATAATATGTGTTTCGATCATATTTAGAAACTTATACATTATTTTATATTGATCTTAATGAGGAAAAATTGTAAATGGTCTCTTCTTAATAATGAATTTTTGAAAAAAACATCGCGATCAATGTCAAATCAAAGATGTAGGAAATTAATACCCATATTATGATTCTCACCTCACCTCACCTCTCACCGTGACATCTAGAGTCGCGCGAGTCAAATTTTGGTATTATGATTCTCACTTTAATTTGGGTGAGTGACATACGCAGCGCTATGCGTCATTTATGATATTTTGGTTTCTTTAAGTCAGTAGTTGTTATTGTTTTGAGAATTTTTGACATTTGGTCAAATTCAAATGTGATCCTTTCACACTACCGGATGACTAGTACTTATCAATTGATATTTAAATGTACATATTTTTAAAATATTCTAAAGAATGGTGTTATAAATTATAATTTCTTGATTTACAAGCATTTTTCGTATAAATGAAGATGGACTTTCTTATCTATTGGACAAGCTAGAAGGAAAATACGAGTTTTGTGAATTGTTCGCCATTAGCTATTTTTGGTTTATTTCTATGTAGTTATGAAAAATAAAAATTTTTATAATACATACAACAAAAATATTATTTATTATAATGCAACAATTAATATTTATTACATTATTAATTATTGTAATACATAAACAAATAAAAAACCTTACGATTTGCCTTTCATTTTGTCTAACGTTATAAATACTATGTATATCAATATCAAAAATTATTTTCTCGCTCAGTCTCGCCACCAAATTGTAGGTGAGGATATGTGACATTAGACTCGCTCACGGCGAGAATCATAATACCAAAATTGAAATACGGTGACATCGCGTCGCTCAGTGACGCGTAAGTGAGATTCATAATAGGGGCATTAAAATATTAAAAAATTAAACTAAAATGGTTAACCATATAATGTTTGCATTTTTATTACTAAAACGGAAAATTAATTTGTTTTGACTTTTCTGATGAATAATCAAATTTTATTTTACATTTATGTATATGTATCTATAAAATATAAATGCATATGCATTTGTGTTTTTATTGTTTCCTTCATTCATAAAATTTCATGTACTGCTCGTATAATAAAAAATAAATTTTTTTTTTGCTATTCATCAAAATAATACGAAAAAGAATAAGTGATATATTAGCCACAAAATTCATATACAATTATTGGTTTGGATTCTTCGAATGCCATTTCAATATATGAAAGTTGGTATTCTTATGTTGTGTTCTATGGTGGTAGTGTAAGGTTCACTATTAAATACAAAAATAATATAATTATCTTCAAATATGGAAGAAACAAGACAAAGAACGAGAGGTTTATAAATTAAAGAGTGCCCCACTGCAAATCGTATGACAACTGATGAAGAAATTTGAAAAATGTACATAAGAAATTATCACTTGCATTAAAAACGAGTAAAGACTTCCTAAATTGATTTGTCGCAACTTTAAAGTGTCCTACTTATTAGTTCCTAAAAATATATACGCTGGGTATTTAGCATTTCCATATTTACATTTTTCTGTATCAAATATAACAATTCGGAAAACCTGTCTATTCAAAAAAGAAATAGGATTTATTATAGGCCAGATATACAAAATGAAAATGTACAATGATATGAAATTATTAAACATAAATAAAGAACAACATATTTAATGAATTTAAAAGTCCTTGCGTCGTTGCTTATTAAATTGAATTTATGTCTTGAAGAAGTGTTAATTTGTTTCAAATAACCGAAAAATCGGTGAAACGACATTTTATAGATACGGATGAAAATTTAAAAATATACCATACATTATGCGTCCAGGCTTTCCCAATTACAAAAACTGTTCTTGATTGCATGGAAGTTAAAACGATAATTTTCAATTGCTTAATTTGAAAACTTGCTTATATTCTCATTACAAAGGATCTCCCATAGTAACAATTTTGCTTGGAGTGTTTAGTTCATGATAAATTTTATTAATACAAATATTGTTAATATTTATTGGTACGAATTTATTAAACAAGCTAGTCAAGGTGATGGTTGATCAAAGCATTATACATATTCGCAAATGAGCTAATATAAGCAGGGATAGAAATGATTGCCTTTATGTATCAAAATTTATTTAAATCCAAAGCACATGTATTTCAAAAAATTTCAATCATTACCATAGTTAAAAATAGTTAAACATTTGTAAGTAATCACTATTTCAATAAATGATAAATAACTTATAAAGTTAAATCCGATTTAAATTATTATCAAATTTATGTAATCCGCCAGTAAAATTCTATTTCAAGCATATGTAATAAAAATTTAAACCAGGTTGATATAAAATTTAAAAGCCACCCTATAATTTATACATTCGACTAACAAAATTTCCAACTTGTCAATTTTAAAAATACATTATAATTCATAAACTTCAAACTGCTTGTATATTTGCTTCAATATTTTTCCGCTACGTGCGATCCGTGATGCTCCCAATCGTCAATAGAAAAAAAATTAACTTACATATATGAATGGGGAGAAATTGTGAAAAATTGTTTTTCTTGCGATCGGTTTTCGATTATTATATTATTTAACTTATGACTTTTGACCTTTATTTAAATACAAAGACTCCATAATATACATTTATCGAATTTTGGTCATCTTTTTGTGACATATGGCTAATCGGGTAGTAGATTGTGCTAGGGTAAAAGAGATTATGAAATGAAAACAAGAAAATTAATTAATCTGACGTATTATGTCAAATTATTTTGCAAAAAGTGTAAAATATTAAAATTACAACAGATACCTTACACATATACGATATATATACTAGTAAAAACTATTATTCAAACATCGTAAATTCTAACGTAAATGCAATTTACTTACTATTTTAGAAATAAGTTAAAATTTTATATTGTACTTAATGGATATTTAAGAATTTGGTTAGAAATGAAAAAATACAATAGTAATTTATCTGCGTTGTGTGTTTTACTTGTTATATCATTGTTATGCTGCTTTTGTGGTAATACTTTATCAAATTCTGTCATTACTGAATCACCAGTATTAATTGATCCTAATCAACACTATGTAAATGTTCAAGAGCTGCCCGATTGTGATCTATTTCGAGAAATAAATCAGAATAAGTATATTATTATACACATCAAATTCATAAAATATTTGGTTATACATACCTGACTGAACTGTCTTTATCTATTGTAGACTGGTATTTGTTTCCACATTAGATGGTGTGTTGACTGCCTTAGACGCTTCAAATGGGATGATGAAATGGATGATCCAAACGGGTCCTGGGAATTTACTCTCCTCAAGTATACATAAGCTTGAGGTAAAATGTATAATTTTATCTGTCATGCATTTAGAAATATGTACTTTTACTCTTATTAGCATGGAGTATGTAATAATAATTATATTTTTATTAATACAATTTCAGTTAACCAACAACGGCCAATGGGTTAGAATGATACCCTCGCTTAGCGGAGGCTTATATCAATTCGATGGTGAATCTATTGAACCGATTCCAATAACGGCCGATAATCTATTAAGCTCATCGTTTAAATTTTCAGACGATTTAATAATGTCAGGAGGCAAAGAAATCCGCTCATATAGCGTTTCCTTATCAACGGGTAAACTTCTATATGAATGTTCAATGCATGGGTGTAAAAATCATACATCAGATCAACATAATAATGCGTATATCGAAGATGCCATTTTAATACGACGCCAAACGCAAACGGTGAGGGCAATTGAACCACGCACCGGTTTAGAACGTTGGAATTTCAGTGTTGGACACAACGAAATAGAATTGATACGAAATGAAATTTGCCATTCAACGCATATATTGGATCAAGATACGAATTTTAATATTAAAATAATGGTACCTGAAGGAATTATTTACAGCGTTAGTAAATTACAACCCCAGCAAATTTTATGGAAATATAAATTCGAATATCCGATTGTAAATGCTTGGAAGATGGATGAACAAATCCAATTGACGAATATTGATATATTCTCGTCATCGGCTGACCATTGGCTTGAAAATGTAGATGATAGAACCTACCAAAATATCAATAATCTATCTCCATCAGTTTATATTGGTATGTTTCAGAAACAGCTGTACGTCCAAGAAAGTGCATTGTTAAAGAAAATAATACAAACACATTTGCTTCACGGTGCAACAAGAAATATAAAATTTCCGCAAATACCATGGAAACCTTATCCAGCAACGTCCTCGTCCTGGCTGTTAATCGAAAATGATAACACTGATTCCGGTAATATAATTGAACCAACATTAGACACTGAAGTGACACCAGCAGTGACCGCATTATCTGTACTATATGGTTCTGAATATGTTAATGGAAATGGTTTTTTTTTATACACATCCGAAGATTTAAATCAATCTCAGAATGAATTGTTGGATAAAGAAATCAATAATGATGATCATGACAAGGAACATTTTAGTGTCCCATTTGGGGAGGATATACCAGTTAAATACATAGTCGTCTCACTATGGTTTTGGTGGAAAGAAATACTTGTGATTGCCATTTCTAGCACCTTACTTTTAAATTTGTTCATATCGAGAAATATATCAAAAGGAAATGATATTATTGTAGTGGAACGGCACATTAAAGTGCAGGAAATAATAGAAAAAGAGCCGAATTATGCCTATCTCGAAAGCATTTGTAAACCAAGTATATCCCAAACTAATTTTCAATCTCGATTTATTACTGACTTTGATCTAGTGCGATGTCTAGGCAAAGGTGGTTTTGGAGTTGTTTTTGAAGTTAAAAATAAATTAGACGATTGTCACTATGCCATTAAACGTATTGTATTGCCAAACAAAAAGGAATCTCGTGATCGGGTCATGCGGGAAGTTAAAACACTTGCAAACTGCGAACATGAAAATATTGTACGATATTTCCAAGCTTGGGTTGAAACTCCTCCAAACGGGTGGCAAGCAAACCAAGATAAATTACTATTTGATGTGGATAAATTCCAATCAACTTCTATCGATATTGAATCAACTGTAACCGAATCAAAATCGGGTGCCTCAAATATTTACAAAGATCCGCAGTTTAACAACATACCAAATTTTTCCGCTGAATTTACTGAAAACTCTAAAACGAAATTTAGTGATCGAGGATTTGATTATTCAGAAGATTCATCGTCATTTATTGTATTTCGGAATGATAATATTTCGGTAACTGAAAATGTAAATACTGGGTATGAAGATTCATGTGCAATTGAATTTAGAGAACATTCCGAGTGTTCGAAAAATTCAAATCGTATTGTTGCAATGGAAAACAAAAGTGATAGTGCGATTGAGTACGATAGAAAATCGAAACAATCGAATAGCTATAATCAAGTATCGATTGGCACATCGACAACAGGTTGTGATAATATCAAACAACATACTAGTAATATTGCCTCGCCAAGTAGAATATACCTGTATATACAAATGCAGTTATGTAAAAAACAAAGTTTGCGGGATTGGTTAAGATCGAATGACCAAGAATCGCGAAAGGGACATGTAATCAATATTTTCAGTCAAATCGTGCAGGCTGTAGAATATGTGCATCTTAAGGGATTAATCCATCGTGATCTAAAGCCAAGCAACATATTTTTCTCCTTAGATGGGCAAATAAAAATTGGCGATTTTGGATTAGTGACGGACATGGCAGATTTAATGAATTGTGGTGATAATACAGGCTTGCCGTCTTGTGATAGACACACAGAACAAGTTGGGACTTATTTGTATATGTCACCGGAACAGCTACAAGGCAAACCCTATAACTACAAAGTTGATATTTATTCATTGGGCCTAATATTTTTTGAACTGCTAGTCGTGTTTAATACTGAAATGGAACGAATGGACACATTAAAAAAATTACGAAACAGTAATTTTCCTGAAAAATTTCATCAAAAATATCGCGAGGAATACAAATTACTTCAACTAATGTTATCTCCTCACCCAAATGAACGACCGACTACTTTTGGTATACGAGCGAACCCGCCTTTTAATCATAAGACAGAAAATAAATTACATTTTCATTTAGATTTGAATACACTTAGTCGCAGTAGAAATAATAGTGTTAATATTACAAATGGCTCAATCTAAAATAATTTAGAAAAATAGGCATCTATTGGGCCAATTTTAAGTTCTAACATTGTTTGTTATATTTTTAATATACATTTATTTAGGAAATGAAATAACATGAATTTCATCGTTCCAAAATCGGGTCGAGCCCCATTGTTACGCTCAATTTTATTGTTATATTATGGAGAATAATTGAATTCTATTTAATCCATTTTATGTTGTATGTAAATAAATAATGGGGCTGATTCTTAGTAGAAAATTTGTATGTTATGTTATTTTATTTTTTCAATACAAATATATACATATATGAAGCGGGCAAATAAAATAACGTTATTTAACAAAAACTTCTACATAAATGAAAAATCTATTATAAAACATAATTTTTAAACTCAGAAAATCAGTACATATTCATATTTATACATTTTTGAACTTGTACGCGAAAATAAGTTAATATTTTTAAATAGGTTACATTTATAATATTTATATGTACATACATTAAATTTAAGCCTATATACTTGTGATTTTCATCTTAAAAATTATATTATGTACTTCTAAATTGGAGAACCAATTGGGTGTTAAGATGGAACATGTTTAATTACCTAAATTATCATTTAATTTAATTATTGTGATAGCTTAATTTCCATTTTGTTAAATTGTTTGTAATTATCGAAATCTATACAATTAAAACACTATAATTTAAAGAAAATTCATGACACATTCCTCAATGATACGGTTCATTTAGCAATTTTTTTAATCTCTGTTATCATTATCCAGTGTTCAATTTGAAAAAAAAACATTTTTTGTACATTTATTATTAAATAAAATATTAAAAAAAATAAATAGATTTCATTTTCTTTCTCGTTTTTAGGAGAAATATTATTATTAGCTTAGGGAAAAATATCCGTCCCAACTATGATACATGTCAACAATAATTGTCTGTTACGAGTATCCCGCTAATTTTGCATTTAACAGCTGCATGTTTTTGATTGTTGTTTAGTCTCGAAATTCATTTGGCGCTTAACAAGAAATACACCCATGAGTCTACTAGTATTGCTTGTATTTTTTTCACCCTCGCTATATTAAACAGAAAAAAAAAAAATTTTCACAGGTGGTTTTGAACTTGTCTGCCAGTTAAGTTCAAACTTATGGGCACCGCTGTGTCCGACGTGGAGCTTGAAAACCTCGACACTTTAAGTGTCTGTGGTTTCAACTCCGAACTAACGTCGGGTTCTGAGGAAGCCCTACGTAATTCGGATGCTGAGGTGACCTTTGGGGTAACCCCATCCCAACGCGGAACTAGGCGTAAGGGCAAAAGGAACCGCATGCGCCTACGTAACAAAATGGAACGTAGTTTACTTGACCCGATAAGCGAGGTGCCTGGCAATTCCTCTTCTGTGGCAACATCGAAACGTACCCGCGTCCATTCCAGCATCACTCCAGAAATGGAGGCTAAAAAGCTACGGACGCTGGCTAATGTTGTTACTGAGTCCACCCTAAGGAAAGCCGCGATACGCGAGAACAATCCGGATATCATTCTGGATGAGACAAAATTCGACATCTTTCGTTTGGAGCTCCACCGAAAGGTACTAGCCACAGCTCAATCGGGTAATTTTATTCCACAATTGCTGGGGTGCTATCTAACTGATGGCTACATTGTCTGTAAATGCGCCAACGACGACACATACAAGTGGTTGTGTGAGGTGGTCTCGGGGACCAAAGATATCTGGAGTGGTTGTCAACTCTCCGTTGGTGACCCTCCTAAACCTTTGCTAATATACACTTGGGTTCCCGGTCCTCCGGAGGATCCCAAAGTTGTATTGAGCAATATTGGTTTATTGAACCCGTCAGTGTCGACAAATGGATGGAAGGTTGTCCGATACAAGCGCGAGGCTAAGCGTCAAGCTATTGTATTTCGGGTGGCCCTAAAATCTTTTGAGACCATCACTGGTTCCAGATATTCTTTGCAGTACGTACTGGACAGGATTATCTTTAAGATTATCTCTGGCCCGTAGACTATTCGTTCTGGAGAGGATCTCGTTCAAGATTATCTCTGGTAGATAACATTATTCTCCTTTTGCCCGACTTTTTAATGTCGTCCATGATTAGAATAAAACAGATCAACTTGCAACACAGTAAGTCTGCTTCTTTTGAATTGAGGAATTTGCTTTCTGTAATGCATACAGATATTTGCCTAATCCAGGAACCATATCTTCTTGATAATGATGTCTCTGGATTGAACTTATTTAATGGCAGAATCTTCTGTAAGAATTCTGCCAATAAAACTCGAGCGTGCATTTTTATTGGCAATAATATCAATGCAAATCTTATTCACGAGTGCAGCTCGGCCGATGTTACGGCTGTGCTCATTACTCTGATATCCGATAACTCCTGCACTAAACTGGTCATCGCCTCAGTTTATTTGCCGTATGACTCCTCTTCGCCTCCTCCATCTGAGGAACTCACTAATCTTGTGACATGGTGTAAGAATAAGCATACCCCTTTAGTGATTGGCTGTGATGCTAATGCTCATCACACGATCTGGGGTAGTACGAATATTAACCACAGGGGTTCTTCTCTGCTTAACTATATAAGCTCTTCTGAGCTTGAAATTCTCAATACTGGTTGCGAGCCTACTTTTGTCAACTCTGTCCGTCGGGAGGTGATTGACATTAGTCTATGCTCCATGTCCATTATTGATTTAATTTTAGACTGGAGGGTGACGGATGACATCCTCACCTCTGATCACAGGTGTATTTCGTTTAATATTAACCTTAAACGACCGTCTCTTAAACCTTACCGCAATCGGAAATTAACCGATTGGGGTCTTTTCTTTCTCGAGCTAGGTTCTTTACTTGAGCCTCCGAAGGTTATTCGGTCGAGGGAGGACATTGAAGATAAAGCATCGTCACTTGCATTGGCAATTACGATAGCCTTCGAAAACTCGTGTCCTCTAATAACTAATCAAAAGATTCGGAACAAACCTTTCTGGAACTCTGACATTAAAAAATTAAGGAAATCTACTAGGAAACTGAAGAACAAAGCTAAAAGGTCTAAGCAACAGATTGATTGGGATAACTTCTTGTTAACACAAAAGCATTATAAAAGAAGTTTAAGATCCGCTCAAAGAGCCTCGTGGTTGAAATTCTGCGAGGAAATCAATAGCCTATCTGCTGTCGCTGGACTGAATAAAGCTTTAGCTAAGAACAGTGCGTGTAAACTGAATTCTCTTCGTCTATACCGGACGGACAGCTTACCTCTTCCAACAAGGAAATTGGTGAGCTGCTCCTTTCGGCTCATTTTCCTGGTTGTGATATCGTCAACTCGGATGATGTTGCTGCCGAGCTCAATAGGACGTCTGTTGCAAGTCCCGATTGGAGTATGGCTCACAAGCTGATCAATCGTGATGTCTTGCGATGGAGCTTAGTTTCCTTCGCATCTTATAAGGCTGGCGGCCCTGATGGTATTTTTCCTGCTGAACTTCAGCAGGGCTTTCCTCTAATTCAGGATCATTTGCTCCACCTTTTTCAAGCGTGTATTGCTTTTAGTACTGTTCCAAGTTCTTGGAGCAGAAGTAGAGTTGTTTTTATCCCAAAAGCTGGTAAGTCCGATTATACGGATCCTAAGTCATTTCGGCCTATTAGTCTATCCTCAACTTTCCTTAAAGCTCTGGAAAGAATTGTCGATAGATTCATTAGAGATCATTTTCTAATCACCTTTCCACTCAGTAACATGCAACATGCTTACAGAGTCGGTAAGTCCTGTGAAACCGCCCTACATGAACTTGTAACCAGGATTGAAAAATCTCTTAATAATAAGGAGTTTCTAGTGGGTACTTTCCTGGATATTGCGGGAGCTTTCGATAGCACTTCGTTTGCTACGATCACTACTGCCTGTACCAATTTTGGTATTGATCGCACCATAATCTTATGGATTGAATCCATGCTCAAGTCTCGCACTGTGGAGGCGGAGCTGGATGGGGTGTTAGTTTCTGTTAAGGTTACCAAAGGCTGTCCTCAGGGAGGTGTGCTCTCACCTCTGCTGTGGCTCTTGGTCATTGACGAGTTACTGGTAAAGCTGCAGCAATCTGGCTACATTGCACAGAGCTACGCTGATGATCTTGTTTTGACAGTCTCAGGCAAACATCTCAGTGTCTTATCCGACCTAACTCAGCATGCCTTAACTATTGTGGCGGCATGGTGTGTTGAAAAGGGTCTTCACGTCAACCCTTCTAAAACTGATTTAATTGTCTTTACAAGGAAGAGGAATACTCTTGAACTATCTGTTCCCTCCCTTTTTGGGAGAACGATCACTAAATGTGACCAGGTCAAGCACCTTGGTGTTGTCCTGGATAGTAAACTTTCCTGGAAGAATCACCTGGATTATAAACTTCAAAAAGCAACTGCCACTTTTTGGCAATGTAGAAAAGCTTTTGGGAAATCGTGGGGTTTAAGCCCTAGGATGCTTTCTTTCATTTATAAATCACTGGTCCTACCGCTACTATCGTACGCTTCTATTGTGTGGTGGCCAGTGGTTGAGCTAAAGGCTTCTGTAGCCAAGCTTAATGGTCTACAAAGTCTGGCTTGCAGAGCCATAACTGGGGCTATGTCATCGACCCCACTTCTTGCTATGGAATCAATTCTTTCGTTGCCTCGATTATGCACCTTTATTTTAGGCTCAGCTTGTTCTGCAGCATATCGTCTGAGGTGCATTGGGGCATGGAATATTTTCGGTTCTATCGTAGGACATCGACAAATTTTTAAAAATTATTCGTCATGTTTACCAGAAATCGATATGGTTAATGACAGACTACTGCCCGAATTTCATTTCTCATATCTTTTCTCGGTGGCTTATCCTTCGAGAGATTTGTGGAGTTCGCAGGATTTTATTGATAAATTAGATGAGTCCATAGTCTTTTTTTCTGATGGCTCTCGTTCTAACCTCAGTGCAGGTTTTGGAATCTACTGTGCTTGGACGGATCTGAGACTTTTCGGTAGTCTTGGTTCGCATTGTACTGTTTTTCAGGCGGAACTTATAGCGCTGACATACGTAGTGTTATTGAGGCTTTAAACTTTGCTTTTAAAAACAAAAGTATTCTACTTTGTACAGATAGTAAAGCTGTACTTAACTCTTTAAGAAATCCCTTGACTGTTTCTAAACTCGTCAAGGAATGTAAACGTTTCATGAACCTTCTTTGTTCTAACAATAAAGTTACGGTCATGTGGGTACCGGCTCATTGTGACATCGCAGGCAATGAGATCGCGGATTGTTTAGCCAAAGCTGGCTCCCAATTGACTTTTGTTGGTCCTGAACCAGCGGTTCCTGTTTCTTTCAACTACGGGAAGAAAGTGATGAAGGACTACGCCTTGAAAGACCTAAGGTCTCAGTGGCTTGAGACTTTTAGTTGTCGTAAGGCGAAGTACTTCATTAAGGAGCCCAATTTGAGGTCAACGAAGTATGCTTTATCTTTAAAAAAGAACCAGTTAAGAATCTTGGTAGCGATTCTTACAGGACATGGTCGTTTTAAAGATCATCTACATCGTATGCGGTTAGCTCATGATGTTATTTGCGAGGACTGCCTTGAGGAAGATGATGACTGCCTTCACTTCGTCAGCAGTTGTCCTGCTTTCAGTTCTATACGAATTCAGATATTCAACTTTAGGTCTTTAAATTTAGATCAGTTGTCTTCTCTGCCTTGGTCTAAACTTGTTCAGTTTGCGAAGGCAGCAGTGCGCGTTTGCGAATTGGGATAGAATCCTAGGTTTGCACCATGTCCCTTTCTGGCATTGAGTGCGGAATCCTCGTGGGTTCCAGCCAATTTTAATAATAATAATAATGATACATGTAAAGATCGTATGATACTTTTCGGACATTCTTTGCACATTTCGCGCTATACGATATTAGCGTATATGTATAGTAAAAATCCTCGAAGACGGCGGCAACTCACGGGACCGATTAAAATTTCGTACCTCAGGATTTTTTCGGGTCTGAGGAATTGTCATCAAATGTGCCCAAACAATTTAGCGATTTTTTAAATGCGGGAAAATTGATATGCATAATAAATAAAATATTAAGATGTTAAATATTACATTAACTAAATGTAGTATGCATTTAAATTATAATTTATTTCTTGATATAGTTCAATTTGTTATGTAATAATTTAAGGCCATTACTGGCCCCTTACTGAGTCAACTATTTGGCTCCAACGGTTTCGATCCTGAGCATCGTCTTCATACTGTCTAAGACAATCTGAAGAGGCCAAGTCGTTCTCTACATCGTGGAGCCATCGTCGCCTGCAACGACCTCTGGCCTACCATATGGTAGCTCTCCTTTCAGAGATCGCTGCACAATTCACTCCGGATCAGCACGCAGAACGTGACCGAGCCAGCGTACTCGCTACAATATCGGGGATCTTCATCAGATCTCGAAATTTACAGAGCTCGGTATGTACCTTCTATTTCGCGTTTTGGGCCGTAAATCACACGCATGTCTCTTCTCTCAAATGTAAGGAGCCATCTCTCGTACTCATCCGTCAGCCCCAACTGTCACATCCAAACATAACAACGGGCCTGCTCAACGCTTTGTAAAGCTTCAGCTTCACGGCACTTGATAAGTGTTTAGATTTTAGCAGTGGCCTTAGAGGATACAAAGAACGACGGCCAGCCGCACTTTAATATTCTCACTCACACTGTTATCGTGAGTGATAAGAGAACCGAAATATTTGAACCTCCTGACTCCCTCAAATGTGTGGTGGCCACTACTAAAATCTGGTGTGCCATTGTCCCTAAAACCAGAGATCAGGTATTTCGTTTTGGACCCATTGATCTGAAGTCCAACTCTCAAAGGTGAAAACTCTATAAGCGGATCAAGTATTTCTTTCACTCCGTTGCTATTCAGTCCAATCACGCATATGTCATCTGCATATGCAAGCACAATATTGGCCTGGCGATATAAGATGTTGCGCTGAGGTGTTTCAGTTTTACGAAAGATGTACTCCAACATGAGATTAAAGAGTATCGGAGACAGAGCATCTCCCTGCCGAACACCCGAGTTAACTGCAAAAATTCTCGATAGTCTGTTCTCAACTATAACACAGCATTGAGACTGCGTTACTATCATTCTACAAAGTCGTACCAATTTTGTTGGCATTCCTACGTATTTTAGGGCTGACCACAAACTCTCTCGATTGATCGAGTGATAGGAAACCTGCCGGAAATCCATTAACACCTGATGTACGGAGATGTATGTCTCATAATATTTAGATAGAATCATTACGAAATCCTCCTTGATAGTCACCAACCAAGCCGTCCGCTAGAGAAGTGATTCTATCCAATACAATGTATGACAGTAACTTGTATGTTGTGCAAAGGAGAGAGCTATACCGCGATAATTCTCAAGCGGTCTCCCTTCTTGAAGATGGGGCATATCGCGGAAACTTCCCATTCGTCAGGCATAACTTCGGTTCGCCATACTAATCGAAGAAGGTCGAAAAGACAGTTCCACAAAGTATTCCCTCCGAATATCAAGAGCTCCGAATTAATGCAGTCCACTTCAGGTGAGCGGTTTCGTTTTAATCTCTGCATGACCTTAGTGAATTCCTCATGGGATGGCACCTCAGTGCAAATCTCCACAGTCTGTCTTAGAATTTGTTATGTACATTCAAATAATATTAATGAAAAAATAAAAATAAATACATCACAACTCAATATGTATTTCAAATCACAATTTAATTCATTGCATTTTTAAATTTCTGGAATTTGTGTCTGTCTGGTGGCATGTGGAATTGTATATTTACTCAGGATGCGAGAGTATATTTTATTTGCGGCTTCATGAAAATATTCATCGCCTTGCTCTTTTGCTAATTTCTTTAAAGTTGTGACAGCCATATTCACGTCCTTATATGTCAACGTCTTATTATTTACTTCCAATTTCTCATCAGAACTAAGCCATTCCTCATCTAAATTTGTTACGATTTATATGTATCTTGAGCATTTTTCAAAATTGTATGTACATATTTGTGTTTTATGACACTTGTATTTGTCGCAATTTGTTGAACGCTTTTTCCGTCTTTTTTACAATTAATGACCTCGAATTTTTGCGTTAAATTAAGATTTGTTGGCTTCATTTGATGAAAATTAATTGCAAATATAAACTTCATAAAATATTATTCGTTAGCAAGTTATTATTACATATTATACAGATTATAAGTTTTATTTATTTTGACTCGAGAGAAGTTAGTAACATTTGATGTTCAAATTTCCGCCTCTCAGGAGTTTTTAAAATAATATTCCAATGACACAGTTTCATTCCATCCGTGTCGTGATGATTTCCGTGAGAAAAGGTAAAATTATATTGGTTTAGTTCTGAAATATGTACATATTGGTAATTTTGGAAATATTTCCGTCTTTGATGGGATTTCGTGAAATTGGATTTTCGCCTTTGAGGATTTTTACTGTAGATAGTTATGTTGTGAGGGAGCGTACCAACGCGTTACGAATTTAAAACCAAGTATTTTATTTTGACTTTATATTTTTTTATAGTGTAACAATGCAAAATTAGTTCAAAATTTATATAATAAAACTTTGGGTTTATATCAGCGATGATGGTGAGGTCGACAATGACATGTCAACTATTAAATTGTCGACAAGTCGACAATTGTCATTATCGACGTCTCGGTTTAAAACAACAAAATGTCATCAATGTCGAATATGTCAACAATGTCAACAATAAATAATTTTTCGATATTCAAATGTTTTTAACTGAATTTTAATTTAATTTCATAGAACATAGAAATAAACTGAGCTATAGGATCAAATAATTTTAAATTTTCATCACACCTGCCGATAAATTCATCATCGAAAATGCTGTTTTACGCGCTGCTTGATGTTACTATTGTCGGCAGTATTCTTTTCATAAAACATAGATTGCTTTCAATAGACACTCAGTAAAGAATCTTTATATTACCACATGGAATTTTCATTCTACTACCACCCATATTTACTACCATTCATTCGAGATTCGGATTTTTGAATTGGAACGTTTTGAGTTGGAACGGTTAGAACATCGCTCAGACCATTGTCTGACCGATCTGTTAAATTGTTATCTGATAGTATAGGCTGATACAACGGCATAAATATGAGTTTTATATACATTTCAAGAGCTAGTTCAGTTGATTCCAATACAACGTCGGTCAAAGTTTCTCCTGTTTCAGACTCTGTTGTGAAATCCCACGCATTTAAGAAAGCCTTTTCATCGGTTGTGTTATGGATCAACATTACAACGGTTTTTGAATTAGTAGCCGTATTTCCCATCCGTCAATAACCAGAACCGAATCTTTATTGGAATTTGCGGATATATTATGTACAGATTTACCATTGATTGAGCATTTTTGATGAAAGTGACTGTCGCCCAGGTATTTTATCGGCGTACCTCGCCGTAATGCTCTGATAAAATCTGAGATTTTGAGGTTGTGCCACTGGATACCTCAATAATTTCTGGTTCGGGACATTGAGAAATGATCTGATTTACGTTTGAGTCTGACTCAAGATATACGCCACTAATTGTGTTGTATTACCACTAGTTGTATTAGAAAGTGGAAAAGAAATCAATGAAGACGATGAGCCAGAATTGGTTGATGATGGCATTCCGATTCCATCGGGAGTTATGGGTTCATTTCGATCCAATAAAATAAAAATCCTAACGATTTTTGGTTTGTTTTTTATTGTCGACGAATAGATGATTTTGTCGACATAGATGACGCTGAAATCTTATTGTCGGCGCATTGGCGACTCGTCAATGTCGATAATAATAGATGACGCATCATCAAACATCCCTGAATACCCAAGAAAAATATTATTATTACTTAACCTATTAGTTTTTATGTTTTACGCATGTGGTCATTTTGATTGGAATCATATTGGTTACAATGTTGTCATATTGGTTTGTATGATATATTACAATGTTGCTCATATTTATCGATGACAACATCGACGCAGTACTTGACGCATGAGACATTATGAGACATCCATCTCCGTACATCACGTGTTACTGGATTTCCGGCAGGCCAATGACTCGATCAATCGAGAGAGTTTGTGGTCTGCCCTGGAATACGTAGGAATGCCAACAAAATTGGCATGACTGTGTAGGATGACAGTGACGCAGTTTCAAAATGCTAGAGTTAAAGTTGAGAACAGGCTATCGACAATTTTTGCAGTTAACTCGGGTGTTCGGCAGAGAGATGCTCTGCTCAGGTGCTTGCATATGCAGATGACATATGCGTGATTGGAATGAATAGCAACGGAGTGAAAAAAATACTGGATCCGCTTGTAGAGTTTTCAGCTTCAGTTGGACTTCAGATCAATGAGTCCAAAACGAAATACTTGATCTTTGATTTTAGGGACAGTGGCACACCAGATTTTAGAAGTGGCCACCACACGTAACCCATAACAGTGTGGGTGAGGATGGCAGTCGTTCTTTGTATCCTCTAAGGCCACTGCTAAAATCTAAACACTTATTAAGTGCCGTGAAGCTGAAGCTTTACAAAGCGTTGATCAGGCCCGTTGTTATGTTTGGAAGTGAAAGTTAGGCGCTGACGGATGAGTACGAGAGATGGCTCCTTACATTTGAGAGAAGAGTCATGCGTGTGATTTACGGCCCAAAACGCGAAATAGATGGTACAGACCGAGCTCTGTCCAATTTCGAGATCAGAGATCTGATGAAGATCCCCGATATTGTACATGAAGTAAGATCTCGGCGAGTACACTGGCTCGGTCACGTTCTGCGTGCTGATCCGGAGCGAATTGAGCAGCGATCTCTGAAAGAAGAGCTACCATATGGTAGGCGCAGAGGTCGTTGCAGGCGGCGATGGCTCCATGATGTAGAGAACGACTTGGCCTCTTCAGATTGTCTTAGACAGTATGAAAATCATGCTCAGGATCGAAACCGTTGGAGCCATAATATGGAAACTTTTGACTTGGAACTATGCCTCTGTTTTCCTTGAGTCAGTTTATACCATAATAATTTATAGTGACCATCGATTGACGTTTGTGATTGATTTTTCAAGAATTAAAGAAACAGAACCAAAGATACAACGACAAAATAAACCGACAAAATATATTTGTCTTTCGGCGATATCGTTTGAGTAAACAGGGGGTCAATTATGTAAGCATTACGAGTTACGAGTTTTTCGAAATTACGACCAAACGCGATGTAAGACATTTCGAGTTCTCGTAATTGCGATATGTTGTTATTTTACTCGTACAAGTTTTTGAGTACGACAAGCAACTTGAAACGATTGTACGACAAGTAACTTGAAACTTGAATTGATTGTTTTTCGACAATTTTATTTTATTATTTAATTGCAAAACAAAATATATAAATTATCTCTATTAAAAAATCTCGCTTTTAATCGTATACGGTAAAAAATTTAATTACATATTAATAATTTATATTAAAAAAGACAAAATATTAAAAAATACTAAAATCTAAAATACATCATGTGAGCATCTCATACTTTCCGTGTATTTTAATTTGACATGCGTTGTCGCTTATCGATAGCTGCGTGTTTTTATTAACTCCAAAACATTGAAAAATAAAGTTAAATTTGATATTATTTCGATAATAGTGAATTAAAATGTGTAGTTTAACATTAATTTTATCATATTTATTGATAAAAAATAAAATTCATTTGGATTTTACTGAAAAAACGAGAAAATTCTTATCCAGAACTTCATTCGAACTCGAAAATTTTTGAATACAAAAACACGACTGATGTATCTTTCTGTTTTTACCTAAATTCTTACCTAATTAAGGCTCTACTTTACATAGAACAAAAATCAAAATTGATAACGAAATTTAAATGCCAAAAAATGCGTCTAAAATTAAATATCAAATAGTGTAAATCTCTGCTATCGAAAATTACAAAAATTCCATGGGGTCGAACATTATGAGTTACGAGTTTTTCGAAATTACGACTAAACGCGATTATGTAAGACATTTCGAGTTCTCGTAATTGCGACATGTTGTTGTTGTTTTACTCGTACAAGTTTTTGAGTACGACAAGCAACTCGTAATGGTTGAAATTATTGTTTTTAAGGAAAATTTGTCAAAATTAACTGTTCAAATAATGTTTTTAGACATTTAGTAATAATTCAATAGTCGAACATAGGATTTTTTATTAATAAATTACTATTAAACATGAATTTAATAGTTTGATTTATTGCTATGTTCATTCCATTTTGAAAAGTGCGTCAACCATAGTGGTGTGGTGATTTGGCGAAAAACGATTTAATTGTCAAAAATCGTTTAGGTGTTGTTGAAGAAGTGATTACAATTTTTTAAATAAAAATAATAAAAAAGTATTTTCCAATCTATTACATAAAATGAAAATATATGTGTTTATAATAATCATAATTTAATACTTTATTTGTATTTTAAATATGTATAAACAAATAATTAATATAATTTTTATTTTGTTTACAAAAACTATTATTTAGGACAAACCGAACAAATGGACAGCAACTAAATAAAATTATTAGTTTTATGGAAGACCATCCCGATTTTGCCAAGAGTGAATGCATTCAACAACAGGATCCATTACAATGTTTTCCTGTAAATAGAATTATGATATGTCAAATTAGCTTGGTTATAATGTTAAAACACCAAAAGATTACTTACTTTCAAATAAATTTTTAAATACACAAAATAATTTTATTTTTATTTATTTTATTTTAATTCATTTTTTTTTTGTTTAAAACAAATAATTTTGATTTAAAACACAAACAATATTCAAGCGCGCCAATTTTATTTTGACATAACCACAAAATATTAGTAAACAAAATAAAAACCAAAACACATATGTGTCCGAAAATGAAAATATCGGGCAACTCCATTTTTTCGAAAAAATTGTATCCGTACTTGCTTACATAAACGCGCTATGTCGCAATTACGACTTCATGGATTAAGAGTTGTCGTAACTCGTAATACGAGAGATACATAATCGACCCCCATGAATAAATTGTTTTGTTGCCACTTATGACATCTCATTAAAAGGAAGTCAATTAAAATATACACGATATTTAGTTGAATCCAGGCGCGTACGCAGGATGAAGTCATGGGGGGGGTTTCATAAAACATATTTTGTATAATTTTTTTTTTCACGTAATAGGACTGTACTATGTACTAACTTATATTTTATTTTACTTCAATATAAAAACAATTACCTATAAGGTATATTTTATTCGCAACTTTTTTATAAAAATTTATTAAGAAATATGAATAATAATTATACATAATAACAAAAATTAATAAAAGTAAATATATTAAAAATTATATAACAAAAACTTATAAAAAATTCAGCAAGAAAAATTAATAAAAAATTATATAAGAATTCTTGGACTCAAATAAGTTGCATTTTTTCCTGAGACCTCTAGATGATTTTTGAGTATTTCTTCTCCACATTGGACTCTAAAACGTAAAAGTGCTCGAAAATTTCCATCATTTTCCTCTGGATTATCAAATGTTAAAGTACCAGAGTCTCTATGCCCTCTTAAAGCCAAACCCTGACGACCGCAAAAAAGTATAGTCTCTATGATTGGAGTTAATCTACTCCGATTTTCGATTATTTGTTTTTATATATTATTTGGATAATATAAATACTTGATGTCTGTGTCGGTACGTGTCTGTAAGGAACTGAACGGATAATATAAACCAACCTTTACTCAAGCGAAGTTATGCATAAAATTATTTGTGTTTTAACTTTTAAATCAATTATTATTAGGAATAGAAAGTTCATTATTACTATTTTATTTATATATGTATATATAATGTATATATACATCGGTATACTGAATATTTCTTTCATTGTTTAATAAGTTGATATATTTATTAATTATAATATTTTCTATTGTTATTGGAATCATGGGGGGGGTTAAACCCTCAGTAACCCCCCCCTGCGTACGCGCTTGGTTGAATCCTAAACATTTTTACATCGAGGACACATTGTTTTCAATAAATTGATTTGTCAACTTATCGATATAAAATAGTTTTTAATTAAATTTTCAATTTTCTCGCCTATTAAAACGAATTTTTATATAAACGTGTATTAATCGCTAGATAATATCTTCCTGAACGTACCCATATATAAAACTTTTATAGATTAGTAGAAAAATATTGATAAATTTGGTTGTGAGTAAATGGTTTTTGTCAAAAATTCATCATCTTTGAGATGTAATTACGAGAAAACTATAGCGGATTTAAAAAAAAGCGGGTGTTACTCGATTGCAAATATATTTAACTTACCTATAAAAATAAAATTAAGTCAATACCGATGTTTATATGGCCATAAAACGATTTATACGATACACATGTTTTCGCAAATTGATAAAACTTAAAGTTTTATAATTTTAAATCTGTATAACTAAATTTGTTTTATTCAAAACTATTTAATACATTTTCATGAAACAATTCGATATTTGATAGGTTTATTGACATTTGTACTGTTCTACGAAAACATGACAAAAAGTTCAATTAATAACAACTAATTCCAAATTATATTTAAACTATTGCTTTCGCTTTTTGTCTGTAGTCTAATCTAGATCACTGGGAACGTCCGATAATTGCAATTCATAAATAGTAGTTGGATGTAGGTAAAGCGGAGAAAAATATTTTCGATTTTCGTTCTAAAAGACACTAAAGCGCGTTCATTTCGTTCTAAAAGACACTAAAGCGCGTTCAATGAGTTGAAATTGTTAAAATTCACCACAAAAATGGTGAAAATTTTGCAGTCACAGTTCGCAAAACTAAAGCAATTTTTGGTCATCGTGAAGCACCTTCTCGGCCGGCAATAGTGAAACTGGTGGAAAAATTTGAACTGTTGGGTTAAGTTAGTGAAGTGAAGAATCGAAACCATGTGCGTCGCTCAAGGACAACTGAAAATATTGCTGCTGTAGCCCGTAGTGTTGAAGAAAACCCAGGTTTGTCGATTCCTCGTCGATCTTTGGAATTAAACATTCCACAAACGACATTACACCGTATTTTGCATAAGGACTTAGGTCTTAAGGCTTTTAAAGTTCAGTTAACACAAGAATTCAAGCCGGTCGATCACCATAAACGTCGTATCTTCGCTGATTAGGTCCTTCAAATGCATCAAAATGATCCGAATTTTCATCGAAAAATCATCTTCAGTGATTTTTTTTTTTTATTTTTTATTTTTATTTTTTATTTATTTATATTACGACTGAGTCTTGTACCCATTTAGTAATTTACATTGCATAATACAGTATTTTGAATAGTCGGCGTAATCAAGTGATTATCCCCAGTTAGTGTAACTCCTCCCTCAGATTTTTCGCCACAGTAAGTCTACTGACCTCCTGGTCGCGATAAGTCCAGTGGTTTGGTTCTTTGCAGTCTTCTTGTTAGAGATGTAGTCAGCATACAGCGTGTGTCCAGATTTTGATGCTGGTGAAGACGTTGTAGGTGTTTTGTTGCATGATGCTTAATTTCATCCGCGACAAGCTCAATCTTGAAATCTCGATGGAGGTTGTCGTTTCGAATGTACCACGGTGCATTAACAATACATCGTAGGATTTTATTTTGAATTGTTTGTATGATTTTGATATTTGTCTTCTTGGCACATCCCCAGAGTTGGCTACCATATGTCCATACAGGCTTCAGAATTTGTTTGTATAACAGCAGTTTGTTATGGCTCGCTAGTTCAGATTGTCTCCCTAGGAGCCAATGCATTTTTCTAAATTTTATGTTTAGTTCTTCTCTCTTCTTTTTTATGTGTTCCTTCCATCTAAGCTTAGCATCTAAAGTCATACCAAGATATTTGGCAGTGTTTGCATGGGGTACTACTATTGAGTTTATCATTATTGGTATATGGTTAACTTTTTGATTTGTAAAGTTCACTTGGATTGATTTTGCTTCATTTAATTTAATTCGCCATTGCTTTGTCCAATTACATATCAGGTTAGTAGCCCTCTGTAATTTACTAGTGGAGTCATTGATGTTCTTTGCTGTTGCAAGTATTGCCGTGTCATCGGCAAAAGTCGATATTGTTTCTTCTGTAGTTGGTATATCTCTAGTATATAGGAGATATAGGATTGGCCCAAAACACTCCCTTGTGGTACTCCGGCTGTTATTCTTTTTAGTTGGGAGTACTCATTCTCATACTTTATTCGGAAGTGCCTCTCTGATATGTATGATTTTAAAATTTGAAAAAATTGCTCCGGAAGATCTCGATGAAGTTTGAATTCTAGCCCCTGGTGCCATACTTTGTCAAATGCTTGCGCTACATCAAGGAATATAGTTGAGCATATTTGTTTGCTTTCTAGTGATTTCTCGATTACATCAGTAATTCGATGTACTTGTTCTATCGTAGAATGTTTTTCCCTAAATCCAAACTGATGTGAAGAGGGATAAGATTCCTTTCTTCGATAATTGGTTTTAGTCTTTTAAGAAGAACTTTTTCAAATAGTTAATGTCGATAATGTTGGTAGCAGAGAAATTGGCCTATATGAAGCTTTATCATGCGGAGGTTTGTTCGGTTTAAGTATCATAATTACTTCTGCAACTTTCCATTGCCTTGGTACATATCTTAGTCGAAATGCTGCATTAATTATATGCACTAGTTTCCTCAACGCTTTCTCCGGTAACAGTTTTATTATCTGACCTGTTATAAGATCATATCCTGGAGCATTATACGCATTCAGATTATTCTTGATTTCCCATTTTAGTTCTTTCAATGTTACAGGTGTAATATTTACTTCATCCTGTTTATTTATTGGTGTAATATTTTACTCTTCCGTTTGTTTTGGATAAGGTTGGAATGTTTCTTCAAGGTGATTTGCAAACAAATCTGCTTTTTGTTTAGCATTTTAGCATTTTGTTTAGCTCGCCCAATTTTCATTATTTTTAATTGGAGGAATCTGAAGTTTAGGTCTTTTAATATTCTTAGTTGATTTCCATAATGAATAATCAGTATCTTTTTGCCCAGTTAGAGTGCTGAGGTATTTATTAACTGATTGATTTTTAATGTCTTTTATAAGGTATTTTAATTTGTTACACAAATGATTAAATACTCTTTTATTTTCAGCATTTCGATGTTTTTGCCAATTCTTCCGTGCTTTTCTTTTATTTTTAAGAAGTTCTCTCACTTCCTCTGGATAGCTAGCATTGCGCTTCATTTCCTGCCTATTATTTGGAGTGCTTTCCCACGCAGCATATTGGATATTATGGATGAGCTTATCTAATTCGTCTTCTATTTGGACTGGTCCCTGAATTGGGTTCTGCAGACTAATACTTTCTGTTAACTGTGTTTGGAAGAGATCCCAATTGGTTTTGAAGCTCGTTAATTTCGGGTTGCTCTCTTTCAAAATAATTGTTTGGCTAAGTATCATAATAACTGGTGAATGATCCGATGATAGACTTTCACTGTTCTCTATATGGATATAATTATCTGAAATCCCTTTTGTAATAAAGAAGTCTATAAGGATTCTCTTTCAAATCGTTGTGGGGTTTAAACGTGGAATCAGTGAAGTAAGCGATAAAATAAAAATAATCAAAAAGTGCAGTGAGTGTAGTTTCTTTTTAACTATTTTATGTATACATTGAACATAGTGAAAAAAAAATAAAAAATAAAAGTGCAGTGTTAGCTTTTTAATTTATTTTATATACACTCCCGGCCAAAATTATTGGGTCGATGGGGAACATCAAATCCGGTCGGTAAAATGAGTGACGACGAGGAACCATTTTCTTTCAATAGGAACACGACAATGCAAAGGAAATCGTCGGTAGGCGATCCTTTTTGTACTACTGGAAGCAAGGAACAAGCGATACATGAATGGCCCTTTGGTGGAAGAAGTACGGCACTCCAAAGAACACCACCATCAACCCCACCGCCAGGGAACACCACACTGCTGTGTAAACTAAACAATGAGGAGGAAAATACCTCTTCAATCAAGCATAAAAATTCCAAGCCAACTGCCGAAGCCACGTCCAGCGCACAAGCAATTATAATACATAACGCGGAACTAATAAATAAATTTGAGCAAATGGAGAAATTAATAGCGCAACTGAACAATGAAGTTGCCGTGCTAAAGAAAGAAAACCTTATGCTAAAGGAAACCGTAAATAAAAATAACAACGCAGGCAACTTGGCAATAATGAACAACCAATTTCAAGTACTCGCGGATCAAGCCGAATATAAAACTGATGAAGATGAGCTTGAAAAAGAAACAAATTGGAGACTACAGAAATCCAAGAGGGCAAATAAGAAACCTAGAGAAGAAACCAACCCAAGCAAGAGGAAAGCTGAATCATCACCAGAAGTTGAGCCAATGCAAACCCACATTAAAACTGGCAAAGCATTTTCTGGATCAAAAGTGCATGAGACAGAAAAGAAAAAACAGGTACCTCCTCCGATCAATATTCTAGGAATAACCAACCACGGTAGTATTCAGAAACTGATGAAAGAAGTAGTACGAAATGACTACAAAGTAATATCGCTCAGCAATAATATTTGGAAAATAAATACAACAGAGCCTGAAGATTATAAAGCTCTAGCTAACAAACTAAATGCTGATGGTCACCAGTGGTATACCTACGAGGACAAAAATGATCGATCAATTAAAGTAATGGCAAGAGGTCTCTATCCAACTTGCTCAAAAGATGAAATTATTGAGGACCTGCAAAACAAAGGCCTGAAAATAATCGGTGCAGTCAACATCATCAGAAAAGAGAGAAGAGAAAACAGGGACGGAAATGTTGAAATCATGAGAAGAGGTCTCCCACTTTTTATGCTAACCTTCGACAACCAAGAAAAAATCGAAAATATTTATAATATTAAGGCTATCCTCAACCTTAGAGTTAGAATAGAAACACCGAGAAAGGTCACTCGACTAATACCACAATGTAAAAAGTGCCAAGATTATAATCATACACAAAAGTACTGCCACCGTGAAGCAAGATGTGTTAAATGTGCAGGAAAACACGCAGGAAATGACTGCACAGTCCCCCGAGATACAACACCGAAGTGTATCAACTGTAATGGCCAGCATCCAGCCAACTACAGAGGATGTGAAGTTGCAGTAGAACTACAAAAAATGAAAGATAAATCACGCAAACCAGGTACAGTAGAGAAACAGTTAAAAGTGGATCTCGTTCTACAGGGCATACTGAGAAATCTAGAGAACGTTAACAATAGAATTATTTCGCAGGAAATGAGTCTGCAGAAAACACTAGAAGAAATGAAATCACAAACTAGTTTCAATAAAAGAGTAGAAGAAAACCTTGGTCAAGTATATCAAAATATAAATTATATAAAATCGAATTATAAACAAAAGAAATGAATAAAACATTACGAATTGTAACCTGGAATGCAAATGGGCTATTGCAACACATTCAAGAACTAGATATATTTTTTAACATGCATAATATAGATATATGTCATATATCAGAAACCCATTTCTCCAAAACTTCATTCTGTAAATAAAAGGATATAATTGCTACTATGCACTACATCCTGAGAACAAAGCCAGAGGTGGATCAGCTATCCTCATAAAAGAGTATATAAAACATAACGAAGAACCAAAAGTTGAGAACCTTTCCATGCAAGTCACAACAATCAAAATACAATTAAGCAATATTAAAACATGCAGTATCTCAGCAATATATTGCCCTCCAAGATACAATCTCAAACAAGTAGATTATACTAATCTTCTGAAAACGCTAGGAAGTGTCTTTTTAGTTGGAGGTGACTATAATGCAAAAAATGCATATTGGGGATCTCGGTTAACGACCGCTAAAGGAAAAGAACTGTTCGCAGCAGGCAAACAACTAAAATGCGAGTTTCACTCAGGCGGTACACCAACCTATTGGCCTACGGATACCAGTAAGATCTTCAGTGATGAGGCTTATTTTCACCTCGGAGGCTACGTTAATAAGCAGAATTGTCGCATTTGGGGCTCAGAAAATCCAAGAATGATTGTTGAAAAGCCTCTCCATCCACAACGTGTTACTGTTTGGTCTGGCGGTATGATTGGACCTTACTTTTTCGAAAATGAGGCTGGTGCAACTGTTACGGTGAATGGATTGCGCTACCCAGCTATGATTAATGATTTTTATGGCCGGAATTGGAAGATATTAGATGTGGATGATGTTTAATTTGAGCAAGGCGGCGCTACGTCCCACGCAAGCAACGAAACAATCACAATTTTGCAAGAAAAGTTCCTGACCGTTTTATTTCTCGAAGAGATGATCACAATTGACCACCGAGATCTTGTGATTTATCACCTTTAGACTTTTCTTTGGAACTACGTGAAAGATAAGGTCTATGCCAATGCTCTACAATCGATTCAAGACCTTAAAGATGGAATTCGTGAAGTTATCGAGGACATACAGCCGCAAATGTGCAAATTGCTCATGGAAAATTTCATGAAAAGGATATGGTGCTGCAAGCGTAGCCGTGGCGGCCATTTAGCTGATATCGCTTTTCAAATGTTAATCGGATACCTTCCTCTTTACAATGAAATAAACATTCATTGATTTCTCTTAAAAAATACTCGTTTTTTTTATATCAAAATAAACCTCTTATTGGAAAACCCTTTACAATATTGCAGATGCATCGATTTTTATTAGCAACATTGCAGATGCATCGATATTTGTTCATAAAAAAACTTGTTGATGACCCAACTATAAAGGTAACCAATCTAAACCTACCGATTTCTCATTAAAATATGGTAAAAATGGTTTTCTTTTTTATTGGGGTGTGAAAAAAAAATTCAATAATTTAAGAAAATACTTTTTTAAAACTAAGAGTGACCAAACGATAAGAAGAGGTGACCAATCCTGACCTAACAATGACCAACCGATTCCATTCGTCGATTTTATCTAAATCTGTAACAAATTAAAGTTAGGATCCTATATGTGATTCTATCAATGTGCTTATCACTTGGGATTAACACAATATATTTTGTTTCTAGCACTGTATGACCATGATGTATACTTGCAGCTACGAGTATAATGATTTTTAATGGGGTTAGGGGGGGACCAATCAGAGGCTCACCAGAGTGAGCGCATGCAGTGCGCACTCGGCTATCTCTCTGAGTAGGCCAGCTGCTGTGGACTGAACACAAACCCACAGTAACCGGGGCTAATCCTCTTTACCAGGAAGCACAAATTTCCTTAGTGTGAACCGCCAATCTTAAATGATACTCGCTTGATCTTTACGGATAGAGCGATATACCTCGGGCTACTTTTGGACAGCAAGTTAAGCTGGAAACCAAACTTCTTAGAAAGAGTAATGAAACACTGTAGCGCTCTACTCCTGCAAAAATGCCATTGGAAAGAGATGGAGTATGGAGCCCCACATGGCTCTACATCTCAGTGGTCAAACCTATACTACTGTACGGGGTTGTCGTTTGGTGGTCAGTATTAAAAGTTATTGCTAACCTGAACCTATTGAAAATGCAACTAATGAAAGTCCAAAGAACCGCTTATGTATAAATGGGGCCCTCAGGGCACACTTACCCAAGCTCTGGAGATTCTCTTTCATCTCACATCTTTGGATCTTGCGACCAAACAGCTTGCATTTAGCACAGCCAATCGGCTCAAATTCATATCTATGTGGACCTGTAACAATATAGGGCACTCAGCAATCCTGTGCAACAGGGGTATTCCTGAAATTATCGACTACGCTATCCCTTCGCCATCTGTTGAGGTGAGATGCCAGGCTGAGTTTGCCACCAGAGAGGACTGGGTGAATGAGACGGTTATGGGCAATGAAGCGGTAACCTTCTTCACGGATGACTTAAAAAGAGATAGAGGGGTTGTCTGTGAGGTATTCTGTGAGGCACTAAGGGTCAACCTCACTTTTCGTCTTCCCGACTTTTGCAGTGTTTTTCAAGCTGAACTTATCGCGATAATCAACCAGTCATGGACTTGCTGAAGTATAATGTAGTATCTACGAGGGATATTCGTATTTCTATGGCCAGCCAGGCTGCTATTAAAATGCTACAATCCCACTTCCTGACGTCGAAGGTAGCCCAGAACTATCTGGCATCTTTAAATGAGATGGCTGATCAGTTCAACATCCGCTTGACGTGGGTGTCCGGGCTCTTCCATACTGTAGGAAATGTAAAGGCCTACCCTAACCTAACCTTCGCAGAATATACTTAAGAAATTTTCCGTTAAGGACGTCATGAAATGGTATAAGAACGAGGAAAAATGTGGCAAACAGGACAGAACAGAACAGAAAAAGATCGAAAGTGAGCGGTTAAAAAATAAAACTATAGTCAAGGGGAGTAAAACAAAAGAAAAAAGAAATATGTAAAATGATAAAGTACATAGTTGTTTATTATCTATAATTATAAAAGAAACTTATAATGATATAGCAAAAAAATCAACTAAAAGTATCATAATTGTCGTGTTAAGTTAATAAAAATTAAAATAAAAATCTGTACTTTATTAAAAAATTGTTTGTATTGGTTTGCATCTGTATCAACTACCTGAACAAAAATTGTGCTCTAAGAAGGTGTATTAAAACAATTATTATTATTAAAACAGTTTTAAAGGCCATTACTGGCACCATATTGAGTCAACAATTTGACTCCAGCGGTTTCGATCCCGAGCATGGTCTTCATACTGTCTAAGACAATCTGAAGAGGCCAAGTCGTTCTCTACACCGTGGAGCCATCGTCGCCTGCAACGACCTCTGCGCCTGCCATATGGTGGCTCTCTTTTCAGAGATCGCTGCACAATTCGTTCCAGAACGTGCCCGAGCCAGCGTACTCGCCGAGATCTGACTTCATGTACAATATCGGAGATCTTCATCAGATCTCTGATCTCGGTATAATACAGAGCTCGAAAGGTACCATCGTAAATCACACGCATGACTCTTCTCTCAAATGTTAGGAGCCATCTCTCGTACTCATCCGTCAGCGCCCAACTTTCACATCCAAACATAACAACGGGCCTGATCAACGCTTTATAAAGCTTCAGCTTCACGGCACTTGATAAGTGTTTAGATTTTAGCAGTGGCCACCCACACTGTTATCGTGAGTGATAAGAGAACCCAAATAATTGAACCTCCTCACTCCCTCAAACGTGTGGTGGCCACTACTAAAATCTGGTGTGCCATTGTCCCTAAAACCAGAGATCAGGTATTTCGTTTTGGACTCATTGATCTGAAGTCCAACTGAAGCTGAAAACTCTACAAGCGGATCAAGTATTTCTTTAACTCCGTTGCTATTCAGTCCAATCACGCATATGTCATCTGCATATGCAAGCACCTGATTGGACTGGCGATATAAGATGTTACGCTGCGGTGATTCAGTTTTACGAAAGATGTACTCCAACATGAGATTATCATCTGAAGCAGGGACGCCAGATTCAAGTATCAGAAAAAATTAACTTAATTTAACTTATGTTTTTTAGAATTCTAATCATTAATTTATGTATGTAAATTATATTATTTATGTCTATATTCCATTTGATGAAAACATAGGTCCGTACACCCGACACGAAATTGCGACCGATAATGGTGAGAGAATGATGTACTTTGCAATTGCTTACGATCTTAGAGTAGCAAGTACATTTCCCCCTCACAAACAGATACATTTGAAAACATGGATCCATCCTCGAAAATTTTCCCACAACCAAAATGACCACGTGTTAATTTCTAAAGGGCGAGCTCGGGTTGTGCAAGATGTGAAACTTATCGATCAGCAACCAAATACGTAGGCAACGATCATTATTTGGTCGCTGCAAAGCTACGGTGGAAGTTTTCGAACAGGTCCGGGTTACACAGCAAACCGTATGGAACGTTTCGACTATGAAGGTCTGATAAATGAAGATCAAAAGAAACGATATCAGGATCTTGTCAGCGACAACATTGAGGGAGCTAATTACCAGTCTGACTGTGTAAACTCTGTCTGGGAGGCACTGAAAACTTCGATTGTCAGTGCTGCTCAACAGACTTTAGGTATAGTGGAAGTCAGACCCAAGAATGATTGGTTTGATGACGAGTGTCGTTTTGAAGTTGAGCAACAAAATATAGCACATAGTAAAGTGCAACAACGACCCACAATCGCGAGGAAAAACAAGGCTAGTTGTTTTACTAGGAGGGCAGCTAAGCGGATTTATAGACGGAAAAAGCGAGCATGGTTGAAGGCCGAGGTTCTGAAAGTACAACAACTTAACAATGAGCGCAGTACACGTAGCTCTTGATATTCGGAGGGGATACTTTGTGGAACTGTTTTTTCGCCCTCGGTTAGTATGGCGAACCGAAGTAATGCCTGACAAATGGAAAGTGGCCGCGATATGCCCCATCTTCAAGAAGGGAGACCGCTTGAATTGTGAGAATTATCGCGGTATAGCTCTCCTTTGTACAGCATATAAGTTACTGTCCTACATTATATTGGATAGAATCATCTAGGAATATCTAAGTATGCGAACAAAATGGAATGACAGTGACACAGTCTCAATGCTGTGTTAAAGTTGAGAACAGGCTATCAAGAAATTTTGCATTTAGCTCGGGTGTTCGGAAGGGAGATGCCCAGTCCCCGATACTCTTCAATCTCATGTTGGAGTACATCTTTCGTAAAACTGAAACACCTCAGCACAACATCTTATATCGCCAGTCCAATCAGGTGCTTGCATATGAAGATGACATATGCGTGATTGGACTGAATAGGAACAAAGTTAAAGAAATACTTGATCCGCTGGTAGAGTTTTCAGCTTTCAACAGACTCCAGGTCAATGAGTCCAAAACGAAATACATGATCACAGGTTATAGGGACCATGGCACACCAGATTTTAATAGTGGCCACCATACGTTTGAGGGAGTGAGGAGGTTCAAATATTTGGGCTCTCTTATCACTCACGATAACAGTGTGGGTGAGGATATTAAAGTGCAGCTAGCAGCTGGCAGCCGTGCTTTGTATCCTCTAAGGCCACTGCTAAAATCTAAACACCTATCAAGTGCCGCGAAGCTGAAACTTTACAAAGCGTTGATCAGGCCCGTTGTTATGTTTGGATGTGAAAGTTGGGCGCTGACGGATAAGTGCGAGAGATGGTTCCTTACATTTGAGAGAAATGTCATGCGAGTGATTTATGGTCCAAAACGCGAAATAGATGGCACATACAATATCGAGATCAGAGGCTCGGTCACGTTCTGCGTGCTGATTCGGAACGAATTGTGCAGCGATCTCTGAAAGGAGAGCCACCATATGGTAGGCGCAGAGGTCGTTGCAGGCGACGATGGCTCCACGGTGTAGAGAATGACTTGGCTTTTTCAGGTTGTCTAGGACAGTATGAAGACCAAGCCCAGGATCGAAACCGTTGGAGGCTGATTATTGACGCAGTAAGGAGCCATAGTAATAGCCTTTAAACACTGTATTATTATTATTCCATTTGCTGTATAGAATTCGATTTATTCTAGTACTCGTATATGATATTTGAGTTCAGTTGTTCCTAAAATATGCACGTTATTCTACTTCGTTAAACTACAAAACTATTTCGTAATAAGTCAATTCGGGTAGAATGGAGTAGTGTTGTAGTGAGTGTTGCTGTTGGATGATTGTGTTATGCAATGATATGCCTTACCGTTGCACCTGTATGGCTATTGTCATTGTTAATATCTTTGTTGATTGAAAGAAATTTGATTTTTGATTTTTGTTGGTATGGATCCTCGCACACTATCACTATCATTTAAATAATTTTTTTTTTGTTCGATGGAATATTATGGCATGGCGGGGATGGTGACCTTCCCAACCAGTGAAAGCTATACCAAAACTAGGCTGTGCAACGTTGTGTCAATACTGATCCAACCCGAATCAGATTCGTTCGATTCTTATTTAGAATCCAATACGAATCTTACACGTTCGTATTCTTTCATGATATTCATATAGTATATGCATAGTTACTTTGGGATCCTTTTCTATTTCAAAAGTACGAATTTCATATTTATTCAATATCCATATTTCTATATAAAAATACAAAAACCATAAGTTAGTTTGGACTTTAGAGTGCACACTTCGGTAGGTGACTGTCCGTTGTGATATCACATGATGTGTGGTTCAACGGCCATGGATTCTCCACTCACAAACAGAGGGTGTTGTTCATTATCATCCCAATGCCTTTTAAGAATAATATTTCCGTATATAGAGATTCCATTTAAAATAATATGAACACGTGTTGGTGTTAGCTAAAATTTCAGAAAAAATTGGAATTTCCAAAACAACTTTAAAAATTTATTAAATTAAAAATTTCTTTGATAAGATTCAATTCAACATTAATTTTATAAACACGCATTTTAAGAACAACAAGAGAAACACAAATGACGTTTCGCTTTGTTTATGTTTACATTTTCGAATTTTGTGTTGGTGATAGTTAAAATGGAAGTAAAAATCGACATTTCCATTTTTTGATGTACATCAAAATATTTTGGTATATTTTGTCCCGAAAGCACATGAAAAGTGATGTACATCAAAAAACCGGCAACATTTGTTGCTACTTTTTTTATGTACATCACTTTTTGTGGCACGAAAGAACTCGGCATTAGTCTTAATGTTATAATTAGAATTATAAATTTGAATGTAACCTAATAAAGGACAAAATATGTATTTGTAACAAACAGGTACCTATTACGTATAAGAATTTAAATGCGGTTGTTCTCTGGACTAATATTATATAAATAAAAAAATTCAGTCAAATCATCTATTCGTTATTGTATTTATTGTTGGTTTAACCAATCATTTTTTACTTTTTTTTTACAATATACATAATTATTGTCTTAATGTTACTTTATTATTATTAATATTATTAATGTTTTTGATTATTTACAATATCCATGCAACAAGCGTTTTATTTTTTTAATTCGAATGAATTTTGTATAGATTTTTATATGTATTTATATTTTATTTGCATTTTATAGTTGGTTTGTCTGTTAGATATATTTATAATGTTATTTAAGTAGATATGTATATTTATGGTACCCAAATACAAATTTTTTTCAAATAATAAACAATGCAAACAAATTTATTCTCATAAAAAATATTAATTCAAAATCTAACTTATACAGAATGTATGTAGTTTAAAAATGGCACTGAAGAAAATTATTGATACAAAGGTAGCTCTACAGAAAAGTATGTATTTCCGTTTTAGTTTTATATAGTTTTTAAATCTTAAATTATAATTATGGCAGTATAGAAATAAAAAATAATAGTTATAAGTAATTTTAAAAAAATAAAAATGTTTACTTAATTAAGAATAAAAACATACATAATTAAAAAATTATAATTTAATGTATGTGACTTGAATAGCACAACAGTAATGAAAACTTATTTACTTAAAAAATTAATTTCGTTTATTTACTATATTTCATAGAGCAAAGTTATAACAAATTAAGTTAATTCTTATATGGCAAACATTTTATATCAAATTTTTGTTTCACTATGTATTGATTTCTCGTTATAATTTAAATATTTTTTTATGTATAAAAAAGCACTTAAATGTTAAGCCAATGGAGGATCAGTACCTAAATCTATATCATCATCGTCAATATCGTCCCTGAAATATAAAAAAATAAAAATATTTAGTTACAAAACATAAAAATATTTGCATGAAATTCTTAATTATATATTATTGGTAAATAGTTCAAAAAATATTTGCTATTATCTCTAACGTACGTGGCAGGTATAAGAATGTATTACATATACATTTACCGTGAAAACCCAAAAACAGATAATACTTGATTTGCCCGGGTAAAACTGCTTTTAAGTTTAAAACAAAGTAAATTCATAAATAACTAGTATAAAATTAATTCATAAATAACTAGTATAACTAGTCAAAATTAAAATTCATCTTGTTTACTAGATGTGGTTCTAGTTTCCACTTAAAATTATATATAGTTATAGAGACTCTTAATCTTGCAGACCATCTTGACTGCGGTTATCTGTACGGTTTGTTGCGAATTAACTTCCATAGATTTGCATGGTCCGAATGGAGAATACCGAATAGATGTCTATCTTTTGAGTTTTTAAGGTAACATGTAAGCTATGTTAACATTTCAGCTAAGTTAACATTGAAACCAATAAACTACTATGGAAAATATCCGTTTTTCCAAATAAAATAAACATTGAAATACTTGAAAGTAAAATATTTCTCGATAAAGATTTTACTTTTTGCCTTTTTTTCTCCGTCTTCATACTTATAGAACATATACATACGTCATATGCAACCTACATTTATATATTATCTTATAAATAATTTACTGAAAGCGAAAACAATCAAACCATCTTAAAATGTTATTAATTTATCACCTGTCTCATTGGAAACATCCTTAAAATATGAATCCTGTGGTATTGTGTATGCATAAAAAACATAATTGATAATATAATTTGAATAATTAATTAAAACTTAATTTCAAATTAGAAGACAAAATCTTGTCGTTGTTATTATTTACCTAAAATCAATTTTACTATTTTTTTCATGTTGGCCAAAAATTACCGTACAATATCGTACACATTAATTTTTGTAATCAAACTAAAATAATCATATAAAATTACTACAACTACAATAAAATTACAATTAAATTGATTTATTAATTTATTTGAATGGTTATAAGTTGGTCGCGGATATATGATATGAACAGGAGGTGGTTCCTGTATTTCATCAAAATTATCAAAATCAAAATTGGAATCCGGATCTAAATCAAAATCCGAATAAACCAATGACGATGGTATCCATGATGGTCTTTATTGTAAATATATAGTGTAAGTAACGCAGCGTGTTTAATAGTGTTTAGTTAGATTTACATATATAATATTATATCATTTTGAATTAAATAAAAAAAATAATACTCACGGTGGACACTGATCAACGTTGGCAGCTGAAATTGCATTATCCTTAAGATAAATTACACCTGATTCTAGTGGTTCTATTATATGAACACAACCGTGGAAACCTTCAGAATAACGATCTCCAGTTAGGAACCGTACATCGGGGGCACCGCCGATAAATACGGTACCAGGTATAAATGCATCATGTTTACCAGTTGGTCGACTTTCTGCCGTCAATATCTTTGAATCTAATTCTAAACTACCATTGTTTCGGTCACGTTTTATTATAGCAACATGTCGTTTACCATTATTTACATATTCATTTGACACAATAGTAGCCTCTTCGCCGTCAAGCCGGAAGGCAAATTCCAATTTACCGTTCACTAATCCAAGTGATATAAAATCTTGTCCGTTGTATTTTTCATTTCTATGCTGGCCATTCCATACTAGTAATCCATCAGAGTGTGTTGTCGAGAATAATATCGCAATACCGGATGTTGATTGTAAAGCGGTCTTAGAAATTGTAGTACCATTCAATTCGATATAGCCGTTTCCGCGGAAATGTCCAGCAACATCAATATTTATCCCTGTTGTGATGATAACATAGAATAAAGTAGAGTAATCGATTTACAAGAAAAAGCAATTAGTACTTACAATTTTGACATTGTGGCCCTGCAAATCCTAGTGGACAATTACATTGATAAGTACCTTCATGGGAAACGCAGATACCTTCGTTTTCGCACGGGTTTTGTGCAATACACACATCAACCACTATGGCACAGTTGCGTCCACCATAACCAGGTCTACAGTGTGTATTATTCTAAGTTTAAAAATCGTCAGATAAGAAGGCAGTACTAATTACTATAATTTTCAAATTTAACAATTACCTGATGAATCGCTTGTTCACAATTTTGAATATTAGCGGCATCTAGAATTTGTGAAATTAAATCGTAATTCACACCTGCCACTTCAAGCTCCGATAAACATCCGTTAAATCCACGATCTATTCCGACATGTGGATGTAAGTACGTACGTTTGTCATAGCCACCAATGTACAATAAGGATTTCAACAAAATATTTCTTGTGGTACCTTGTGGTTGTTTTACGATTACAGCTTGCTCATCCCCAATTTTAAGTGAGTTTTCTCCAAATTTGCGTTCAATTGTTATTTCTGTCCATTTATTAGCTTGAATTCTATCCCGGGATCGCACTAAAACAGGTTCAACCCGTGCACCAACTAAAATACGGAATTCAACGTAGCCATCTTTAAGTGTGACCGATACAAAATCACCGGGCGATGTTAAAGATTCGGCAACGTATAAAATTACACCGTCATCAATTGTGTTGGGGCGAATCTTAAATTTAATGTTAAGTTTTGACGATTTTGGAGTTCTGCGTAGAAAATGTACACAATAAAATACAACTCTATTTGTTTAGGAAATAAACAAATTTAAATATTGAACTTACTTGTATGCAGCATAGCTACCATCTTTGAAAGATAAATTACCTTCATCTAATTGATCGACGATTTGACATCTATCACCTGTACGATTTAGCGGACATAAACATTGAAGTCCCATATCGGTATCAAGGCAATTTCCGGTCCCACATATTTGTGCCTTACAACTTTCACCTTGTCGTTGACAATTACGCCCCGTAAACCCATCTTGACACACACATGTATAACCCTTTTCGCTTTGAGCCTCTAAGCAAACACCATCATTTGTACATGGATCATCGGCACATGGTTCACAGGATGTTGTGCCTTCTGAATAAATAGAGTCTTTGTTTAATTGTAACTCATCTGGACCGGCAATCAATCGACTGATGCATCCAATAAATCCAACGTTTTTGCCTACTGCTGTCGATGGAAGTTCATCGAAGGATGGGACACCACCGAGATAAAGATTTGTCATGAGATCAAGACCTTGGAATTTGATTTCTGGTGGGAATGTAACCGCTGGCTCATTATCGACAATCATGTAGCCTTCTTTGCGGATACGATTGATTTTAATTGTATGCCAATCACCTAAAGACACTTGATTCTTAGCTCGCACCACTAATGGTTGGTTACCAAAATCAAACCTAAATTCAGGATAACCATCATTCAACGATAATGCAACATAATCTCCATTATTTGGCCGTTCGCCATTATACAAAATTAAACCATCGGCACGTTCTGGTCTGAATGTAACCTCAATACTGAATCGCATGTACGAGTCTCGAATTTTTTCGAACGTCATATAACTCTTGGGCGCCTGTGGAAAATGTGGAATAGCATTCGTTACAACTAAAATTGTTGGTAAATCAACTGTTTGTCCATTATGTGTGGCCGAACAAACATAGGTTCCGGCGTCCCTAGCTTGTACATTTGTTAAGTTAAGATGTTGCTGTAATTATTAAGTTCACTAGTTAATATAAATAAAATTAGTATAATTTTACATACACATACATTTGTATAACTTTGTCCTTGTGGAAGGGCACCATTTAGACGACTCCATAAGTACCGTGATGGAAATTGATCGGGATGACATTGTAGAGCAACATTTGAACCAACTTCAACGTACTCTATTTTTGGCCTTCGTTTTTGCTCCTGATTATTTTGAATTTTTAATTCATATTCTGAGGTGTATAAATGACCATCAGATTCACATTTACAGACGTATTTACCTTCGTTATCAACTTGGACGTCTTGCATAATTAGACGATTGTCGATTTGCTAAAAAGAAAAATGTTAACATTTTAAAGGCCGGACAATCAGTATTATTATACCATATTAAATAATCCTCTCATTTTAAATTAACCAAATTCGTGACTTATAAAGCATATAGATAATTTCATAACCCAGACTTATTGTAAAGATTTGAATTTCTGGATTTTTTATTTTTAGGAAACATATATTCTTTATAAATTTTCATTTCAACGCAGTTCGTGAAAACATTCTTTGTTGTTTGGTGTTGAATTCAAAAGTGCACTTATGAGTTTTGATTACAAGTTTACCATGGGTTACGTCTTTCATGTATCGATTTTATGAAAGATGGCTTTATCCATGCATCTCATTAGATCAACTAATTTATAATATGTAGTACATATATAAGGAAAAATTACTTTAACAAATCGTACATCAATAACGATACATAAGGTGCGGTTTTTTATTAACAGAACTTCAAGTTCTAGATAAACATTGGGAATTATAAAACCAAATTATAATTAAATAATATAATTTACTTAGATTTTATGAATAAACAATTCATATCATGACAATTTTAGACAAATAGTATGTAGTAAAGTTAAAAACAATGAGAAATATTGGCCAAACAAGATTTTTTTTTTAAATTTCCCCTCTCTTCGACTCTTCGAGTTCGTGTGATTATGATTTTATCAAAAAAACATACTCGTAGTTTTATCGAGTACATCGAAAAATAAAGTTTAATTTTATTTTATTTCGATAATAGTGAATTACAATATGTAGATTAACATTAAATGTATATATTATATTTATCGATAAAAAATTTAAATCATTTAGATTTTACTAAATAACACGAAAATTTTTGAATAAAAAACCGCTACAGTACTAACGTGTTCATTTCTTAGATGACACCACTAACAACTTAACGAAATGTTTACATTTTTTTGAACAAAATTTTGTTGTTTAACGAAAAAAATAAATAAATAAATCAAAAATAAATAAATAATCAAAAACAAGTAATCAAATCAAAAACAAAATGATAACTGAAGGAGAAGTGAAGTAAAAATTTGCGGTTGGGTACGTAATCTCATAAAAAATATTTCTATTACAAAAGTTCATTTTTATAATTCCAAAAAAAGAAAATTTCAAAAATAAAAATTCCAAATATTTTAAATTAAATTCCAAAAATTTTTTTAGTGGCATCTTTTGATTTTTTACGTTTGGTGCCATTTAATAGTTTTCATTGAAAACGTTTGGTATGACATCTTTTGTATGAAACTATACTAATTGTTAACGAAACAAACTAACATTTGAAATTCATTTATCGATTGCAGTTATATCTTCCACCATCATTTTTTCGATTCATGTAATTTCCTATCAACTCGTAAATATTTCTGTGCTAATATCTTTAACTAATTCATTGACTTTTTAAATGGTTCATTAGTTTGTTCTGTCATTTATAAATAGTTGTGTTTTAGGTATGAACTTCTTAAAGGTTATCTGTCACTAAAAACGGAGTTGAGCCACCTTGTTAACTCGAGTCGACCTAACAAATTTGTAGAGTTGAATCGAGTTAACTCTTAAAAGATGCAATATGAACGGAGACTAGTCGAAAAACAACTACAACTAAAATATGAACGTTATTTACTTTCTATTTTCTGCTGACTGGTGAAACATTATTACCACCATTTTAATTTTTTTATTTGTGAGTTGTTAATTCATAGTTTAATTGTTTCTTTCTAAAATTAAGTTTTATCATAGGATATAGTTTTATATAAAAATATTTTATTTATGACGTTTACAACACGGTTTCAATCCAGTTTCAACTCGACTACGACTTGACTCTACAGCATAAGCGCTAAAAACGATAACTCGAATTTAATCCAAATCCAAAGTTAACTACAAGGTGATTCGACTCTGAGCATAAACGTACTTAAGGATGATTTCCATACAAAAAATTTACTGTCAGTATATTTTTTACTGAAAAAATGAAAGGAGTAGTAAATGGAAAATTCCATTAGAACGACAGAGATAATTTTTTTTATTTTATTCTTTTTAAATTTAACTTTATATTTCAATATTCTGGATAAAACAATATATTTTCAAGTTCTCGATAAAGTCATATACAGTAGAACCTCGCTTAACGAGCATAATTCGTTCCAGAATCTTTCTCGTAAAGCGAAACACTCGTTAAGCGAAACCAAGTTTCCTCAATGAACGAAGCAACAGATTCCCATATGCTTTCAGCATTTCTCGTATTGCGCCAGGAGATTGTTGCTTGTTATTCGATACGTCGCTCGTTAAGCGAGTCGGTTTTTAACAATTTTTTATGCTCGTAATGCGAATTACTCGTTATTCGAGGTGCTCGTTAAGCGAGGTTCTACTGTATTAAATATAACAGATAGTCATATAACAAATATTTTTCATTTTATTTAGCTTAATACCTGTATTATTTGACAATAAACGTCATAAAATATTGTTAGAAGTTGAAATTTATTCAAATAAATAGAACTTAAATAAAATATATTGGTTAAATTGAATAAAATTTCCTAGTATTATTCCCGATTTTCTATATTGGACTTGAAGTTTCGTTAGAAAAAAAACGCGATTTTAAACAAAAAAACTTTGTATGGTAGATATTTATAATCATAAATATCTACAATACAAAGTTTTTTGTTTACAAGCAGCTTGTAAAAATTCTACTAGAGGCGCTTTTTAATGTTTCCAGCTTTGTAAAAGTAGAGAAAGTGCCTCTCGTGAAAAAAATAAAAACAAAATATACGAGCAGAATGACTTTCATGATTTGTGTGGTTTTGACTATGGAGGAAATAATAAATAATTATACATAATCACTAATCAGTAATTTTGTTCAATACAAGAAACGAAATTTGGCAAGATTTCAGATCTGATTATTTTGTGTTCTAAAATTAAATGATAAACGTTAAACTGCTTGTATATTCGCTACAAAACTGTTCCGCTACGTAGAATCCGTGATGCTCCAATCGTCAATTATCGACGATTGTAGAAGTAGGGTAAGCGCGTCTGGTGAAAAAAATTAAAATAAAATATACGCGCATAAATGACTTTTGCTATTTATCTGGTTGGACTTTGGAAGAAATAGTAAATAATTATACCTAATTTTATACATAATCAGGTTTAAATTGCAATACAAAAAACGCACTTTGCTAAAATTTCTTACTGTTTGGTTATTTTTATTCTAAAAATATATCATAAACATCAAGCTGCGTATATATTCGCTTCTAAATTTATCTGCTTCGTAGAGTTTGTGTCTTCCAATCGTCAATAGGCATTACCCAATTTTTATACGGAATAAATTAGGAAAAAACCAATATAGATAACTATTTTTATGTAGTAATGTAAAATAATTGATTCAATATAAAAAATAACTTGATAGGTATAAAATAAAGGATCATTTTTAATTTTTAAGAATTTTAAGTTATTTCAAGGTGATCCCAATTGCATATTATAAATATTTTTAAAATATTACATTTTAAACTTACTCTGAAATTATAAGGCAATCGGGTGCCATCTTCTTTCTCCCATATAATCACATTATCTAAACCAATTGTTGATACGCATTCAACTTCGAATGAATCACCAGGCCTCAAATATGAAATTGATGGTTCCAATTTCAATACAGATGCTGATGGATCACCTAGTATACAATTAAAATAGTAATTGACATGATTAAAACTCATATTAATAATGGTAAAAAATAATTAATATTACATAGAATATATATTTTATATACAAGTTATGTACATCTTAAACCCAGAATTTTTACATATATACATACATATTTATAATATTAACAATATCTTCTTATGAAAACTTATACAATTTGTCCAAAATAGTTTTATAAATATGTAATTTTTAGAAGTTTTCAACTGAATTTGTTTTTGGTTTTTAAAATTGAATTGATAAGAAAAATAAAACATGCAAGAGTAATAAAAAAATTAAAACAATCAAATGGAAGCCGTAAAAAAATTTATAAATATACGAAATGTGCTCGTAAGAAAATTATTTATATTTGATTAGATTAATCGATTGATTCTAGTAAAAATTTATAAATTTGTTTGGTAATTTTCTAATTAAGTCTTTTTACTATAATCAATAAATGTAATCGTAAAAAAAGCGTTAATGATAAGTGAATAACTTATACCAAATTTATAAGTGATTAAGAAATTTTGAATTTTTTTTATTTTTCGTTGCCGAATTTATCTAATTTTACATAAAATTTATCATATCCCAGTGAGATTATTATTGAATGTACTTACAATATAGTTTATTTACAAAAACGAAAAGTGCTTATTTATCACATACCATTTTCTTTATTGCTGTAGATTCATATTTAAATGTATGATTTTAAAGTATCAGCAATATTTTATTTATTGTAGTTTATTGAAAAAGCGCTCATTTAATTTATAACTGGGTAGTGGAAATCAAGTAAAGCTTCAGTTTGCGTGCATTTAACATACACGGCGAGTAAAAATAAGAATGCTGTTATCTGAATTTAGCATTCAATGCAAATATCTAGGTTCTTATCTTGCGAATGCGTAATATTAAAATTTTGAAATTATTTCTAAATAAAGAATTAATTTTAAAATTTGAATATTGCACATACATGGTTCAACATGGTTGAGAAGTTAAGTCATTTACAAAATAATTTCAGTTTTATGCTATATTAAATTATTTGAAAGCTAAAATAAAATAAAAAATATTTACAAAATATAAATTTAAAAAATGATGTAGTTTGTCCTCGTTCCTATATGTTTAGTTTTAAAAACAACTGTCAATCCTTTATTAGAATCAAAATTATTTGTGCAAAAAATATCAAGCAAAAATCAAAAAACCACATAAAATGCTCAAGTCACGCAAAGAATTAGAAGATACATATTTTCTAGTATGAATTTAATTTTAATAAGACATTTCTTGAATTCTATTTTTTTAAACCTAATCTATTATTACAATTGATTGTGCCACAGTCAGAAATTCATATAATATTACGAATAATTGCGCAAATATTATTTAACGGCTTCTGCGTAAACTTGCTCCCCATTATGACTCCAAAGTTGCAATTTTTGGCGATGTTCAAACACGATACAGTTACAATAACATTTTATTAATTTTTAATTATTTCACTGTATTTAAACCACAAATTTGCAGTGTATGAATAATAAACAATTCAACCAAGCAAAAAAAAATATTATCTATTTTAAAAATAAAAGAGTTTCATAGCATAGAAAATAGTAATAACTTCTATAACACGCGTTGAACGAAAAAAATTATATAAATTAAAATAATAAATAAATTATATCATTTTCAGTTCAAAATAAAAATCTTTAATTCATTAAATTTATTTTATAATTAATATTTAAAAAAAGATTTTATTTTCTTATAATTTTTTCTGTTTTGTGGTTTTATTCAATCTAAGTTATAAATTTGCTCGCATGCAGTAAAAATATGTTACAGAAAAAAACGAAACTTAATTAAAATAATATTTGTTTTTAATTTAAATAATATAATTAGAACGTTTTAAAAATTCCATGGTGTATAAATAGTAATTTAATTAATTAACAATTATATAAACATTAAAATATTTTTCCAAATTTATTTTATTAATGTTGATGGCAGTGTAAAATTTTTAATATTCTAAATCTTTAAATATATTTTGAAATAACATTTTGACAATAAAAAAAAATGTAATTAAAACAGAAATCGTTTATATCACTTTATTATTTTAAAAGTTAAATAGAAGAAAGTTTAAAAATATTGCATCGTTAACAAGGCAAAAGTAAAAAATTATAATGAAACAGAAAAAAATTATTCGATATAATCAGGTTTTCTTTTTTTTTTTTAATTTAATTGTATAAAAAATAATTAATTATAACTGTGTGTATTTATATTGATTATTATAATTATATAATAATAATACAACCAATAATTTTTTTAGTTTAGTTCCTCCACCTACGTATATTTGATGGAAGGTACTTACTTGTCACTAAAACATTCACAAAATTACGTGCTACTTTGCCATCACCATAATAAATTTCGCATACATAGATGCCAGCATCGTTAAGACGAATGTCATTGATAATCAAACGATTACGGGTGTACTGTGAATTACGTGGTATTTCACCATTTTGGCGGGTCCATTGTACCTGAAAGTAGAATGCATAAAAACCGTTATAACTTAAGATAAGGGAAATATTCTTCCTAATTAAATTTTGATGGTTATAAATTTGTATATTATTTAGTTGGCGCAGGTTAATTGTGACAAACAAATTATTTCTTGTTCTGTTTATAATGTTGCACACCTATTTGCATAAAACAAAATGTGAAAAAAATGGAGTATAGAATTAAAAATTGCTGACTTAAATAAGGTGTTTTCTCACTTAAAATCTGTGTCTTTATATGAAAATTTGTTTTTGTAAAACACCGTTTTAAGTCAGAATATTTGCATAAAAATGTATAAAAAGTCGCACTTTTCATACAAATACACCATTTTTGAGTCAGCCTTAAGAAGGTTAGCCTATTTTAATTCATGTAGCCTAAAATATAAACAAGTGTAAGTGTTTTAAATCGACTTTGGTCATTAATTTTGTGTTCAGATAAGTTTATGGTCAGAGACAAGAATATTCTTGTCTCAGATATTGTGATGAACCAAAATATGAAAATTTCTACATATTATGATAAAACGTATGTATAAGATCATGTAATATTTATATTTTTCCTTAAACCATTCTGTTTAACTGTTGTTACCCTCTTTCTAAATTAAATGTCATAAATTACACTAGCTTAAAAATTGAGTTGCTTTATCTAATAATCAAATACAACTTTCGTCAATTATTGACTAATATTAACATTTTTATTTCATCATACAACATCATTCATTTCAATTCAATGCATATAATTTCAGAACTACCACTATTATCTTGATATTATCCGGGTAACAACATTTCAATAATATATTTCAAATCTCGCCGAAAGATTTTACCAGATAATTTGATTTTCTTTTCTATTACGATAATAAATTTTTCCATTTGTACGCAGTATATATTTTCCTAATTTCGCATACACTTCAGACCGATAACTGGATAAACAATTTTGAATCACAGAATCGCACAGAAAACTTATATGTTCGTTCTTCGACATCTTCACATTTAACATCTAGTCACACTCCTATGCCAATTTCTACCTCGGAAAGTTTAGGTTTTTTATTAGGTCTGATGTAGTAAAATTGTTAATATTCCAATAAATTTAAATTTTCCATGTTTTTGAAAAAATTCTTTACAACAAATCAATTTTAAAAAAAATATATAGTAAATATATTTGATACACTTTTACATTGTATTGTCAAATGAGAAATAACCCGATAGATATAACTTTAGTTTAATCGAAGACGGCAATCTGTTTGTCGAGTAGGCGCTTGTTTAAGAAACTCTGCTTTTCGATAAGTTAATTTTTTATCCAAGTTATTGACGAATAATAAACTCGAAGATAACTTTCAATTTAGGTTTGTATTTTGTGGTTTTATTTACTTAATTGAAAGATTCAACAAAACAACAATGTTTATTAAATAAAAGATTATTTGCAAATCCCGGGTACGTTTAAATATTAATTGGTACCACACCTCAATAATTCTCATTTTGAAAGTGTAATTCAAATTTAAAAATAACACTTACATACCGATAGATGTTATTCTCAAGCTGGATTTTTGCTCAACTTAATTTCGAAATCCCAACTACAGTACATACTCTACTAATTTAACGTAAATTTAAAAATATAATAAATGTAAATTAGATCTTATCGTAAGTATATATAGAGAAAGTGAATGTAGATCCGAAGAAATCAGTTTAATCGAAAAAAAAAATCCTTTCCGAATTTAGCTTAAACTATACTCAGATAAGGTTTATTTTACATTATTCAAAAATAATAGTAATAAATAGATTAAATAAATAAATAGATGAATAGATTAAATAAATATACGTACTCTTGATCCTCTATCATTCGTCGAAGGTAAATTACAATCTAAGGAGACAGTCGCACCAACATCAACATTTTGAACTTCGTTATGTGGTTCTGTATCGATGACGTTATTGTCTATGGAGAATATATCTTGTAATAAAGTTCAAATGGAATAATTAAAATATGTACGTACTGTTAACAATAACTTGTGCTACTTTAGTAACATTTCCTTTGCTATTCGATGCTGTACATAAATATGTTCCCTGATCGGCTGGTGTTATATGATAGAATTGCAGGACGTGTCCATTTGCCTGAACGCTGCTTGGTAGTGGTTCATTGTCACGTTTATGCCAGCGAACATAAATTGGTTGTTCACCGGTTGTTTCACAAACGATATTGATGTTATCGCCCGATTGCACATGCATTGGCATTTGTGGATAGAATGATATTTTCGGTGGTTCGATAACGATTAACTCGAAACGTATTGCCGGGAATGGCGCTTGATATTGATTTTCAACGATACATTCGTATACTCCGGCCGCATCGACTGTTGTCCGTTCGATAATTAAATTACCACCATCAACTGTTGAACTATATGGTAATTCTGCACCATCAGCACGTCTCCAGTATGTTTTCGTTGCTGGTATTGGGCCTTCATATTCACATGATAGTTTTGCTCGTTCATCAGCGACGATAGTGTATGGCCTTAAATTACCGGGTTCTGGTGATTTTTCTGCTTCAGACCAATTGTTACCTTCGGGTCTTTGGGGCCAATTTGGTTGTTCTGGTTCCTCTCTATCATCAATTCCGTTTGGCCTTTCTTGCCCATTCCTATCAGCAGAGGAGTTAGGTCGATCTGGCGATTCTCTTCCACCACCCCAATCTGGTCGTTGTGGTCTCTGACTGTCAGGCCTTTCATAATCTTGGTCGTTTTCTGCTGGAATATCACCCCGCCTATCTACCACTTGGACTTCAACGTATTGTGTTTCCCGTCCAGCATCATTGTGGGCATGACAAGTGTAATATCCTCCATCATTTTTAGTGACACGGGCAATTTGAATTTCACTAGAGGTTGTTGGGTTCGTAACAACATCTTGAGGAAGAACTCGGGGCTGTGCGGCTGGAGATTCCCAATACACTGATGGTGCTGGAATACCGTCAGAATTGCATACTAAATACAATCGATCGCCAACAGTTAATTTCACTGATGTAGTATTTGGATAAATTGTTATAACAGGTGGTCTCTGTATAACAATTGTTGTGCTTAGTGTAACAATTCCGGCAATATTTTCACCTCGGCAAATGTACTCGCCAGAGTCTTCAAGTTTTGCATCTTCCAATATTAATGTACCGGCATACTGTTCTCTAAATCTCTTCGAGATTGGTAGACGATCTTTACGCGTCCATGTAACATTTGGCGATGGTTCACCTGCGATTGCACGACAGCTTAACATTGCTGATTCAGTTTCACGAATTATTTGCGGTTCATTTGGATAAATTTCTAGTTTTGGTGGTTCGCGTGGTTCAATTTCAACACGAATGCTGCTTTCATCAGTACCAGCATCATTTGTGGCCACACACGAATAGATGCCCCGATTATTGATTTGAGCATTATATATATGTAACGTATTTCCAACTTGTTGGACATTTGGCCTAAATGTTTCGTGGTGCATTGTCCATTTAATCACTGGATATGGTGTACCTGAAGCATCACAGGTAAGTGAATAATCAGTTCCCTGGACAATTTGTGCCGATTCTGGTAGACGTTTTATTTCTGGATAAATTCTGGAATAGAAAACATTCACATATTAACTACATCAATATCATAAACTGATATTTTTATTCGACTTACGAAGATGTTTCAATAATTACTGTTGCATATGCTTCTTCTGTGCGCCCATTCACATTGATTCTACAAATATATGTACCGGAGTCGAACAATTGGGTGTTATATACACGGAGAACATTGCGATCTACATAAGTGTTTTCTGGCAATGTACTGGCTCCAACCCTATAATAAGAATATATACATTTATAGACCTTATACGAGAAGTAAAAATAAATAATTGGATTTACTTTGACCAAATAACCGATTGCGATGGATTATTACCGCAAGTCAATATAAATTGTTCTCCTGGTTTCGTTTGAACTGTTTCCGGTTCAATGAAAATGACATGTGGTGGTTGTTCAGTTGGTTCAGCCGATGTTCGCACATAAACTCGTAATATTTGATCATCGCTTCCAAGTGTGTTTTGTGCGAAGCAACGGTAATCACCCTCATCTGATTTTCGAATTGAATTGAAGCGTAAAACGTTATCACGGATTACAACATTGCGTGGCATATCGCCATTTAAACGTTCCCATGTAATGACTGGTTTAGGACTTCCACTTACTTGACACTCAACTTCAGGTGATGCATATTCTTCTTCGTCAACATATTGAGGCACAAATGTTACAACTGGTCGTTGTGGTACTGCTACCGTAATTGTTACTTGAGCTCCAGCTGTTTCTGTGTCTGAGACGGCACGACATTCATATACACCGCTATCATCCTCTTGTAGGTTTCTTATTAAAAGCGTTCCGTGTTCGACATAAGCGCGTACTGAAAATTGTCCATCTAATTTAATCCAGTGAATACGAACTGGAATTTGGTGAAGGTGTTCACCCGAACAAGTAACACGAGCTGTCTCACCTACTTCGAATATTTTCAATGTTGGTTGTGAAATTGTCACGGTAATATTTGGTTTGCGAGGCGGTTCTGGACCTTCATCAGGCTCTGAATTGACGTAAAAAAACAAATAGCGCAGTTAAAATTTAGTACTCATAATTCCCGTCTTTATACCAGAAATGGTTTTGTTAATTACAAAGAGTATGAGTTTTCGGAAATGATATTTCTACAGACAAACATTTATAGTAATTTTGTTAAAGTTAGTCAAATTTATAATTAAAATACGTAGATGACACAAATTTGGCGTCAAGTCCTTGACTTACTTAATGGATTCAAAACTAATTCGGCGAATTTTATCCCCATTATAGGTATCTAATATCCCAGATAGTAATCTACATTTTTACGAGGACAAACAAAAGAAGGTGTACTAATTATGACGAAATTTACATGTAAAGATAAGTAATATTATATAAAAAGTGCCCAATTTATTAAAATTATATTCTGATCAACCTGGATATGGTTGAAATGGAGCGTTAATATCTTGAATATAGATAACTCCGACAACCGTCCCGTTTCGATTAATAACCTGATATTCCTGATCATTTGTTGTAACAGTAAAATAAATCTTATATCGTGCGCATTCGACTTTGCGAACCACTTTGTCTAAATAATGGATTTATGATTTTTATTTATGGCATGGTACATGTTATGAGATTTGGTTTCTGAATATTTACTTACCTGTGTCACGACATTCACGACCATAGTATCCTGGTCGGCAAAAGCATCGGACACGATTTTCTGAACTGAGTGAACAGGATGCGGTTGTTGTTTCATCACAAGGACAAGAGCGGCATGCACCGGTTAAATCTCGATAGTAGAGATTGTCACATGATTCACAGCTTGTGCCAAGATAACCACGTGGACAATAACATTCCTCAATATTGACCGCCTTTTGTTTGTTTGTTTGATGTGTTACGGCTGTATCTAGAATTATATCACTGAGATAAGTGGCATCAGTTTCTTCATATTTCGATGCGAGCACAAGAATACTGTCGAGTTTTGATAAAACATTCAATAGATCGGCACGTGTTACTGTGTGTACACCAACGCGTTGATAATTGCGCCAGTACTGTTCATAGAGTACAATGGAATAGGTATCGTCTACAAAGTTATTATTCTCCCATATAAGGGTGACACCATTTCCTTTAAGGATAACATTTTGCACGTTACTTGATGGGGTGTCTCCTTGAGTTTTTTGAGTAATTGTTAAATTACCACCATACGATAAGACCTGGTTGCCCAAGAATCGGCTTGGTAGGTTCCAATACCATTTCTGTGATTTTTCATAATTTTCAAATTGATACGAAACTTCATTATTGTATTCAGCTACCTTGATATTATTATCGAGTTTATTTGAGTTCTCCCAGTTGGTTAATTTAAATTTATCCTCAAATATAATCATTGGAATTTCTTCGCGATATAAATTTGCCGTTGTACATGAACGTGTTGCCCCCGAACAATAACATTCTGTGCAACCATTTGGATTTGATCGATCTAAATTAAACGATCCTTCGCGACATTCATCACAGCGTGTTCCTTGCACATTTGGCTTACAAATGCATTCATCATTATCACAGTATCCACCCTTTGGATTACAGGTTTCTTTGCATTCGACTATGGTTTCTGGTTTACAGTCGTATGGTGTTCCAAGTGTGGCGTTACCACTGTATCCATAGTCACATTGGTCACAATGCTCTCCGCGCGTGTTGTGGCGACAATTTTCACATACACCATTCTCAGGATGACAATCTTGTGAATGCCCATTACATTCGCAAGGCTCACAACTTCCTAGATAAATTCCACTATCAGCCGATCGAGTATAACCACGAGCACAATCTTCACACGATAAGCCAATATGACCTTCAGGACACGTACAATCTTCAACTTCAATGGCTGGAATTCCGGATCCAGTATTTCTAGCCGATGCTGCATCAAGTGACACGTGTTGTATAGCAGCGTCTTCTGTTATAGTTGTATATGTGGCTTTAATATAAATAGCTTCAACGTCGGCCAAAGCCATTAAGAAATGTGGTCGACTAACATCTTTACCATCGAGTCTCTGCCATAAATCTTCAATCATTGGAATTGTAACAGTTTGGAATCCACTGCTTGTATGAGTATCATCACGATAATGAACCAATTCAATATCGTTTAACTGTTGGATTAAATGAAAATAATAATTTAGTAAATTAATAAATTAAATAATCTCTTTCATTACTTACACTTTTAATAACAACATCAGGAGCGTTATTCCGAGACATATATCCACCGGGAAGTGATGTATATCTAACCGTATATGTTAAATTGCCACCATAGGCGGTAATTTTGTTGCCAAGGAATGCAGACGATAAACTCCAATAGTATGGTACATTTTCACTTGGGTTGAAACCGCTTACGCTTAATTCATTTCCGCCAACGGAAACCCGATTGCTTTCAATCACATCAGGTTCTTGACGTTCATAACTAGAAATTACAGACAATGGTTGTGCTCGGGGATTGCTGTACGATAGAAAAACTGATTCACGATAATAACTGCTGCTTGTACATTGTCTTGACACACCCATGCAGAAACAATTCATGCATACTGTTGGTGATCGTGAATTGAATGCGAATGAATTTGGTGCGCATTTATCGCATTTCTCCCCAACCACATTGTTTTTACATTTGCATCGGCCATCAGGATATGTTTCTTCTGTTCCATAGGGATTACAAGTGGAAGGTGCAACTGGTCTACATGGAATACCGCGTACTGGGTTTCCTTCATAACCACTTGCGCATGATTCACATCGTCTACCAGTATAACCAGATGGACACGAGCAAACTACATCGTTGTCCGAACCGAGGTGACAAGACGCTGTAAATTGTGTATTTACAGGACATGGACATGGGCGACATTCAATACCACGGGCTGGATCACCATAAGTTCCTTCTGAACATTCTCTACGCTCAGGTACACAGCGTCCTAGCCAGGCTCCTACTTGTTGTCTAACATAGCCAGGTGCGCAACTTTCACACGATAATCCAATATGGCCTTCTGGGCATACACATTCTTCGACTAGATGTGCTGATCCTAATCCCATATCGGTAGTTCCGGCTGAATCCATTACAATGTGCAATAATTCAATTTCACGTTGAACTGCATTAACGTATTGTAGTTTAATCAAGATATTATCGACATTAGCTAGTGTCATCATAATTTGTTGTCTAGTAGCTGGCCGGCCTTCTATTGTACGCCATTCGCCATCAGGTGATAGTGGTGCAACTATTTTGTTCCGTTGATTTGGTAATATTCTAGTTCTATTTTTGAATGTCAAAATTTGTTTATTGCCGGATATAATAATATCAGGTGTATTTACATCTTCACCACGACCAACATAGATTACTTCATAACGAAGTGATCCACCATAAGACTTCAGTTGATTACCCGAATAATCGGATGGTAATGAGTAATAGGGTTGCTCACCAGTAACTGGCAAATTAGAATAACGCAATTGAATACCGTGTTGTGTTGGGATTAAATCACTTTTACTGAATGTACCAATGGTGATTTCCGGTTCAAAAGTTACACCGGCAAGATTTAACGATCGGACTGGTGGTGGTAACTCATAAACAAATAGATCAGCACTCTTACATTGGCTTGCAACGCCGAAACAGAAACACTGAATACATTCATCGACTGTATTGGCTTGTGCATTGAATAATCCAGATGGACATACTTGGCCATCGTTAACAATTAAAATACTATCGGGGACTGCAATTATAGATCCTTTCGAGTTAATAGCTTCACATGAATATGCACCAGAATCTCTGACTTCAATATTGGAACATGTTAGAACACCAAACCCGTTATGCGATGATGTTTTACATTTGTCTGGAATATGGCCCCAATTCAAACGCCATGTGATTAATGGCACGGGGAACCCAACAGCACGGCAAGTTATGTTGAATGTATCGCCTGGGTTAAGTTTGACTAGCGGTGGTGGAGGTTTAATAACATTTGGTTCTTGACAACCATGTTCATCGGAATTATCGCTACAATCATTATGAGCATCACAAACATATGATTTTGGAATGCATTGTCCATTATTACATTGATGTTCATCGACGCGGCATTTGGCTTCAGGGGATGATGTGCCACAATCACTTTCATCGGAGTTATCAATACAGTCATTTTCACCATCGCAACGCCATGTCTTCAATACACATTTTCCATTGTTACATTTGAATTCATTTGGTTCGCATCGATTATGCTTGCTACATCGGCGTTCATCTGAGCCATCGGAACAATCATTGTAATCATCACATACTTTAGACTTGGCAATACACTGTCCATTCGCGCATGTTGCTTCATTATAACCACATACTGGTGGTCGTGTTGGAATGGAATCTAGGCAAATATTCAATTCGAAATTAGAAATGTTGTCATTATATTAGAAGCGAAATTCATTACTTTAATCGAGTTATAATTCCGAGCAGCAGTAACGGAACGAGAATAATATTATTTTAAAATAAAACAAAAATGTAGTAATATACAAAAAATTTAGGATTTGTACCGAAATACCTGGTCCGAAAAATTCATAATCAATATGCGGTATTATACCATATTTTAGTTTATTTTTATTGTAATTATTTAAGGGTCGATTATAAAATATCCATGCTGCATGATTGAGGATTTTTTAAATCTAAACTATTTATTCGTTTATCAAACATTGAATACTTACATTTCTCAACGGTTAATTGAACGCTAACTTGAGATCCTGGAGTTTGTGGTGCAAATCCGGTTGCCTCACAAATATATTCACCATCATGCTCAAGTTGAATATTCGGAATTTCAAGGCGTCCATTGCGGTCGATGGATCCTGGTGGTAGTGGCCGTCCACGCGACCGAGTCCAGCGAACTTTTGCACGAAGTGGGCTTTCATCACGACATTGGAATACAACTTCACGACCTATTGAGTTTATTTAAATAATGTTTATATTTATTTATTCGTCAGATTCATAATAAAAATCTTAATGTCTTTCTATTTTGCCCTAACATTTTTGTCTTACCCTCTCTTACTTTTCCTTTTTTACATCGGAAGGCATTTGAGTTAAACGAATTGTATTAAATTAATAACATATTTTAAATTATACTTACGTTCTTTAATTATCTGCTCATTTGGATATGTTTTCAAATTGAGTCCTCCTTGTGGTGCTACTGTTGGTGGTCGAGTAGCTAAAATTATCATACATAAGATATAAATATTTTACTTAAAGTGAGCTTTCAAAATTGTTATTAATACTCAAACAAAGCATTTGGAAATTTTAGAAGTAAAGAAAATCATTCGAAAGATTGTGTGTGACTTGCCATAAAACTTTATTGCTTAATTATTATTTGTTTCATATTTGGAGTCAGATTTCATTAGAAAAGCAAGTTATGTATGTAAAGTTAAAATATATTAGACGCATTTGTTTTGCTAATTTTCAAACAATCGAGCATTTTTGTTATATAACTTACGCTCTGTATTAGGGCAATCTAACTCATCGCTTGTATCATAAGGACAATCAACAAAACCATTACAACGTAATGATATTGGAATACATGGATCATTTTCACATCTGAACATATTTGGCGGACAAGCTGGATCTGTCTCATGCTCATCTATTTTTATCAAAATTTATAGAGACAATTTATGTATAAAATGGATATTTTCACTTACGTGGACATCCTTGTTCATCAGATTGGTCATAACAATCTGGATATCCGTTACAATGATCTGTATCAGAGATACATTGTCCATCGGCGCATTGCCATTCAGATGGGTCACAACGTGGTGGTTTGGGTGTTGCCGATGGACAATTTTCTTCATCCGAATAATCGGTACAATCATAACGTCCATTGCATAAATCTGAGCCACGAATACAGTCACCATTTTTGCATTTGAACTCATCCCCACGACATTCTGGATCTGGACAATCTTGCTCATCACCACCGTCACGGCAATCGAGTTGACGATCACATTGTTGTCTTTTGTCAATACATTGACCATCAGAACATAGATATCCGTCACATTGTTTTGCTAAAAATTTAAAATAAATTTTTTGAAAATTTTCACTACATTTTATGTTTAGCTGCTAATTGATGTTTCAAGTTTTTATAAATGCAAAAGTATAATTTTAATCATGCTACAATATACTATACAGTGTGGCGTAATATTAACATAGTAAAAAATACACAACTTAAAAACTAAACATTTAAAAATGTCGGCCTATAAAAACTGGAAATTGAATTATCGAATTTTATTATACAAGTAAGGAACAAATATTACTGTTCAACGGAAATTTTTCTCAAGAATGAGTACAATCCAATGGTAAGCCAAATAGAAATGTCTGCTATGCAAATGGTGGTCATTACATCAAAATATAAGATTTCATACTTAAGGCTGTAGGCCAATATTCAATCGTGTATTACGGTAAATTGTAATTATAATGCATATTAATAATTTATTTTTATATAATCTGTGGTCACAAATCAAAATCGTGATTTTCAGGAACTAGAAACTAAAAACATTCTAAGACGTGATTTATTATCGTAATTTAATTAATTTGTAAATATCTGATTAATTTGAATAATGATTGATATTATGCTAAATCGGATAAGGAGAATTAAAATTTGTAATAATGAAGAAATGGATAGTTTCATTTTATTTTGTAACCACAGTTAATTCCCACTTAATCGGCACCCGCATGTAACATAAAAAAATTAATATCGTCACACTCAAAATTTGAAATGTTTAATTAGTTTTACTCTTTTAATGGTATATTATTGTATTAAGTTTAATGACTTCTGACCTGATTAAATTGAATTTTTTAATTCGTTATACCCTTCTAATGGTATACTATTGTATTAAGTTTAGTGGCTTCTGATATGATTACCTAAGGTCCTAATTATTGGCCAACATCTTTTTGTTTAAAAAAACATTTCACAAAATTTACATTAAAAAATTTCAATTCTATAAAGTTACATTATATGTTTATAAATAACTACGTTAATCTTGAGCCACTCTGTATAATTTAAAACCATTAGGATTTTTACCTAGGAGAAATCACGATACATAAATAAATATATAATATAACAAACAATAATAGAAAAAAGAAACGAAAAACAATTATTAAGTCGGAATAAAAAACTTGCATGCCAATTCATAATTGAAACTCTGTTTTGTCTATGCTAAATGGAACTGTTATAAAAAAATTTCTTTGCTTACAAAATTTTCATATTTGTATATTTCTTAAATTATTATATTATAAATATTTTATATTTATGAAGCTACTACATATTCTGAAAATGGTACGAGAGAGATTCAATGATCAGTTTTGAGCCAGTTATTTTAAACAATCTAAAATATAAAAACTTTACTAATATTGCAGGCCGTTTGAATTATTGAATAAACGTATAATTTACATAGTAAAATGTTCAAAATTGGCACTTCCAATGCACTAAAGTCGATAATTTTGTTTATAACAGCTATAAACATTAAATACTTTGCGGTTGGATAGCTTTATTATTCGACCACCAGATATCAGCCATAAACATTTTTTTCAAGGATCATCAAGGTCTATTAGTCATTCTTTGTTTCATGAAAATTACATAAGTATTATGTATATTTAAAGTTAATATAAACTTACAGACAGCCCATACTTGAGTTTTGCTAATTTGGAATGTTTAAAAGGTGAACAAATTCCCATTTTCCATGGAACTAACATATTATTTTTTTAAATTGTGCAGTAACATGAATTTTCCCACAATATCGAAAAATTTTGAGATATTCTTCAAATTAGGTAATATTTCAATTACGACTTATTTTTGAGTCAGACAAAAATGTCCATTTATCGAATAAAGTGAATTTACAGATGCATTGAAATTATTCTAAAACTATAAAATTTGTATAATGCTGTGGCAGATAGAAATCATTTGCGGCAGATGCCACTTCCCCGACTCATGAAATTCTTCATTATCCATGGAACCGTGCTAGTCTCCCGTTTACAATCATAACACGACGGCATTATCTAGCACTAAGTCAAAGACAAGGCGAAAGCATGAACATATCATCGTGACCAGATGGGGACAATGCAATTTCGAATCGATGTCATATGAGGTAATAAACATCCATTAGATTTTGTGAGCATTGAGCTTTTCACCAAGGCAGGGACATGAATTATGTCACTCATTTTGTAGGGACATACGCATGGCATATACGTTGTATTGAGTAGATCAAGATGTCAGGAAGGAAAGTATCTTCGAAACTAGCAAAAAACATTGTCTTCAAAAACTTTTAAAACTCAGTTTTTAATGTATTTTTTAATAAGTTATTTCAATGGAGTTTAATGAAATTTGTCTGCTTGCGTTGATACCTGCGGCTAGGAAATTCAACTCCATAATGTTTTCACGATAGTTTGGATAGATAGCATCAACAAGACTTGTACACTCTTCACATTTAATCATCATTTCTTTAAAAATTCTATAGCAATATACAATTCAGACTCAGAAAATCCAAAATAAATGACAAAATTAAGTAAATCTACAATAACATTAAAATTTTAAATTGTACTCGTGGAAGGCCAGCTACAGATAGATTACCATTAGGTACTTGGTCCGTAAAAATCATATTTTATTGTATAAAAATACTAATAACTACACATTATACCTTGATAAGTAGACCATTTTTATATATGATATGAAAATTGAATAATTAAAACACAAGACAATAAATGCAGGACACAAACTTATAATCATTCAATATATGGAATTAATCTGAAATGATCCCTTCTTGATTTTAAAACAATCAATCGCAATATATAAAGTTCAAAATAAGTTATCCAAGAACAATTGAATTACCGGTGACGGTACACATTAAAATATGTAAGGCGCAATGAGAACTAGCATAATTGTTCTTGAATAAATCTAAAACTCTGTTTATATTACCAAATTTGGTGACAGTCTTTCAGTCCAAATTTAATAATAAAAACTGATTATACATAATAAAACAATATTAAAATAAGAATTCAAAAGACAAGTGAAATTATTATTAACCGAGACAATTTTGTTCATCAGAAAAATCTTTACAGTCGTATAAATTATCACATCGCATAGTCCCATCAATGCACATTTTACCGTCTGAACAAGAAAATTCTGAAGTTTTACATGAACCTGTTAAAACTGAAGATTTACCATTTATATAAAGTGTGTGAAGTAATTAATATTACCTTATTTTAAATATGTAACGTATGTATAGTTTCAATCATTTTTAATACTTACGACAATTTTCCTCGTCAGATCCATCACTACAATCGGGGCGACCATTACAATGTTGATAATGTGTATAACATTCACGTGTGTATTTACATGTTAACTCATGACAATCCTCATCCTCAGGTTTTACTGGTGGTGACTGTGTTACGGGAGGTTGTATAGGATTACATACTCTTGGATTTTCATCGCTGCCATCCAAACAATCCTGCTTGCCGTCACATTGGTGCGAGTATGAGAAGCATTTACCATCACAAAGAAACTCATCGCCGGAACATTCGTATTCTAAATATTTAGAAAAAACTTAATTAATTATTTTAATTTAATCAAATTCGACTGAAAATGATTCCAGATGATTTGTAATATTGCTGTGATATTTTCACATTTAACAATTTGATAATTTAAGCTATGTATAGAGAGCACGAAAGTGGTCCTGTATTTTTGTAAACACTTGAATTAGTGAATCGGAAAAAACCACCGCAAAATTGGGCGGCTGATATATTATTATACGTCGCGTGTGCTATTTATTTAGAATTCATCTGGAATGGATTTTTTTTGTTTGCGAAATTTAATTTTAACCTGTGAACGTATTAATTTTTTCAGTGTAAAAATTCTATTTTTAAATAAAAACATTAATAAATAATGAAAATGTTACAGCTGAATACAGCAGCAATAAGCAAATTATTAGAATTTTTGTTTTATAGTATATAAGCTCTATATTTAAATGACATTAAAATTAATATTGAAGCGGTATATTATATACAAAATTTATAAATATAAGAGAAAATGTTAAATAATCCCGAAATAATAAATAAATAAATAATATTTACATAAGAACAGAATAATCATAACTGTTCTAAATCTTACCTGTACCTGGCCTACAATATTCTTCATCAGATTCGTCTATACAATCGATATTTCCGTCGCATACAAATTCTTCATTTATACATACACCATTTTTACATCTCCACAGACCAAGTTCACATATGCCGTCACTTGGCTTTGATATTGGTGGCTCTGGTACTTCTAAGTTACGATTTTTGTGTGTATGTGTTATGATCATTTAAAGATTTGTTTATGCAAAGTTAAAAGTGTAAAAAAGCAATGTTTAAATAAAAAAAAATAAAAAAGCCAGATTAATAATGATTTGTAAAAATAATAAATAATTAAATTTTAAATAATAATTAGTAGAGTTTATTTCTTAATTGTGCTTATGATAATGGTGCTGCGATGGTTGTGCGCGCAATTAAAAAATAAATCTGTTTGCACATGCTAATTTTGTCCAAATTATTATTAAATAGTGTAAATAGAAATTGAAAATTTACCAGAGTTATCACAATTTTCGGTAAACTCATCGGACCCATCTAAACAATTTCTTATACCATCACAAAGATATTTTTTGTTCAAGCATATACCGTTATTGCATCGGAATTCGTCAAATCTACATCTATATTCTGAGAAATTATTGTTGATTGTTTAGAAAATTTTTGACGATCTATTGAGATAAACGTTACTAAAAATTTGTTTACAACTTACTACAATTTATTTCATCACTTAAATCTAAACAATCCTGTTGTGAATCACATCGTTTATTATCTGGTATACATTCATCGGAATCGCAACTATAAAATTCGATTTTCTTTATGCCATTTCTTTTTTTTTTTCTAAATTCATTAAATTAAAATTAAAAAATAAAATTTAGTCTTACTGAAAAGCTCCTATATAACAGGTTGTACAATTGTGCTCATCTGATTTATCCAAACAATCAACGTGTCCATTACATCTATCATCGCTTGATATACATAATCCGTTTTTACATTGGAATTCATAATCGTCACATTTTTCTACAAAATGGTTGATTGAAGTTTTGGTCAAATTTTTGTAGATTAACACAAAAAACAAAAGTATTAGTATACTAATTTCATAGTTAGTTTGAAATAGCCAATAAGTGTAAAACCAAAAATAAAAATTGCACACAAAATAAAAAGGAAATAATTTAAAAAAAATGTTGCTGGTTTTCTACAGGATTTGGATATAAACAAAAAAATAAAATACTAAACAAGCATAACAACTTATACTACACACACTATAAACGCTACTACATAATTTTTTTGAATACAAATTTCAGAACAATTTACAGACCTTTTGGAGTGCCTGGACATGATCTTTCATCAGTTCCATCGATACAATCGACTATACCATCACATAATATATTACTCTCAAAGCAAGTATTATCACATGAAAATTCGTTGGGTTCGCATGTTTCTAAATTATAATAATTTTTGTTTATTTTGATTAATTGAACTATATTTAGTATTATTTTAAATTTAATTAAAATTTTAAAAAACCGACGCAACAATAAATTTTTCTGCGCTGAATGACATGACAAAAATGACTATACATATCTACTGAATAATTTGAAAAATTTCTATTTGAAACAATATCGAGTAAAGTTTAGTTTACTCTCATTTCTATCATTTTTGATATTTGCCACAATTGTTAAGTTGCCGTTGCCGCGCTTACTTCATCCGTAATTCAATTAAACATAAATTTCAAATAAAAAATATGTTAATTTTGATCGTATTTTAGCTAAAATCAATTTTGAAGGTTATTCCCAAAACAAATTAATTTTTACATCGCATGTCCTAATGAAAAATATATTTTATTTTAATAGCGTCAGTAAAAAATGGCAAATAAAATAAAAGTTCATCTCAAAAGTTTCAATATTTCTTTAACTCAAACTCAATTCAGATAATATACGCCATGCACTGTTCATTTATACACAGACCTTTTAAAAAGATCGATTGATAGTAAAATAATAAACAAATTTTGTTTAATAATTCGATTTATTAAAAATACTGCTTTAATTTAGACAAATCTTACCTCTCGATAGTATATTCAGCAAAAAAAAAAATACATAGTTCCTAGTACAACAACAACAACAAAAATAATTATTACAAATTAAACTCACGGTTACATGATCTCTCATCTGATATATCTTCCGGGCAATCAATATTCCCATCACATAATTTTTCAATTGGAATACAAGTTCCATAATCGCATTGCCATTCGTTTTTAGAGCAAGCTTTTGATTTATATTAACAATTAAACAAAAGTAAGTACACAAAAATTGTAATTATTAAACTACTAAACCTACGACAATTATCTTCATCGGCCGTATCTTTAGGGCAATTAGTTATACCGTCGCAACGTTTTAATATCGATATACATGATAAATCCCCGCATGTAAATTGACCATTCGAACAAAAAAAATATTTACTGGTTATCTTAATTACTTGTGTTAATTTTTATAAAAATAATTAAGAATAATTAATTAAAAAAATGTTTAACCCGAAGAAAATTAGAATAATAATAAATGAGACCATAGATTTAAATTATTATTATTTTGTTTTGGTTTGATGATTTTGATTAATCCAATATTAAATATTTTTGTTTATATATATTTACATCAATGTACACAATATTTATAATGTTTTTTGTAAGTTATATGTAAAGCAGCATTTTAATAAATAAGAGAAAATAAATATGTAATGAAATGAGATTATATGTATTTTTAAATTTAATAAATGTTTGTTATCTTAATTATCTAAACATATTTCTCATTTTATTATCGATAGAAATATAATAAATAGGAAATTAATTAATAATAACTTACCATCACATTCAGCTTCTGCTTCATCACTGCCATCGTCGCAATCAGGTTTGCCATCGCAACGATAATATGATTCTATACAGCGACCGCTGTCACAACGGAATTGTTGGTCATTACATTCTGAAAGATTAACAGGCGAAAACAATATTAGGCATAAAGTTACTAGCAATAAAACTACAATTTTATTTGTCGTAAAACAAAAAAGGTTCTGTGGAAAGAGATCAAGGATATAAAGAACAGATAATTTGAAAACTTCTAAAGAACAAAAAATAATAATTCTTTGTTTCTAAGTTGTGGAGAATTATATATCATTTATTATTTAATGTTTGTTAGTGCCAGCATCAGGGACATAAAAAGTAAACTGCGAAACAATTGTAATGCTTCGCCCCACAACAATGAGATAGTATATAAACAAAATTTAGAAATAATACTTAGTACAAACTGTTGAACGTTAACCAGTTTGAGGTTTAACCAGTATGCACACATTGCTACACGTTGCTACGGTTATACGTAGCTTTTAACTGGGAAAGAAATTTGAAGGACGGGTTTAGTATTTGATTTAACTAATTGAGATATCGAGAAACTATTTGACAGTTTTCGTCCAAACTAATCTCCTTGTTAGAAGGTATACGCCAGATGTTAAGATATATCATATTACATTAGTACAAGAACGGCTTAGGTACAATTCTGCTTGTTGGTTCCTCAGAACTGGCTGGAAAGCGTTTTATAGACGTTTCAAAATAATTGAAGATAAAACTTTGTTAATGGTGTTCAAAAGCGTAATTTACCTCCAGTTTATTCAATTGCACAAACCGGTTTTCATGGGAAGCATGACTACTAAATTAAGCCTTCTACCATCGATTATGAAATAAATTCACATTCGCAAAATTTAACCATCAGCTTCAAACAGTTCTGCGTAGATGTTGTTATTTATTGCGATTGTGACGATGGAGATCATCTGTGAAGATGGATGGATGATATGGAGTTTGGTTCTGGAAAAACCTCCAATTGTCTGCTCAACATACAAATAATTTAAATTTGTACATCAACCTGGAGTGTGTTCATAAACTCGACATTGTAACAATATTGTTAATAATGACAGTACAAAAGAAACGTTGCTTGTATAGAAACGTCATTGCAACTCTACTCGATACTGCCTTTCTATCGGTCAAAATCATTTGATATTTTGTTAAAAAGAATGGACTTTTCTAGAGCTTGAGATCTCGGTAAAGTAAACAAAATAAAGCTACATGCAAAATTCGCTGAAAATCTCACTAAACTAGTGAACGTGTCAATGAATCCAGCTAAAATATGCAGAATAACTAAGAAATAGGTATAACTTTTGATCGACTGTAGAAATAACGGTTTGATTTTATATTTTTGACATCGATATCCTTGTCAACATGTTGTTATTACATCGAGTTTATAAACCCACTCCAGGTTAGTTATATTTATACTATCAAGATAATTTGGCCGAGTATGCCTAAAAGTGAGAACGAAAATGATAGTACATATATACAATTTAATTTTCAGATTTGTGTCAAAATTTTAATTAAACATTTATCAAGCAAGTATAGCACTGTGATTAAAGTGGTTTGCATTGGAAGATAATGGGTGAAATAGGGGAAAGATGCAGCAGGGTTATTTCATCCCTGATTTTGTGGAACCGGTCCATTAAAAATGAACCGATAACCAAATTCCACGAATTAACGATGGTCTAAAAGAAAACTGCGAAAAAATTGAAAAATTAAAGTTTAAATTAAACTTGTGAAGTGTATTGTAAAGTTTTTCCATTTTGTTGGGTAGTAAATGTTATAAAATTATAATTTTAACTATTATTACAATTAATAAATTTTAAAGGGTCCTTTACTGAGTCAATAATCTGGCTCCACCGGTTTCAAAATCTGAAGAAGCCAAGTCGTTCTCTAAACAATAGAGCCATCATCGCCTCCATACTGCTGTCGTGAGTGATAAGAGAGCTTAAATATTTGAACCTCCTCACTCCCTCAAACGCGCAGTGAATATACTACTAAAATCTGGTGTGCTATTGTCCCTATAACTAGGGATCATGTATATTTTGTTTTGGACGCATTGCTTTGGAGTCCACCAGAACCTCAAAATTCTATACATGCGATTGAAGTATTTTCTTCACTCCGTTGCTATTCAGTCGAATCAACTGAATATGCATGCATTTGATTGGATTGCCGATATTAGATGTTGCGCTAAGATGTTTCAGTTTTACGAAAGATGTACTCCAAACAAGAAATTTTAGAATATCGGGGCAGAGCATCTCCTTGCCTCTCAATATAACTATAATTAAATTTGATTTGGAGCTGGCAAAGTTGGCTAAAGGGTTTATTGGCATACCAATAAACCGTAAAGCGACAATTTTGTATCATTTGATTAAAAAATAAAAAGAATTCACGAATAAGACGGTTTGATATGGACTGTTCGCAAGAAATTGTGATCAATGAGCTCTTAAACATGCCACAATCATTTTATAGGATAAAGTTATCTGCGGTCTGACGAATTGCCTTAATAACTAAGTACATATACAAAATTATGAATTTGCACAATTCAATTGCTTCTTTGTGGATATACGTATGTAATCGTTACTATACAGCGCTGATAAAAGCGCTTTCTTTAAACTGTAGAAGGAATTAAGTGAATTGTATATCACTTTTCATTTTAATTTATGAATCCAGCATGCCCAATAATGGACATAATGACGATTTCATATATGTTTAATTAAATAATTTGTGAATCATATTTTTTTGTTTAAAATTTGGGAAAAAAAAGGATACAACCATGTGATCGAACAATCGGACCATTACATGCAATTTTGGTCGGAAATATATACACACTAATAATAAGTAATTTTGATGTAAGTTATATATTTAATATTTTTGGAATATTTAAAATTCTGGTTTTGCCCAGCACAGAAAACATCTTGAAAAATACAACTTTACACTTACCACAATTTTGCTCATCATCACCTCCATAACAATCTTGATGGCCATCACAGTATTGGTCTCGTGATATGCATTTATTTTCTCTTGTACATTGATATTCATCGGATCCACATTCTAGAAAAATAAATGAAAATAAAAGAATGAAAATTCAATTATTTTGAAGAAAAGTATTTTCTTGATGTACATATCTCGATAATTTAAAAATACTTTTCGGTACTTGTTGATTTTTTAGTTTATTGTTGTGCAATGATTATGTTGATTTTATCTACACAAATAGATAAAAGATGGTTTTCTTGTATAGGTATAATACATACATATATGGTAAACCATAGTGTGAAAATGTATAGATGTTACACATATGTACATACGAATATTTAATTTAAATACTATAGTAAAAGGTAAAATTTAAGTACTTTACAATAGTAAGTATACATAAGATAAAGTTAAGGTGATACATAAGGTAAATATTTACTATATACATATATAGTATTACATTTAACAAAAAAAATTCTAAAATATAATTTTTCTTTAAAAAAAATAAAATATTACGTATGTTAAAGACAAAACCACTTGAACCATTATTACTGTTATATGAGCAGTTACCTTGTAAAATACACACAAGCAAAAATATGGGAAAAATAACACCAACAATATTCAAGAATTTTTGTCGTATAAGTTATCTGTTATGGTTTTGTGTAGTGTGAAATGAACATGAATTGTATCGAGATCAAGGAATATGAAATATCTTTTGCCTATATTATACGAGTATATGTATGTATGTAGTACTCGAATCATTTAAGTGCTGCTTAATTTACAATTTTCACATTTTTAGAAGAAAATGAAAACATCAATATAATGCTTTCAAGCAGTTGCATTGACCGTTTTATATTTTATTTTACAGTTTTTCATAATTTATTTTTTTAAACAGGAAATAAAATGAAAAATGATATCGACTAAAAAACGGAAATCAAAATAAATTTTTGTGATTTATAAATTTTGTCCTTACAGTACATAATAATTATTTTTATTGAATGGGCTAGCGAAAACTATACTAACATATGGAAAATACATTAAACATTAGAGAACGTCAGTTATATACGAGTATATAGAACATGTTCATATCGGGCACATCTTTATGCGGACTGGAAACTTTATATTTTAAAATTTGTATTATTGGAACAATCGCCTTGACATTTACTACTTCATCAAATATGACTGAACCAGATATAGATTTCTTCATGTTTTACATCATATTAATCATAACATATTACGTCACATCAAATAGTATCCAATAATTTAAATAACAACATTAAATAATATAGATACATATGGTGAAAAATACGTGAACTCACAAATTCACTATATGGAGCCGTAAGTCATGTTTTAATTTTATGGTTTTTATGTTTTCAATGCATAGCCTTGATAAAAAAAAAAATTTAAGAATACTTAATTTTTTTTTATTGTTGTTGTTGTTAAAAATACAGGGTGTCAAATTTTGAGAAAAATGATAATCATGATGTTGTATTTATGGCAATAAAAAGAAAACTAATTGTCCGATAATTATAATTTTGGGCTCATTTTAAAGATAAATTAATAACAATTAATAAAAAAATATAAAAATTGTATGTTGTTTAATTTCTTCTTCTTTAAATTTCCCGCCAAAATGTTCTTTTTCAATTTTCTCAAAAACCTATTTTTTTTTTTTTTTTTTTTTTTTTTTTTTAAATTTGACAACTATTATTTTACAACATATTAAAACACTGGACCAGCGTTATTTTTTATATTCTTGCAAAATACGTTTTAGTAAGAGCATTATTTCATTTTTATATGGAAAAACTATATTTGAATAGATATGTATATCTCATTGTTTTGGAATTACATATTTACAAAAAAGACAGTTCAGTTAAATTATTGGTATTTATTTATTTTCAAACCCAAAGATAATTTTACTTTATTGTTTAAAATTCAATCTTATTCTAATTAAAAATCACAATTTAAATTTAAGATAATCATCAGAATTAGAATATTTTTTACAATTCAAATAGCCATCCTCTGTTGGAATGAATGCGTGAAAACCGTGAGTTCCTTTTACTGTTTTTAAATTTTCAAACCTAGTTGCAAGTTTTATTTGCTTTGATTTATGTTCTGCGTCTGAACAAAATCCAAAATTGATATCTGTTTTCAACGTTTTAGCCCATTTAAATAATTCATCTGCATTGGTTATTGTACTGCCGTATTCCATTGTGAGACTAGCTCTGGATGCCATTCTTTTGATGGTACCCCCTACTCCATCACATGGACCTTTTCCATGAGCTGTTGCATGAAAATGCCATTAGCAGTCAACTCCAAAATCCTCTTTGTGTTTTAGGATGTTCTTAAAATTTTTCTTATTTTTATAATGCGTGACTGCACCATCGGTAATATAATAAATTTTAGATAAACTGGATATTTTAGTTTTCAAAAACTGCATTAATTTCTCAATAAATAAGTGAACCGCTACAGTATCGTGGTGAAGACAATCCGATATTATAACGAAGGTGTGGTGATGTAATTTGCCTTCTAAATTTTGGTAAATTACAAATGGATGAATAGTCGCTTGTTTATTATTCCAATGAAAACCTTGTGCGGCATTTTGCATTATAAATACATAATTTTCTGCAAAATCACATAAAACTATCACCTCGGTAGACTTCAGCGCAAATTTTTTATTTTTTAAGAAACTGGACTGCTGAAGTGAAATGAAGTAATGAGGCAACAGATTCTTCATCTTATTTATGAAATAATCCAGAAATACATCTAACGGTTGTGAAAAAGTTTCCAAATTGCATCTGTCGGTAGAAACCCACTGATTAAACTTTAACTCAGCATCCTCGCAGCCATGCTCCAGAAATGCATTTTTCAAATATTGTTTAAAGTTATCCAGTCCTGGGCAGCTTTCGCATTCTAGAAGGTAACATGTTGGTGTAGGCTCAACACATAATATAGATGAAATACAATCCCGGTAGTCTGCTATCTTTCCGTTGGTAAAAGTTTCCATTTTGGTACCATAAATAATTAATTTGACATTTTGATGTATGGTACACACGCAGACTGTATGCGTTCCACTACTACCTGGTTGTACACAGTATTTAGGACGAAGTAGTGAAAATTTGGAAAATCCAATTTTTTTTGACTCATCGCCCTGATGCAACGACTTATATCCCTCGTAGCATTCTTTCAGTGTACACATCATTAGCCGCTTTTGAACTTTAGCCTTATCGATAGTTAAACAATCGTTTTTACCGGGCATTATCCGACTAACATCATCATCAGTGTAATAAGATAATACTGCTTGCTTCAGCTCATCACTTATTCGCTTTCCTACTTTAGTTGCTGGACGACTTAATGGACCGTTCTTGTCCCGTAGATCTTTAGCTGTTCGGACCATATGTTGCGTTGCGTTGAACTCGCTCTGAATTTCTTGCATGGTTAATGATTTTGGCAATATAGTAAGTAACTGAATCTTATCACTGGTTTTCTCCAGTTCTTGGAATTTGGTTTTTAGGTCACCAATCAATTCATCATATAGTTTAATCTTCCTTTGGTCATCGGTTGACTGATTAAAAAGCGGCACGATTCCCGAAACCAAAGATGTTGATAATGTCATTGAAGTTAAACCGATTAATTTTTGCTGCTGCTGTTTTGGCCTGACTTCCAATGTACTCGGATATATAGGAGACTTCCCAATAACGGGTAACACCTCATTTATTTTTTCCAAAACAGCTATATTTTTGAAATAACACGCTTCACTATCACTACTATCATCGTCATCGGCTATTTGCGGTGTTATAGGTGATGTTGCTGATGGTCCCGCAACTGGTGACAATTCTGGTTCTATTTTTCGTCGTTTGCAGGTTAGATTTATATATCACGTTGAACAGATATACAATTTATCTTGATTCTCAACCGATTGTGGCATTAATTGCTTAACATAATCCGTAACTGCTTTTAGTTTACTCGAACACTTTGAGTCGCGAAATGGTTTACAACACTTTCGAAATTTATCCATTATCAAATTTAATGCACTAGTACTTATTTATCAGTCACTTTAACACTGTTTTTTTTACAAATTTTAAAAAATGTTGCTCCTTATTTAAATGTTGTTTACAAATAATCACAATGTCAACTAATCAAAATTTTAAATTTTAACTGTTATTTATATCGACAATATTTTTTTTTTGGTTTTCAAAAGAATTACTCATCGTTTAACAGGTACACCTGTCAAGTAAAAATAATCAACCCCCCCAATAAAAAAGGAAAAAAAACATTTTATTTAGTCTTATAAAATAATCTAAGAAACAAAAGGGATTTATGGTACTATGGTTAACCAATTTTCAAACGATATAAACCAGGGGGTGGCACCTTCCAATTCGGTGACTCATACTTAAATGTGACGCTAAATTGAATATTATTAATAAACAAAACAAAAAAATTAAACAGTAGCAAAACACTGAAATATCTATTCAAATATAGTTTTTCCATATAAAAATGAAATAATGCTCTTACTAAAACAGATTTTGCAAGAATATAAAAAATAACGCTGGTCCTGTGTTTTAATATGTTGTAAAATAATAGTTGCCAAATTTAAAATAAAAAAAAAAAAAAAAAAAAAAAAATATGTTTTTGAGAAAATTGAAAAAGAACATTTTGGCGGGAAATTTAAAGAAGAAGAAATTAAACAACATACTAATTTTATATTTTTTTGTTAATTGCTATTAACTTATCTTTAAAGTGAGTCCAAAATCATAATTATCGGACAATTAGTTTTCTTTTTATTGCCATAAATACAACATCATAATTATCATTTTTCTCAAAATTTGACACCCTGTATTTTTAACAACAACAACAATAAAAAAAAATTAAGTATTCTTAAATTTTTTTTTTAATCAAGGCTATGCATTGAGAACATAAAAATCATAAAATTCAAATATGACTTACAAAAATTTGTGATTTCACGTATTTTTCACCATATACATATTTGTATAAATGTATATATACATATATATATATATATATATATATATATATATATATATATATATATATATATATATATATATATATATATATATATATATATATATATATATATATATATATATATATATATATATATATATATATATAATATGTCGCCCTCGTTGGCATTGTAACTAGAGTCCTTGTTTTGAAATTCGGGGGCGCTGGGTTCAAATAGATGTGACCTAAAACCACTGTTGGGTTTTTTAATGTGAAGTATTTGTGTTTGTTCGGGTTGCAATATGGGCCGTAAGTTAAATTTTTATTTTTTTAAATAATATAAACATATACATCGCCGTTCAAATGATATACATATCACATTATGTAAATGTATAATTTTATATCATTTGTGTATAATACAATGTTCGCTGGATCTATATTAAACAAAGCAACAGTAAGTTGTCATTTCTTGCATATACATCTACAACTGTATGCATACAAAAACAAGATTATAAAATTGAAATGATGACATTTATGTGTAGCTACATCGGGTATGACATGTTGTTATAAATTTATGAACATCTCATAATGTTTTCATTTTTTTGGCACGTACAATATATACATATATTAGCAGCGCACACTAAATCTCATAAAAATACTGGCAATGAATTAGGATGACTATTATTTGCATCTATTTATAATTTAATAACACCAATTGACTTTTATACACATATCTGTTATACATGATATGTATTCATACATATATATAACAAACAACTAATTGGTTTGTTTATTTGTATTGATTACAGCGAAAACAACAGAGTTTCGTGAATCGTGAATTATGTGGTTGATTCAAATCCAATATACACACAAACATATATGTATATGCAGACAGAATTTAAATGACTTTTCTAATTGCATGTCTATATTATGTTCAATTCAAACCAAAATTGATTTAAAACCTAAATTAAATAAATGTTACATGTACATGTAATCAGATCAGAAAGTTTCAGAAATGAATAAAAAATATTCTAATAAAATTTTAAAGATAAATTAGAAAAATTTGTATATAAGGATAGAAATCTTTTTTGATCGAGTCAGATGAGGTTAGCAAGAAGTTTATTTTAGTTTTGAAGCTTTTATTATTAATTGTACCTGTATTTGTTTTTTTCCCCATTGGATTCTAAACTTATTTCATCGTCTGACCGCTTATCGAGGTAAAAGTAATATAGAACACTATGCTTTTCTTCCAAAAATTCTATTTTAAAATTGCGTGTCGTGTTGCAGATTATAAATATATATACAAACATACATATATATATATATATATATATATATATATATATATATATATATATATATATATATATATATATATATATATATATATAAATATATATATATATATATATATATATATATATATATATATATGTATATATATATATATATATATATATATATATATATATATATATATATATATATATATATATATTTATATATATTTATATATATATATATATATATATATATATATATATATATATATATATATATATATATATATATATATATATATATATATATATATATATATGTATATATATAAATATATATATATATATATATATATATATATATATATATATATATAAACGGTTGGATCGCTGGGCTGACGACCCGCATCCGTAAAAAAATATAGTGTTTATAAAGTCAACAAAAAGAAAAATGGATACCGCCAAAACAACACCGGACCCCCGCTCAAGTACTCGGACACGAGATTTAGGAGCAGCACGTGGAACGTGCAATCACTTAGAAAACCAGGAGCGTTAGAGGGCCTAATCATGTGCATGAAGGAGTATCGGCTGGAACTCGTTGCTCTTCAAGAAACTCGCTGGCCTAAAAGTGGAGACCATGTGTTCCAGGGCTATACATTGTTCTACAGTGGAGATGACTTCGGAAATCTTGGAGCTGGATTTCTTCTTGGGCCGCAGGTAAAGAACGCTGTTTTGGATTTCCAAGCAGTCAATAACCGATTGTGTAAGCTTCGCTTGCGCATGAAGTTAGCTAACCTGTCGATAATTTGTGTACATGCGTCCACAGAAGTCAGCCAGCCCCAAAATAAAGACTCATTTTTCAATGACTTGGACGATCTGATGGGATGTATACCCGAACACGATGTTAGAATGGTAATTGGGGACTTTAATGCTAGAGCTGGCAGAAATCAAACCGACTGTGTGAAAACATAGGTCCGTACTCCCGACACGAAACTGCGACCGATAATGTTGAGAGAATGATGTACTTTGCGGTTGCTCATGATCTTAGAGTAGCAAGCACATTCTTCCCTCACAAACACATACATCTAGAGACATGGACACATCCTCGCGGAACTTCCCGCAGCCAAATTGACCATGTGTTAGTCTCTAAAGGACGGGCTCAGGTTGTGCAGGATGTGAGAATTTATCGGTCAGCAACCAAATACGTAGGCAGCGATCATCATTTGGTCGCTGCAAAGCTACGATGGAAGTTTTCGTACAAGTCTGGGAACACAGCGAAACGCATGGTACGTTTCGACTGTGAAGGTCTGATAAATGAAGATCAAAAGAAACGATATCAGGATCTTGTCAGCGACAACATTAATGAAGCTAATTACCAGTCTGACTGCGTGAACTCTGTCTGGGAGGTACTGAAAACTTCGGTTGTCAGTGCTGCTCAACAGACTTTAGGTATAGTGAAAGTCAGACCCAAGAATGATTGGTTTGATGACGAGTGTCGTCTTGCAGCTGAGCAACAAAATATAACCCATAATGAAGTGCAAAAACGTCTCACAATCGCGAGGAAAAACAAGGCTGCTCTTGCAAGAAGGGCAGCTAAGCGGATTTGTAAACGGAAGAAGCGAGAATGATGGAAGGCCGAAGTTCTGAAAGTACAACAACTCAGCAATGAGCGCAGTCTGCGTAATATCTTTAAATGAATTACTGGATTGCACCATACTTTCAGGCCTACGTCAACCGCCATTCGGGACCGGGATGGAAACCTCTGTGTCAACATCGACGCAGTACTTGACGCATGGAGTGGACACTTTACTGACCTGCGTGATGTCAATCATGCGTCACAGACTGTTGTTGAGCCACCTCTAATACAGACTGCGGAGATTTGCACTGAGGAGCCATCCCATGAGGAATTCACTAAAGCCATGCAGAGATTGAAACGAAACCGCTCACCTGGAGTGGACTGCATTAATTCGGAGCTCTTGATATTCGGAGGGGATACTTTGTGGAACTGTCTTTTCAACCTTATTCGATTAGTATGGCGAATCGAAGTTATGCCTGACGAATGGAAAGTAGCCGCGATATGCCCCATCTTCAAGAAGGGAGACCGCTTGAAGTGTGAGAATTATCGCGGTATAGCTCTCCTTTGCACAGCATACAAGTTACTGTGTTACATTGTATTGGATAGAATCACTCCTCTAGCGGAGGGCTTGGTTGGTGACTATCAAGGAGGGTTTCGTCCGAATCGATCAGTCACCGATCAGGTCTTTTCGCTGCGGATGATTCTATCTAAATATGGATTTCCGATTCGATCAATCGAGGAAGTTTGTGGTCTGCCCTGGAATACCTAGGAATGCCAACAAAACTGGTACGACTATGTAGGATGACAGTGACACAGTCTCAATGCTGTGTTAAAGTTGAGAACAGGCTATCGACAATTTTTGTAGTTAACTCGGGTGTTCGGCAGGGAGATGCTCTGTCCCCGATACTCTTTAATCTCATGTTGGAGTACATCTTTCGTAAAACTGAAACACCGCAGCGTAACATCTTATATCGCCAGTCCAATCAGGTGCTTGCATATGCAGATGACATATGCGTGATTGGACTGAATAGCAACGGAGTGAAAGAAATACTTGATCCGCTTGTAGAGTTTTCAGCTTCAGTTGGACTTCAGATCAATGAGTCCAAAACGAAATACCTGATCTCTGGTTTTAGGGACAATGGCACACCAGATTTTAGTAGTGGCCACCACACGTTTGAGGGTGTGAGGAGGTTCAAATATTTGGGTTCTCTTATCACTCACGATAACAGTGTGGGTGAGGATATTAAAGTGCGGCTGACAGCTGGCAGTCGTTCTTTGTATCCTCTAAGGCCACTGCTCAAATCTAAACACTTATCAAGAGCCGTGAAGCTGAAGCTTTATAAAGCGTTGATCAGGCCCGTTGTTATGTTTGGATGTGAAAGTTGGGCGCTGACGGATGAGTATGAGAGATGGCTCCTAACATTTGAGAGAAGAGTCATGCGTGTGATTTACGGCCCAAAACGCGAAATAGATGGTACCTACCGAGCTTTGTACAATATCGAGATCAGAGATCTGATGAAGATCCCCGATATTGTACATGAAGTAAGATCTCAGCGAGTACGCTGGCTCTTTCACGTTTTATATATATATATATATATATATATATATATATATATATATATATATATATATATATATATATATATATATATATATATATATATATATATATATATATATATATATATATATATATATATATATATATATATATATATATATAAATCGGTAACAAGGGGTACCATCTCGATTCACCGATACTCAAAACTGCTACAAAATAAATAAGTGAAGTACTACTAAATAGTATAATTAAGTTTCTGATTTGCTTTAGCAATCAATTGCGGAAGTTTATTTTAAATTATAGTGTTAGATGGACTACATATTTGGTTTAACCAACCTTTAACTTTTGTGTCGTAAAGTCCGTTTTCAATTTTGAATTAAATTTTTATATTTACAAAATTTCTATTTTAGATATAATTTCGATTGATTACAGTATAGGTTTATGACTAGGCGAACTAAGCGTATGTGTTACGTTTACGATCAGCCAAAAACGATACAAACTTCGATGCTCATTTATTCATATTACCTAGTGGTATCACACACGTGTTAGTTTAATAAATTGATATAACGCTAAAGAAAGGTATTTTAATATATTCAATTGGGCTAAACGTAAATGCGGGTACTAATCCACAGATCTTTTCTCCACAATATGAAGTTAGAAGTTGATTGATTTATGCTAAAAAATTCGTCTTGCTTCTGATTGTTTTTCTATCAATTTCAATTTGTGCTTAGTTGTGAATTTTCTTTTGTAATATAGAAATTGTTATGCGATTTTTAAAGTTTTTATATTTTTTCTGATCTGTGATTTTTCAATTTACATAATTTAATATGTAGTTATATTATTTATATTTTTAATGCAATTCATAATACACAATAAAATTTGTAATGAATATATAAATTAACATTTGAGTTATAATATAACCTTGTCGAATTTTGTCCATATATTAATTATTATGTACTATGTTCTATGAATAGATATTTTTATATTATAAATAATGTCACAAATCAGCAAAATAACTATACCTATTTAAATAATAGGAATAATTATTTTGTGTTATTAGTTTGGCAGCCTGAGGGTTAGTTGCCCAAAGATATAAATATTTCTACTTGGAAGGATAAATTTACATTAGGGAACATTTTTTATTTAAGTTTTCTATGATTTAATTGGCTAAGAACGCGGATAAATTATTATTATATCTGCGTACATGCATTTGGGTTAAAGCCTGCACAATTCGTGTAGAACGAGCTCTTATGATAATTAAATAATTACAACTCTGCAAATCAATTGGTTTTAAAAAGACAAATTTCACTTGTCCGCATCATCCAAATAATATTAAACCTCCTATCGCACTTTGCCAAACAATTTATTTTAATGTGTAAGCATTTTTACAGGAGCTAGATCATCATATAATCGGGCGAATTGATAGAATCCGTAACGCTTTATGGCGTTGATAGTTGTGTTATTAGCGACAAAATAGAATTCAGTCGCAAATAAAAATGTATATAAATAATATGGCCAACTAAGGCTGCGGACCAATTCACGGGTAAAAGTCGACTTTTCGGTAAATTCATTTACTCTATCAAAAAGTAGGGTAAAGCGAGTACACAAAAGTAAATATTTAAGATTTAGGTTTTTCATTTTTAATGATCTACGGATTGAGTAAGCTGAAAATAAACAAAATCACGTATTTCAATAAAATAAAAATACTAAAAATCGACTTTTACCTTAGTAATTGATTTACCCGTGGATTGGTTTGAAGCCTATATTGGACTAATGCTGTGTGCCACGATCGACTAAATTGACTAACTAAACCAAAGAAAGATTAGTTAATGCAATATATGTATAGATGGCACTAACATAAAAGTCAGTATCTGTGCCTTAAATTTAACTAATCTAAATTAAATGTCAAATCGTTCTAAAACCTATATCCAAAATACATAAAGAATCGATTTATTTTTATAATTATTAAAGGATAATGATAAATAATAATTATTGTGTGTCCATACATTTTTTGTATTTTTAAATATATTTTTAATAAGATGGATTTTAAAAAAATAAACGGCAACGGCGAAATAAATAATTCACGATACAATTTGTATTTTCATTTTTCAGGTAATCAATGTACAACAATATAATTTGTTACGTTAAATAATTTTGTGAAATATTATATGCAATGTACGTATTAGCAGTTTCGTTGAAATTATATCTCCGTACACATTACAATATAGGAATAGCTCTATTGATAAAAAAATTCTTATGGAAAATAACAACCAGTTCATTTGGGAACACATTTAACTGATTTAAGAGTATCAGTAATAAACCCAAGGATAATCATAGTCAGACACGACGATAAATATTCCAAATTTCTTTACATCATCTTTACATAAATTGCAACTAACTTCCGAACTAAAATAAAAAGTCGACGAAAAGTAACCTCGGAAAGATACTTTTCAGCTGAAACCTAGCGTTCACTAGTGGAAGCATCAATTTTTTTAGTTTAGTCAATATTTAGTGTGTTAAGGCACATAGCATAAGGACTACAGGCTATCTACAACCGATTATGATGAAACTGGGTAAATTCAATAGAAACATGATTCTAAAATGATTTTTGGATACAATTTTGGAATATGGACAATTGCGGAATAGAACTAACATATTCCTTGACGGATTATGATGAAGCTCGATCTGTTCTAGAATATGGCCAACTGGAACGGAACTATAGATATTTCTTAACTAATAATCTTGATGGTGCTAAATTATATTTATAAGCTATGTTTTAATTCGATTTAAATTTTTTATTCAACGTAATTATTTTCAGATATATACCAAGAAATTTGATTTTTTCGGATGAGATATTTTTAAATTAGGCTTAGTCCAATTACTTGCATTTGATTTCCCATCTCTGAGTCTGAAGGATGAGCCAGAGGAGCTATTATAAAACTTTTTCAATTTTTCAAATTATGAATTTTTCTATTACCAAGTTGATGGTAGGGCGAATTTATGAAATAGAAATATGAAGCTATATAAGCTATATAAAAGTTTTATAAAACCAATACGTAAATGAACGTTCAAATTTTTTACTATTGAATTTTATTTAATATTTTACTATTCCTATAAGCATTGTTTAGGTTTGTAACTTACTAAATTATTTTAATAATACATACATATATATATATATATATATATATATATATATATATATATATATATATATATATATATATATATAATATATATACACATATATATATATATATATATATATATATATATATATATATATATATATATATATATATTTATATATATGTATATATATATATATATATATATATATATATACATATATATATATATATATATATATATATATATATATATATATATATATATATATATATATATATATATATATATATTATATATATATTTATATATATATATGTATATACATATATATATATATATATATATATATATATATATATATATATATATATATATATATATATTTAATAGCTAGTATATTATAGTTTTATAAACAAGAGACAATACGATCACACAAACAGCACTTTGGCTATTACCACAAGTAGGAAAGTTGCAACACGAGCCTTAGCGAGTGATATGAATGTTCGTGAGAGTTTTGGACTATAATTTTTATACGCCTCTGCTTTACACTGTGTACAACTATCATAACGTACTGACTGACTTAAATTAACTGACTAATTATATCTCAAGTAAATGAAGCGAAGATACCGTTCGATTTGCAACTGTTCACTTCAGTTAAAAACTGATCAACTGAATTAACTGAAGAGGTATTTTGTTTGTGTAGATACTTTAAATGAGTTATTACTGTTCTTTTTTGGTATTAGTTTTCATTTTCTGCTTGTGATTAAAAAGAAAATTTGTGATAGAAATGATTAAATAAAAAATTATAACAATATAAAATATATTAATTTTTGACATTTATCTGAACTGAAAGGTATCAATCCCTTTTCTTCAGTAACTCAATTAGTGAAGAGTAACTTAATTATTTGAAATGAATTATATTTGTTGCGCTCTTCATAGTTCAAACGAACGCTCCTAATTTAACTAACTTTTTCTTCTACATATTATGTGACTACTATTATAATTTGTGTTGTATTACATTGAAATGTGCACGTTGCTAAGCAACTAGTGGGAAATGAAAACTTGTATACAGTGCATTTTCATTGTGCACTAGTCGAATAGGTGGGCAAACAGTCCAGAAATGAAAAATCGTATCTACAATGGACTACGTCTACAAACCACAATGAACAAATTTCACTATAGGCATAGAAAAAATAACTTTTCCATACTGTACAAATGTAAATTACTTACTACTCCTACATGACAATAAAACGTTTTTGAGCCATTTTTAATTTTTTTAACATTATACTTTACTATATATCATTTGTTAAAGCAAGATTAATTACAATTTGTCTATTAGATCATACTTAAATGAATCTAAGAATAAATAACAATCTAAATAACTTAATTGATATAATAAATTTATCTTTATAGCGAGTGCTAAAATTCTTGATTATTAAATAAAATAATCGATCCACGTATATGTATGTAACTAGTTGCAACGCATTTTACAGTGAAACGGAATTATTTTAACTGCCACCATATAGGATAATTTTAAGCAAAAACCAAATAAACTAAACCAAAACTCCTGATGGAATCATTATACGAGTACATGAGGTTTGGTATTTTTTTAAAAAATAAACTGAATATTTTGTGTCTACAAAAATATTCTTTGCATTTTATAATGTGGGGTTTAATATTTTTATATGTATACGCGTCGCCGTTTTCATATTATATGCACATATATGTATGTATACATATACCGAGTATCAAAATGTTAAATCTAATTGTAACATTTTCTGTTTACAATAATATGATTATAAATTATAATTATTACGAAATATTAGTTAAGACTTTAATACATTAATTCGAACAAAATTTTGCTTAGTGTTAATTTATAATAAAAAGCAGACTTTAGGTGTTATATTCCGCGCTGAATGCCATCAAACTAAAAATACTGTTAAACACATTCATAATGAAAACGGATTAAATTACAACTCATTTGTCTTTTGTATTCTCATATGAAGACGTCATACATAATGATATCAAATCTATAGCAGAAGAGTGCTACATGTGCAGCGGAAATATAAAACTATAAAACAGTGCAAATATTTTGTCAAACGAAATTCGTGACCTTCACTAGATTGGTTTGAAATACATACATACATATGTTTTATATGTATGTACACGCACGTATGTATAAAAGAAATTAAATCAATTTTTGTTTACTAGATTGTTGTTGAAATAGTTGATACAACCAAAAATATCCTATATTGTAAACATTTTAATTTATTAAAAAGCATTTATTCTAAAACATTTTTCGATTGATTTATTTTTTTAACGTGATTTGTTACATATTATTTTTAAAGTTTTTGTGTTAGTTATTAATCCGAAACGCTTTTTTTTAGAAATTATATAATAATCAATTTTTTATGGATGGATCTATGAATACGGTGCGATGTTAATAAGGGGAACAATTTATATGTTCATATTATTATTCATTATTTATTTATTTAACGCAACTCATAATGTATATATACGTTTTACATATATGCATAAACCTAGAAAAAGTTAGAATATAAATATAATACATTTTTTTTTTAATTTTTGTCAAATTATTCAAATAAATTTGTAATAAACAGGCGTTTATTGATTAATAGAGTCGAAAATCAACATTTTAATTTTAATCAATATTTTGTGGTCAAAGCAAAATTAATCTCGATAGGAAAATTAAAGTTATTTTTTAGAGAATTTATAGTCGAAAACTGATTATAAAAAATAAAAGGTTAAAACCGATTTTCTAGAAGCTCAAAATTTTTATATTAATAATTTTTCGCCAATATAAAAACCAGCAATAACTCAATATTTCCTAATTTACTATATAATCGTACGAATAAGGCGAAAACAACTGAGCAGATTGCACTACTTTTAAAGCTTAGCTTTTTGGATCGTGAGGCGTACTGACTTTGATTTCTATAATAGCGACGGCCAAATGGATCAGCATCTTATTACCATCGTTGGAGTGCAGAACTCATGGGGTTATACTTATCTTAAATAGCTCTTGATTAGGTTGCCGATGGTATCAGATAAGAGTTAGGAATCTTCCATGACACTGTACAGGGTGATATGGAGCTATGCAATGCGCAGGTGGTATACTGTACTTGTGAGAATGGGATGAATGGGTTGAATGGATTATTGTGAATGTGGGTATTGCACCGTGGGCTCATTAGTGGCATTGAGTGCCGGTGTAAAATCCGCCTAATTTTAATTTTTTTTTTAGGAGTCTCAACTGTAGAACAATTGAAGAATTAATAAAATAGAGTAAAATTTTTAATATTTTTTAATTGATGTTTTTTTGGCCTATTCAACATAAGAACTGTGCCAAATGAGTATTATTGAAGAAAAAATACACATTTAACAAAACAAAAGCTTTAAAATTTACAAATTTCAATACTGTGAATTTTTGAAATTTTTGCGTATTCTGGATTAGTAAGGCTGTTTCTCTTTAGTAAGAAGACAAATTAGTTAAGTAGTTTTGTGCAACCGCATGGACCAGCTACACTCGATTTTCTCATATATCATAATTTTATGTTCTAACGGTAAAAATGAAACGTAATATTTCCAACTTCTAGTATAGAGTCGCATATCTTCTAACGGAGTATATAGATACTTTTTAATATTCTTAATACTGATAAGATCTAGCAATTGAATTATATATATTATTTATATTTTGATTTGCGCCTAGTTACAATTTCATTTAACAAATTAAGCTACAAATTAGACAATAATTAAATATAAATAATTGTATTTTTACAGATGTATATTAATATAGCTTACTGAAAATATGCTGAGCATCGCGAAATGTCAACATTTTGTTTTGATTATCAATTTCTGTTATATGGCGAATTGTTATTTTTTTAGGCTCTAATTTTTAATATATCGCATAAATTAGGCATACAAATAATTTACTCCGAATAATCGATATCGTACCTACAAAAAAACTTGATGAAAAGGTGATCTAAGGTTCCCCAAACTCGAGTGGTCATTTTTGGGGATTCCGTGATAAACAGTGGAAATGTATTTAAAATATTATTAGTTTGGATTATAGTGATGATAAACATTTAAATAAGCGCGAACCAAAATTTTCCTAAAAAGGAAGTACGAAAACAATTTTGTTACAATGATGTTTTGGGTATACATATTACATATACTAATGTCCAAAACTAGTTTTAGCTAACCTTTGATTTGTTGATTGAATTAGCGATGTGCTCATTAGGTTTTTCATAAAAAAGCGTGTAATAGAAGGCCTTGATTGGCCAAATGAAATGAAATATATGTCTTATTTTTGTTTAAATCAGTTAGCTGTGACTTTCCTTTGTATAAGTGTTCAAACTTTCAGAATCGTAACAGTATTCATTTGGCTTTCAAGTTCCATAACAGTGGTTATATTGAAAGTTAATTACGTCGTCATCGCCAGGAAAGACAATAATTTGTCTGTATAGTTTAAATCTAATTTTATAATTAATATAAATTAGAAACAGGAACTGGACCATGCGACATTCAGGAGGAAACATTTTTTGGAACTCTTACATAATTTCCAATTATTTAAATCCTGGAAACGTGTTTCTAAGAACGTGTGCTAATCGAAATTATAAATAATTAAAATATATTGCTTTTATATTCATCATACAATTTTTAACATTCCATGAGGCTGAATGACGTTTCTATTCCCATCAATCGTATGACTAATTAGAACTGTAAACTATATTTTACAACATTATTTTTATAGTAGTACATTGGTATATTTATATTAATGCCTTCATAATATTTATAAATTTAAAATAAGAAAATCAATTGAGCTTATCGAGTAATTAATAATCGAATATAACAAAAAATTTATTATACTTATTGTTCAACTACATGGAAGAAATCATGTTGATCACTCATTAAAGTAATCGTAAAGATAAATTAAATGGTTCTTGAGTAATGGAAGTATGCTATAAAGTGAAACGTCCATGTCGCTTATTCTGTACTCCGTCATTCGATTCTACTTTTCGTAAAATTATCAAAGTTTTTTGACAGAATGTACTTAAGAAAAGTGGACAATCGCTAAACTAGTCATCAAACATTAATGTTTTTCTTGAGTAGACAAATTTACACTAACATATTTTAAAATATTAGAAAAGACCTCAACTTCATACTAAAATTGTAAATATTCGCTAGTACACTTTGAATTTCGAATATATAGAAGTAGGCACACTATTGTGATAAGCCATGGCGGTTTCGATATAGGTTATGTTTTACAGTTTTTATTTGACATTTGTGAAGTGTAGAAGTGTACTATTACGGCCGTCTGACGCAGAGAGTCCGAATCTCGTGCAACATCAATTCGACACCGTAGGAACTTGGAATATGCATATGTTTAAATGCTTTGTGACAATTATTCATGAAGGTTTGCATTTGTTCTGTTTCAAAGTTCAGTTGAAGCAGTACAGCTTCTGCCATTAGGTTATTCACATCACTGGGCATATTGCCATACAATGTTGCAGTTTGTTAATACTAACTCTGTTTTCATAATAATATCATAATGATCCCTGATGTTAATATTATGTTATGTTAATAAACAAAACAGTCTAGTAAAATACACAAATTATTAATGTTTGGTGCGCTTTTCGTAGATGGAAATGAAGTTACTGGTATTAGAGAACGATACCGTCCATTATTGAATATTTGTTATCAACTCAATTAAATGCCTCAACATGTGGTTTCAATGCAGTATTTTGTTTTGTAACAAAGTTATTAATAGTATATACCTTCCCGTATAGATCACTCTCTAAATGCAGCAAATCAGATATAAAATAGAATAAATAAAGAGTTAGAATTCATTCAATACTACAAATTTGTGGTCATATACACATTAGACATATATTAACAAAGTGTTGATTGAATTTAGATTGCAGATTAGATTGAAATGGCATTTTAGAGGTCATTTTCAAAATTAACTAGATTAACTGTAACCGTTGAACGACAACCAAGATGCTATTTCTTCTCAGCCGCTGAATTCACAGATACATCTCGTGGAACAATTCATCACAGTCAATGTATTAATGGCTATTGGTGGCCTTATATGGTCGAAGCAAGAAAACACTCTAAACATATAGATTAATCAGAAACCGACATGTGTTTTGAACGAATTTTCCAAAATTATGAAATAATGTGTTAATTATAGACGAGTACCTATGTATAGGAACATTAATAAGGATATTCCAAATAATGACAGTTAGTTGTGATCTAATTATCTACATGCTTTACTCGTGGTTAAAATATCTATACAGTCATATACATATATGTATAATATCGCCCGCAATAAATTTTTGGTTCTACAATGCATCAATAAAAATTTAAAATTTAAAAATAACCAATGAGGATGTTATAAGAAGTTATACTAAGGCCAATACTCGCGTTATTCATATAGTGTGGTACAAGTCTATTTTTAAAGTTTGTGCCTTATTAAAATACGTTTACTATTTATTAATTTATTTATTATCGCACAATCCGTTCATCAATAAAATAGAAATAACCTCAACTTCAAAAATTTAATTTTGTGTATTTACTTTATCCTATTCTTTAAGGTAAATTAATTTACCGTAAATTACAGTAAAATAAAGGTTTAAAGTTGCACCAATAATCAATGGTTTAATAGCTAGTTTAGTTAAAAACTTTTTCTTTAATTTTGTATTTATTTATTAATCATGAATAATGATACAAAATTTAATGCTTAATTAATTTCTAGTTAAATTGAATAATCTATTAGTTTAAAATAGTCGTCTATTATTGGTCTAAAAATAAATCCATTTTTATTTAAAAATTGTGTTGCTAATTTAATTATTTTTTGAAAATTTGCTGCATATTTTGAGAAGATAGTCATAACTATACAGATCAGTTATATGTACATACTTTTCGGACAATGCGAACTATAGATAATAACATTTTCTATAAAACTATGTATGTTTTTATTATATAAATCAACTTTATAAATTATACATTATACAAGTATATAGTAATCTGATTTCGACTTTTCTTTAAGTACTTTTGAATTTCTACTTAGTATTTTATTCAGATTTATACTGTGGAGTAGATACTGGGTTCTGAAGTATGAGTCTAACAATCAAGAATCTAGAACAACTTATGCAGCTACATATTTTAATCAAAGTTAAAATGTATGCCTATAATTATGTTTCGTTAAGACAACTGGAATAAATGTGTACCTTGCATCTTGCGCTCGTTAACAAGCAAAGCCAAAACTAATAAAAAATATTATTTATTAAAAAAATGTTGAACTGCTTGTATAACTAATTAACTGTTACTCGTATATTTCGATAAAAGTTATTTTATTTCAATATGTATATTTTTTTGAATCACAGACATGATAAAGGATTTTTAAATCATGCAATTTGAATTGATTTTTTATATAAATTTTTATTTAAAAAAAATACTGTATTAGGGTGACATGTTTCATTTTTTTATATTATTACCAACTATTACTATTTTTAAAACAAAAATATAAAATACCTTAAATTTATGTTAATGAAGAAGAGTTTAAATCGTTTAAATATGAAAAATTATATAGCGTTATTTGCATGATTTGTTATTTTTGTTGTTTTTTAATTAGAAAGCACGCATTAACAAATATATTATAACTATGGTATAAATTATTATATACCAATAGGTAGGTAGAGGGGAATACCAGGCGTATCCATAGTAAATGTTAAATAACTATGCTATGCGATGACACAATTTCGTTGTTTTGGGAGACAGGCGATGTGCATAATATGATATGTATGTTCCGAAGTGAATCATGATTAAAAAAAAAATTATAATTAAGATGGTACTAATAATTTATAATACGGAAGTGTGATGGTCCAGTCAAGAGAGGTACACAGAATTTTCATAATCATTGAGAAGAAATACAAGAATACCATAACATTACTGTCAAATATATATTTGTATTTAAACTAATTTTATTTTATTTTCATCTTAATGTGGTATTCATTTTTATCTATCTTAAGCAAGTAATTTAATTAAAACTATTTAATATAATGTAAACATTTTTAATCTAAAATTAATGTAGCAAATTAACCTTATACATACATACTATTATTAAATGTAAACTAATGTTGTCCTAGAATAGTGCATATGCATGCAAGGAACCACGACACTCCAATTTGATCCGCATATATGTATTATCAAGAGATTTTTATTTTTGATATAAAATAACAGAATTTTCAAATTTATAAAGGTCATAATATTAATTTAAAAAGATTGTCCTCGATCATTAAGAAAAAGCTAAAAAAAAATCTTATTTATAGAAATATATGAAAGATTATGTCATCTCAATATACTCAAAGTACTTAAAAAAAATAAAGTAATAACAATATACAATTCGTAATAACTAGTTTAATCATCAGTGCAGTATATTATACCATATCATCATGTCACATCATAACATATAGTCGTATCGTATATGTACATATGTCTGTACATTATAATTGAAATATGCGTGTATATATAATTAAAATATTTATATAATAAATAATAATGATTAAGACAATTTGAATACCTATACTTAGATTAGTGTAACATTCTTATAGTTTTCTGATGGTTTATTTGATGTTATACGAGTATGTACATATGTACATATAAATGATGAAATTGCGTGAAATATACTAGGATTATCAATTAATAATATAAAATTATTTATGATTATACACTTATGGTGTATAAATAATGTATAAATATAGCCCTATTCATCAGCAATAATTTTATAATTGAATCGGATATAATTATTTTTGCTATTGAAATATCGTCGTGACTTCGATTATGCAAATATTGCTAACCTAATGACTAACTAAGAATATGTAAACTAAAAACACTTAATAAAAATATGTTATAATTAATGTTTATATAATATATTGTATATTATGTAAATGTATAATAACTACACGGTATTTAGATTAAAGCAGATTATTTTTAAAGTAAAATCATATTTCTTGATCAAATGCTTGAATAAGAAATAGAAGGAATTATAATTATTTCTATAATCGATTTATTAATACAAATCAATCAATGAATCCATTGAGATGATCAGTTAGTGTAACAACTCTTGGGATGAGAAAAATGCAACATTTCCAAACATTTTTCGCAACTTTCTAGATAAAAAATAAAACTGTCAAAAACGTACGTCGATAGAATTTAGGTAGAAATGTATTAGTTATTAAACGTGACTAGCTTTCAGGAATTACTTCCAAGATCCATTAAAATTGAAATTAATAACCGTTGTCTATATGAATGATACATTTTTTAAATTGTGTTTTTACTAAAAACAGTGTCTGAATAAATATTTTACTAACTTCAATGGTTTAAAAAATATATAATGCATTAAACTCAAAATACTAAACATTTGTTTGTTTTAGAATCTTCTTAGCCAATTTTATCAAGAAATTGTGACGATATTAAAATTTTAAAGAGCAACCTTTTCTATATAAATTGAAGCTATTTAAAATATTTATGTTTTTATAGAGAAGCCGATTATTTATATTATTTTTAAATCAGTTTAAATAACTATAGCAAACCTATCATCACTTATCACTAACAAATAGACCTTTTCACAAATATAACATTGATCTGATTAAATTATGTTATACAGACGACTAAATGTAATTTATTAAACTAATTAAAAATATATTAATACATGTTTTTGATAACCCCAAACGATTAACGTTTGTTGATCGTGTATTGCTTTAACAATCTTACCTTGGTATCTCCTTCTCTCTGGATACTGTCCATTTGTAATTTTAATTATATTTATGATTAAAATCAAATTTATCAGAATATTATTCAATTTATATTTCATATTTTTTTTTATATATTAAACCACATTTAACGATATGTATCTGTTTATGTATGATTAAAAAAAAATATTTTAGTAACACTTTAAAAAAAAATTGCGATAATACTCTAATTAAATAAATTAAATCGTTAGTTGATGGAAAAAAGTGAAAAATAAGATAATCCATCGGTTATCTGGCACTATTACGTAAAAAAGCTATTTAATCTAATAATAGTGCTATTTATTTGACATATTGCAATTAACCAACATAAATAAAAATAAACGGATGAGTTCAGAACACGAAAAAATAATCATCCGTTGATTGTTTATTCACAATAATAAAATCGGATGTTTATTTAAAAGTATGTATATATGCAAAATTAAACAAAATTTTGCCGAAATTTCTATCTGTATTGACATATGGCCGCATTATTGGACGGAGTAACGAAACTAATTTTATCGATTTTCTGGTGTACAAGTTTAACAAGATTTAAAAATATGTATTCGAAATAAATTAGAAAACAAATAATGCTGAAGGGAAATGTATGAAATATTTAAAAAAAATCAAGATCTAATGGATTTTCATTAAGTCGACCGGAAAAAATTGAGGATGGAGTATTCATAAAAAAATAACTAGAAGTAAATTACCCTTACGATAATGATTATATTTTGTTTTGTTTGTTTGTATTATAATTTATCATATTTTTAAGAGCAAACCCTCCTGCAGTTATATCCTCTTGTCGCGTATATAATGAACTTTTTTAAGTACATATATTAAATAAAATCATTTTTCATCTAAAAATCTTCTTTCAAGAATAAATTCAATTTTTCACTTTATATGAAATTCTATTGGTTTGAATAAAAAACATATTTAAATTAAATTATTTTTAATGGTTTAACACAAAATTGACGAAAATTTTCAAAATTTTTTACCGCACATATTTAATAAAATGATATAGGTATATGTATGTGTAGTAGTTTAAAAGGTTTAGATTTTTGTTTTGTTTCTAGAAATCTCCCGTTAAATCAAACTCTTAACAATTGTATTAGATGAAAAAAAAAAAGTTACGACTCTTAACAGCTTAACCTTTTCAAGCATTTGATTTGGAAAAAAATCAATTTTTTGTCCTGTTGTTAGCTTCTTAGATCACCCATTGTGATGTTACTGCATATCCATGCAAAACACATAATACTAGTTTTATATGATATTGGTATTTCTTTAAAGTTTTGCGAAAAAGATAAAGATGAACACAACAAAAAGAAATCGAAGAAATAATACTTTTATATATTTCCCTTCGACCCTTTTTTATGTATCTTGTCGCGAAATAAAAAAACAAAAATTATTATGTTTTATTATGCTGCCTTTTCTTTGTCGAATTAATAAATATGCATACTATTATTGTCTTGTGGTATTTTTGATGTCTTTAAGGATTTTTTTCGTTTTATGATTTTCGTTTATTTCGCGTGTGGCGTGTACAAATAAAATTAATTATAAATAATAGATTTGATTTTTTGTTATTTGTATATGTTACGTCGATTTGTTGACAAAAATTTTCGCATTGTTATAATTTGTAACAAGTTGATTAGACATGAATATAATTTAAAATAATTTAATTGTTCACCATTGTTAGAAAATATAAATGTTTCTGTCTTTAAATATATTTAGCAGTGTACGCCGCCCATAGTCTATTGATATATTATTATGCATATTAGTGTTAACTAGTTTTGAATTTGCTTTTATTTATGAACATTTAAGTATTTTAAAAAAAAAATAAGAAGAGACGAAAACTGTTGGAAAACCTTCGTTTAGTATGTTAACAAAACTGATACTAAATATTTTACTCAGAATTAAAATAAAACGATTAGGTGTTTTCTACTTTAAATGAAAATTCTGCAACTCATCAAATGAATTGAAATGAAAAGTTTTATATAATTTAACACCCGCAGATGTCAAGTTTACATATTATACTTTCATTTTTAATTAAATCATATATTTCAAGTGAAACTAGGATAATGAGACCGCCTTATCCTTTACTAGGTTGGTTTTAAAATTATAACAATTTGATTACACTTTATAGTGAATTATTAAAAAAAATTCACACTACCATAAACGATGATTTACAATTTGTGATTGCTAATGTTCAAAGACAATTCAGAAACCTAAAGGTGTAATATATAATGTGAAAGAATTATTTTTAAACATTTTCTATTTTTGTTTAATCATTAACCGCCATTTGGCCATATGTTGTTCAAATACAATTAGGACTATATAATCAACAAACACTAGAATACACACATTACACACTTTGAGAAATATAATCCAATTTTAATTCACAAACACTTTTTTTCCATTAACACCATCGATAATTAATTTTTTAAATTTAATTTAATTTATAACGGATATTTTCAAAAATTTATACACCAAAAAAAAAATCACTTTATAAATGGTGTACAAAGTATAAACACAAAAAATATTTAAATATGAAAATACGTTACAAAATAACTGTTTTATCGAGCAGACGTGTAGGGACTTGTTATAAGAATGAAGTTACAAATACGAATGAATTTTATATGAATGAATTTTAATGTTTTTTTATTCTGTCTTGATTAACTTTGATTTTCAAACCAAAAGACAATATTCTCCTGTTTTCTCTCAATTTTTCGTTTTTCTTATGTTTTTTTTTCAAATTCAACTTGTTTTACTTAAGAATGATCGTGTATTCTTAGCAAAATTATACACAACCAATGTTGTGGAATAAAACAAAAAAAAAATTAAAGTAAAAACGGTGGTATTGACGAATTACAATACGTGTTTTTTGTTTTAATTATATTTCGTATAATATCTACTCTATAACACAATAAACCGAACGATTTGATTTATGTTTGATGACTGATTTTCGATTTCATAATTTTAAGTAGGATGTATGTATATCTATACATAACCTCGCAAAATAATATATGCTCGTACATCTATGTATGTTCATTTCGTGAATTAATTCTTTATATACGCGAGAACAGTCGACTATAAAAAACAAAAGATGTTTCTTTTTATTTTTTGTGATAATTGCTTGATGGCCTCTCTAAGCATTGTTATTATCATATATGCAATTTTTAACTTTAACCTTAAGTGCAACAAATGATTGATAAAAATATTATGCGTCCTTCAATATTATCGTAGCATGTTAATTGCATTTTTATTTGTTAAAATTGTGATTATGATTTAAATAATATGTAATAATAATAAGTGATGATTAAAACATTATTTAACAGATCATAGTCGTGCGTCCTCACATTTAATTTATGTATATTATGATAATCGGGTTTAAACAACCTTTACTGAACAGGTGTTTTTTACTGTAATTCTTATACTAAATAAACATATTAATTTATAATTAACTAATAAATATATTATAGTGAGCGTCATAAATAATTCCGCCAGGTGTCAGATACATGTCAACAACATAATTCAATCAATCATTGCACATTCTCAATTTTTGGTGGGTTTTTCGATTTTTTTTTCATTTTATCTTTACTATTTATAAATTGTGCATTATTTTGACTTGTGTGCTCCAATATTAGATTATTTGTAAAAAAAAATTTTTAAATAGACATTGACATAATTTTTTAACTAATATAAAAAATACATTTTTTAAGAAATACGTAAACATAGGAATACTAAGAAAACCGATAATTATAACATGTGTATATATTAAAAAATTTATATATATATATATATATATATATATATATATATATATATATATATATATATATATATATATATATATACATATATATATATATATATATATATATATATATATATATATATATATATATATATATATATATATATATATATATATATATATACATATGTATATGTTAAATCTTAAAATTTAATTTAAAATAAATTAGGCATAGGCTGTTGCAAAACCAACCAGAATTTTAATATGTACATCATTATATATTCCTAAATTGTATGGCACTGGTGTATATTAAAAAACTATCTCTTCAATACGCGTGCATAATTATCACTAACCGACAAACGACGAGGAGTGAAATACTGAATACATGACAAAAAATAACTATTTTTAATTTATAAAAATACTTTCCTGTAATTAAATAGTAAATTAGAATTTTGTATTTTGTGTCTTCTAAATTAATTTTCTTATATACATATTATGTAGTTTTTTTTTAAATTTAGTTTCCTTTATACATACTCGTACATATGTACAAATTAATTGAACTTAAAACAAGTTTGTAAAAATAACATTTGATTTTCATAGAATCGCATAAAATGAGAATCTCAATTCTAAAAAAAGAGCTGGTTTATAAAATTAGTTATTTATATTTTCAAAATGGCGAATTTTGACATAATTTTAACAAAATTAAAATGACCTTGACACTCACAACGTAAACAAAGTTTTAGATATTAAATAAGCAAAACAAATTTCGTTGAATTCATATTTGGATGACGGCAATTTCGTTATTTTATTTTTTTAGAAAATATAGGTATTTTAAATTCTTATCGCTGAATTATGCAATTCAACTAAAAATGAAAACCGCATAAATCTTTCTCTAATTTTATTATTCTTAAAAACATTTTTATTTCGAAAGTTAATGAAATCCACAAAATAATATATATATGTATTTAGATGTGTTAAAATATTTGAGTTTAGGTAATATGTCTATTGTCAAATGGAACTTATCCAAATTATTTTACCTATCTACAGTTTCGGCCAAAAAATAAAATTTAATGTAATTAATTAAATCATAACATGCAAATATATATATATATATATATATATATAAATATATATATATATATATATATATATATATATATATATATATATATATATATATATATATAATATATATATATATATATATATATATATATACATATATATATATATATATATATATATATATATATATATATATATATATATATATATATATATATATCAAATAAATAGGAGGAGTAATGTGTTATTTTATATAAATTATATATGTTACATACAAGATATAACGAACACTTGAGTCAGGTATGTGTTTAAATGTTTAAATATTATTTATGTAAATTGTAATATTATCTCAGTTAAATCAGGGCCAATCATTGTTTAAATAGCATAATTATGAAACGGTGATACACTTAAAAAAATTAAAATAAAATTAGCAAAGCAAATACAATTTCAAAAGCACTCAATGAAATGCTGTTCCTGGAATTTTAAACGTGGAAAAGAAAAGCAATACACATTCGAATACGTCCCAAAATACTTTAAGTTAATAAATTTATCGTAACGGAACACAAAGAGTGTTCACTCCATTTCGAAAACTTTAAAAAGTCAAAAGTGTATGGAATAAGTGTACCTAATGACTATATACAATTTTTGTAATTTTTTATTTCATCACGGTTTTTTAAATCAAATAAGTTCGTCAGATAATTCAAATGAAAATAATGATAATTCTTGAAAATTTTAAGTAAATATATTTACGAAACTTTCTTTAAGTTTGAAGAGAGTTAAGAATTAATAGAATTTTAAGGAATGACAATAAAACATCATACTGAATTTTGCGATTATGAGTGTTCAAGTTTTAAACATTTTAAACATAAATTGAATAATTTTAACAGTTTTAAGTTTTATTAATTGTTTTAAATTACAAAGTTTTTCAAAATTTAAGAATAAAACGAACTTACGTAATTTACAGATATATTATTGAAAGTTTTAATTTGAATTATTTTAATAATGTTGCTCCCTTATAGGTCGAGTTTAAATTAGTCAAAATCACAAAACTATTGACGTTGTCATTGACTTAGCGGTTTAAACCAACTAAAAATGATGAAGACTTTCAATTTAAAATCTGGACTAACTTAATTGAATGCGATCGATATTTTGAATAATACATTTTTTAACTTATCCCTTTCATTCTTAAATATATATTGGAATGGCATTGTCAAGTGAGACAGTGAGCTCTTTAAATTCTGATTGACTGACTAGCTTTATGGTTTTGAAAAAATCTCTTTAAAATTTAGAATAAAAAAAACATATGTACATCAAAAATTGAAATTAATTGGTTTTCTTGAAATATTTAACCACTATTATAGATTTATAAAAGCAGAGCCAATTTTATAAAAAAATCCATACATAATTGATTTTTGAGCAACCAAACTTTTGCATGGAAGAATATATTGTATCAAGAATTTTTTTTAGAAGGTGGTCCTGTAATATCAATGTTAGATATTTTTGAATATTAAAATAATTTTTTTAAAATTACTATTTCTTATATTCAATAGATAATAGTCTATTATTTTTTATTTGATATGTATCACACATTCCAATTAGATAAATCATGTTCGACTTTTACAATTTTTTGAAAGGTGTTTTAGAGGCAAAAAATCTCCAAAATAACTTTTGAAATTCTCTATTTATAGATGATTAATAAATTCAGTGAGTTTTATCAAAACCGAATGAAAACTGCTCAAGATTTGTTCGATTCATGGTACCATTTTACATATTTAACTATTTATTTTCAAACAAAACTAATCCACGCAGTAATTATAACGGATGATACCTATAAAAACGATGGCACAGATTGGTTTTTTCATGATCTAAACTACCGAAACCCTATTAAACTAAAAATAGTTATAAAAATTAACACTTATATATTATATACCACTGTTTTTTAATTCAAACGTCGTATAAAAACTGTTTAGAAAAAATTTGTATAATGATCCGGTCGTTTGGTTTTGAAAAGATATCGTCACAAAGTGACAAATGATCGAATGAAAATAAACAAAACACGTATAAATAAAGGTATAAAGCAATACATTCTCTAACCAAAATACAAAATATGACGACTATAATAAGATAATCAAAGTATTCATTGCATTTTGTTCTTTTGATATGCGATTTTATCATTTTCTTGACGTTGTTGTTACTATGTGCACATCCATAATTTTATATGAAAATCATAAATTTTGTTTGTCTCTAAAAAAAACTTCAAATAAGTATGTATTCGTTAAACGAGAAATTCTAAAAATAAAAAAAACTGAAATTTTTTAGTTATGGACGTCTCTTCCTTACTCAAACAAAAATTATCTCATGAATGAACGACGATTTTCGGAGAAAACTAATTTTATGTTTTACTTTTGCACAGACTGATTAAAATAACAGCACATGAAAACACACAATATAGTGTACAGTTTATTAAGTTTAATTGATTATCATTACGAATGTGATTAATGTTGGATTTATAACATCTGTTAGCGTGGTTCGTACACAAATCTATTTTTTTTTAAATTAGCATAATTAAAAATTACATAAAAACATGATTGAATTTTATTATGTATTACCATGTATGTAATAATATTATACGATATCTTACGATTCTAAATAAACACATGATATCCTGCATGCTTTACGATGTATTTTTCTAATTTCGCTGTGCAGTATGTAAGACTACATTTATGTATTGCTTCATAGGAACAATTCTATACTACAGAGTGTCTTGTGAAGTGAAGCTAGCAGAGTAGAGTTGGTTGTGATTTTGTAAATACATATGCAAACAAATATTTCAAAACAATATATATACTTATATTACAAATAGACTTTTGCAATTATTATGAAACTATAGATTTTGGGATAAAGTTTTAGAATATAGCGAACAGGAACGAAACTAAACCATTCCTTGATCGATTATGGTATGAAATTGATATGTTCGATATAAATGTGGGATAGGTAAAATGATTTTTGGACAAAGTTCTAGAATTAGGTCAAATAGAATATTTTTAAAAAATTCATTTATTTCGCTTGCTTAGAGACTATACACGATGGTTTTCTCAAATCGTGAGCTACCAGTCTAAATTAAAAAAAAATGTTTTGTTCTATACATAGTTCAGAAATAACAAAATTTGTTGTTTTAATTCAAGTTTACAAGTATTTTACATAATATCGAACTAAAGTGCCTTACCCACAGGAAAACGAAAACGAAAACTGATTTTATATTTTTTGCTATAACTCCAATATAATTAGTATGTACAGATTTTACTTCTATAAAAATTATTCGTAAACACAATACAAAGCTATTTTTATTTAAAAAGTCAATTAAAAGTAATTAATTTTGTCGGAAAATCGAACTTTAATATTTTCGGTCAGAAAATTAATTTTCTGACCGAAAATATTAAAATTCGACTTTCCGACAAAATTAATTGACTTTTTAAATAAAAATAGCTTTGTATTGTGTTTACGAATAATTTTTATAGAAGTAAGATCTGTACATACTAATTATATTGTAGTTATAGCAAAAAATATAAAATCAGTTTTCGTTTTGGTTTTGCTGTGGGTAAGGCGCTTAAAACTAAGAAGATTTAACCAATTTTCCGGGCCGATCAGAAATTTTTCTACAAATTCATTAAATTAATAAATGCATTAGTCTTTTCTGCGTTTGCTTATTATTATTATTGTCCTTATTAAAAATATTTTATTACCCCAGAGCTAAAAGTAATTACGTAAATAACAACTACTCGCAACGCTTGCTATGGTCAAATCAGATAAATAAAAATCAATTGATGGTTCCAAAAAATTTGCATTTGACAGAAAGTAATTATCTTCCTGAGATATTTGCTGAACAACGAAAAAACGTTGTAAATACGTTTGTGTAACTTTAAAATTTTCTCATTCGAAATTTAAAAATATTGGACTCTAGCTCAAAAATGATTAAAACTCTGAAATGTAGTACAAAAATTCTAAATACAATTAATTGCATCATTAACTAAACAGCATTATACAGATTACAACAAAATATTTGATTAGTCATTGCTTAGATCATGACATAATCATATATAGTTAACATCATAATTAACAGTATTATTCATGTCATTGCACTCGCCCAATTAAAAATAAATATCAATAATTCAAATTAATTAAGAAAATTTAGAAATAATAACTGAAAATAATTTTGTCTTTATACACTTACCACCATGCTTCATTGTAACCACATATATATAACTATAACCAACAAGTTAGTTTATTAATTATTTATTTGTCATGCGTTAATCAATGTAGAGCTATTTGGAGAATAATAATCATCCATTCATTAAGTTTAAAAAAAATATTTTCTTGCAATATAGTTGCGCGCAGCCGATCATAATTTATTGATAAGATGGAGATTATATATATATATATATATATATATATATATATATATATATATACATATACATATATATATATATCTATTTATATATATATATATATATATATATATATATATATATATATATATATATATATATATATATATATATATATATGTATTTGTTTAATAAAAAATAATATAATACTTACATACATTTTCTTCAATCAATTTAACATAATATTAAATATAACATTTTTAGTTTTATAAAATGCTTATTCAACTTAATTTTATGTTCTTGTATGATTTTGTTAAACAAACATAGTTCAATATTAGCCGATGAATATCAAATTTAAAAAAATGCATACATGATAAACGAGGCGGTCGTCTTTAAAGTATACGACTGCGTCTGCAATAACTAGATACTGATAGTAGATTTGAATATGACAATACCCCTCTTCAACCACTGTACATCTATCTTGTCTATTCTATATAAATTCTATGATGACGTAATTATAATTTTGATGACAAAGATTATTTATCCACATATTTTCTATATAAATGTATATGTATGTATGTATTCAAGCTAATGAATTTATTCTAAAGTGTTTCAAGTATCAGAATCATTTATCGATAAAAAGTTAGTTTAGTTCATAAAAAAAAATAGTTTAATAAATAAAAAAAATTAATTGATTTAATGCGGTAATAAACTAATAAATTTATTTATTAAGTTTATTTACTATTTGGTTTCAAATTTGATTTAACTAATTAGCATATAGTTTTGGAATTGTCGAAAAGCTGGTTTGGTTAATTTAAATTTGATCAGTTTTGTTAAATTATAAGTCATTTAATTAATATTTAAATACGCATGTGTTTGTATCTAACATCCTTATTAAGTTGTATTCCATTTAACTAGTTAATTCCTAAATTCTAAATTACAATTTTACCTTGTAACGTTTTTGTTTTGTTGTTGTTAAGTTATGGATTTAATATGCTGTTGCAAAATGCACATCATACCCTTAACCTTTTTTTCATAAATTAATGAATTTATTTTAATTTTATGATATTATACTACAGTCCTACACTCGCGTATATATATATATATATATATATATATATATATATATATATATATATATATATACATATATACATATATATCATATCATAGTTTGATTAAAATCGTTCTTAATTTTTTCGAGTTAAAATTTTTTATATGTGATTTAATAAAATAATGCGGTTCGGAGACGAAGAGAGAATTGTATTAAATTGATAAACATATATGTACGAGTCATAAAAGTATATCAGAAATAATTTTAGTTACTTCATTATTGTATATAGAGAACATGTACATAATAATTAAAATGCCACACAATATAAAATCCAGTACGAATACATAAAATGATTGTTTAAATATAAAATGTAATGTAAACTTTTCAATTAAATATAAAATATTTATAGTATATATGTATATGTATATTAACAATTCATTTGATTTAAAAAAAAAACATAGATATGATTAGCGATAAGTATACTGAATGATGGAACTGAAACGGCGAAGACTTCAGCTCAAATTATTTCTTTTAATTTGTGTGACTGTTTTTGTGTTAGTTTGCTGATTTTCTTGCAGATGTTTTACATTCTTGTGTCATTTTACTTCCTGTATACAAAAATATTAGATGCGATTGTACTTTGCAGAAAATGCCGCGTTGAGCATAATTTTTAGATTTTAATGTATTTTAAATAATATTCATATATACATATGGATATACTCGTGAGCCGTGGGTATCTGTATGTTTATATATATATATATATATATATAAAGGGTTTTGCAATAGGAATGATACATTTTAAAATGGTTATAATGGCAACACTGCGTATTATTTTTTGACATTTCTTATGTCATTTGTGGTCAGTGGGTTATGCCATTTGATCATGGAAAGATACACGCTTCAACAACGTTTAGAAATTGTTAAATTGTTTTATCAAAATCAGTACTCATTTGTGGATACTGTGAGAAACATTTTTATAAATTGTATTCAGTGATGAAGCTCATTTTTGGTTAAAAGGTTATGCTCGTAAGCAAATAGAATTGCTAAATTTGGAGTGATGAAAATCCACACGAAACTGTTCAGACACCATTACATCCAGATAAAGTCACTGTGTTGTGTGCAATTCATGCTGGTGGAGTGATTGGCCCATATTTCTTTGAAGAACAGTCAATGGAGAACGATACAGAAGAATGTTAAATGATATTTTTCCTGCTGTTGTTGAGAATATTCTGGAAGATATGTGATTTCAACAAGACGGTGCCACCTGCCACACAGCCACCTTAACAATCGATTTATTGAAAACTAAATTTGATGAAATTATCTCAAGATTTGGTCCAGTTAATTATCCTCCCATGCCGTGGGATTTAACCTTGTGATTTCTTTCTTTGAGGATATGTTATGTTTAAAGGTTATGCTGATAATCCAACAACAATTGAGCAATTAAAAATCAACATTGAACGTGCTATTGGTGAAATACAGCCAATATTATGTGAACAAGTGATGATAAATTGGGCTCACAGAATGCAGTACGTACGGAGAAGTCGTGGTGGTCATTTGAATGATGTTATTCTTCATAGATTAAGTACCTTTTCAAAAAAAAAAATCTCACTGAATAATTTAATAATCTAATTGGCCTCAGGCTTGGCCAATACTTAGAACTGTGAGATTTCAACCTACATAGTAAAAAGCCTAATCTAGTATAGTCGTGTTTTTTAATTCAAAAATTTTCTTATTGGAATGAAGTTCTGGATAAGAATTTTCTCATTTTTTCAGTAAAATCATGAATTTAATTTTTTATCAATAAATAAGATACATTTAATGTTAAACTACACATTTTAATTCACTATTATCGAAATAAAATCAAATTTAACTTTATTTTTCAATGTTCTGGATAAAACATTGGATTTTTCAAGTTCGCGATAAATTCATAGTACACGAACTCGAAAAATTAAGGGAATTTTTAAAAGAAAATATTTTAAACAATTATTTTTCATTGTTTCATACTTGATACCTGTATTATTTCACAATAGACGTCAAAAATATAGTTAGAAGTTGAAATTTATTCAAATAAATAGAACTTAAATTAAATATATTGGTTAAATTATTTGTATAAAAATGGTTAACATAAATATATGTACATATAAATATATATGTTTATATATATATATATATATATATATATATATATATATATATATATATATATATGTATATATATATATATATATATATATATATATATATATATATATATATATATATATATATATATATATATATATATATATATATATATATATATATATATATATATATATATATATATATATATATATATATATATATATATATATATATATATATATATATATATATACATATATATATATATATGTATATATAATATATTAATATATGTATATACAATATATATATATAATATATCTATAAATATATATATATTTGGTTTCAAGGACATGAATATTAGTTTCCGAGATTTTTCGAGCAATTATTTTCTACATAAATTGCGCACAAATGGTTGGCTTATTATTTATGTTTTTTCTTGCATTTGGTCTTCAAATACAAAATTTGAATTGAATATAATCACGAAATGTTATATAATATATTTTGATTAACTTGAATCATTAACCTTTTGATAACAGTTTCGATAACGTAAAAATTCATTCATTACCAAGAATAAATACAAAATTTCAGCTATTTGAGTTTTTAAAGGTAAAATGTAAATGTTATACATTATGGTAGAATTCAATAAGTATTGAGAACCCTGGGTTGGGTAACACATTTGTATAAAGCAGTTCTAATTCCACTTCTATTTATGATCATCATCTAGTGCGGCGATTGTCGACAATAGAATAGAAATACTTTTAATGCTGATTATTTGGTAGTTGCACATGCACATGTTAGTTAATTTATGTATATGCATATATGCATATATATATATATATATATATATATATATATATATATATATATATATATATATATATATATAAATATATATATATATATATATATATATATATATATATATATATATATATATATATATATATATATATATATATATATATATATATATATATATATATATATATATATATATATATATATATATATATATATATATATATATATATATATATATATATATATATATATATATATATATATATATATATATATATATATATATATATATATATATATATATATATATATATATATTGTATATATATATATATGTATATATATCCTTGAAAAGAGCGGAAAACCAGGCACAACTATACAGACCATTGGCCTAGTAAAGGAGTCCTCTCCCCTCCTCATCACTTCGTTATTTCACACATCATAAAATTATTATATTCACTGTGATTGAGTTAATGCATTGTACACACAGACAATACAGAAAGTAATTTATAATTTGAATACAATAATCACTGCATGTTTATAGGTATGTATGGATGTAACCAATTTTGATATGTTACATATTACAAAAAATCAAAACTAACACATATATGTCTGATTATTACGAATGGACATAGTATTGTTTTGAATAATTGCTGTTGGACATGCTGGTCAATAGACTCTAAACAATATTTCCAAATCTTCAAGTTCTATTGAAAATATCCTATGACAAATGAAACGTCAATTTCGACATTCAGACATCTTAAAAGTTACCTACGCCATACAATCAGCGAAAAATGGCGTAATGGGTAGTATGAATAAAACCGAAAAAAAAGCTCAAGCTCAGGAAAGTTGGAGAAAACACGAGTTTAAACTGTAAGGTTCAGAAAAACTCAAATAGGAAGTTCTTATCCAAATATGTAAGTAATAAAAATGAAAATGCTTAGTGCGAGTTTCTACTATCCCGAATTCCTTAAGTTTGCAAACTATTTAGAAACGTCTATATAGGAGCTCTTTCAAATGAACCACGATTTAGAAACTTTTTTAGGTACATTTAGTGATCTGCAATTTTGTCAGATTGGCTTGGCTGAAGGCTTAGGGATCGATCGGGACACTGTGTCAAAACCCATTACTGATATTATCGATAAAATTAACCCTATTTTTATTGACAATGTAAAAATACAATAAAAAATGTCATAAAGAAACTAGCTGTAAATACGGTGTCTTTATAAAATATAAATTCCGTGAGTTATTAATCTTTGGTGAACGCAAGGAAAACTTATTTTTTAAATTTTATTTTAGAGAATAAATTCCGATAATCTAGAACGACGCCAATCACGAGCTCTTCTGGGAGGTACTTCAAAGGCTTTATTTTGCTTACTAGATTTTCTTTCCTATTGGTTCAGCTCGCACAGGGATTTGGTATTATTTTCTTTCTGGGACAGCTAAATTTACATTAATATTTTAATAGTTATATTTATATTTTATACAAAAAATAAGCTTTCATCCGACCTAGAGTACAATTTACTTGTTTCTAAAATATATAACAATTTGTCAACACTGTTAAATTCAAGAAAATTTTTAATATGTTTTATTATTCAACATACGAGGGGAGTTCAATAAGTTTGGTAAATCAATATGAAACAAAGGTAAATGTTATTCCAAAATATTTTTTTTCCATATAAACCCACGCTAATGCACTTACATATTAGACCTGACGATTAATTTTTACAAACCATCAACATAAAATGATTTCTCTTGTTCTTCAAAATATTCTTCTACAGCGCACATTACCTAACTGTCATTTGAAAATCTTAGCCCCTTAATAATTTCTTCAAATTTGTAAAAAGGAAATAATCACTTGGGGCTAGATCTGGACTGTAAGGTAAATGCGGCATTTCATTGAACTTACAATATCATAAGGCTTGTTGTGCAACTTTCGTCTTATGAACTGGTGCATTGCCATATAAAAGCAATATTTTTTGCTTGAATTGACCTCGTCGTTTTACCCAAATAGCATTCTTCAATTTATTCTAAAGCCCCGCATAATAAGCCCCTGTTATTGTGGTCTTAAGGGGTAAGTAGTGGTAAGTTATTGTGGTCTTATGGGGTAAGTAGTCAATCATCAAAATTCCATCAGCATCCCAAAAAATTGTTACCATTACCTTACCCGCATATGGTTGAACCTTAAACTATTTCGGTGGTGAATTTCCCTTCACTATCCATTGCATAGATTTCTGTTTCGAATGTGAATCATAGTGATGAGTCCACGTTTCATCGCCGGTGACTATTTGGTTTATACATTTAACCGTTTCGTCTTCACTCATTTCTAAAATTACCTTAGAAGTTTCGGTACTTGTTTTTTAATTCCCCGAATTATTTTTTAACTAATTATTAATTAACGCAAAACCGAAAAATTTGGTACATACGTGTAGATGTTGGGCAGAAGCGACCAATGCTAAGCGGTTTTGAGGAGTTCCCTATTTTAGTATGCGTTTAAATGGTATTAATATTTGAATTTCAACCGATAATTTGGTATATACGTGTAGATGTTGGGCAGAAGGGACCAATGCTAAGCGACTTTGAGGAGTTCCCTATTTTAGTATGCGTTTAAATGGTAATAATATTTTGTTGTGGACTATAAACTATAAAATATATTTACAAGTAATTTAAGAAAATTTAATTGTAATATTTGAGTTAAGAAACTACAACGAATTAGATTCATATACATACAACGAATTAAATTCATCTTAAAATAACATATGTATACAATGAATTAAATTATAAATAAAAATCAAAAAATCAAATAATAATCGTCGTTTAAATAAAACAAAAAAATAATTCGGGTGAATTAAAAAACAAGTACCGAAGTTTCCACTCAATATCTTATTTGGTCCATAGTCAACATTCGAGGAACCCACCTTGCACTAACTTTTGACAGCTTAACACAGCACTAACACTGCCAATAGATATTTAATATTATACTTAATTTTGAATTGGTGATCCGCTTGGCTTCCAATATTAGATCATCGGTTAAATTGAGCATTTCGTGGGTAACAGCATCTGCTGTTCTTCCGCTGCGCGTTCATCTTCCAGGGACTCTCTACCTTGTTTGAATAGACGGACCCACTTCGTTATTATTTTAAAATACGGACTAGATTCTCCGCAAACATTTTTCATTCTTCTTTCGATATCCTCAGAAGTATTATTTTCCTTACAAGGAATTTAATCCCAGCACGTTGTTCAATATTTTCCATTTTTTAAATTTTCAAAACAACTGTGTATTAAATCACTCACAGAAACTAAATGAAACAATTGATTTGCATGAAATATTGTTATTGTCCGTAGAATAGAGTAATAAGAAAACCAAATAAAACATTTTTAATACCGTTATTTCATATAGATTAACCGAATTAATGAACTCTCCTCATAATATGGAGTGTTAAATGTTTAATCTTATTGTGATGATTAAGCAGTAGTGGTAGGGGTGGTCGCAGTAGTTTAATGAACCGTGCGCTAGTTAAATTGGGTAAGATGTGATGATATTTCATTGATCAAAATGCGACAATTTGTGGCGTGGAAGTTTACCAATGTTGACTTTTTTTATACAGAGCAGATAATTTTAACCAGTGAAAGATTTATTTCAAATATTAAAAAACTTATTTTATAACTATTATATACATAAATTAATATTTAAAAAAATAGGTTTGTGCAACGAGCAAACATTTTTCGTAATTTTTAATTTCGATTTGAATTGTTTGAAGACACGCAATAACATAAAAAACAAAACAAAACAGAAATACACTTTCAGGATATAGTGGCAACCAAAGTACAACAAATAGTATTATTATTGTTTGGTTACGAATATATTCTGTGGCCAACGTGTTAATATGACATTAATAATATTATGGTCAAACTAATATTACTCTAATATTAAAGTTTGTCACAGTGAAATCTGTCTATTCGATAACTATCAATACAATTGAAATTTAAATTTGTATAATTATTATCTCCGCCAAATCGCGGGAGAATTCGTTATAAATAAAAGTTTTGTGAAATGTTGAGCACTGTTGTTAAATAATAAATAAAATCTACAACATACATGATAATGACAACAACAACTAAATGACGTTGAAACTACAATTAAATACGAAATAACTTAAAGAAAATTTTTGTATTTAAAAAGTAAAAGAGACAACAGCGTATTGGTACCAGCCGGCACTAATATATTATTGTTTTTTTTGCAAATAGAATAGAAGGAAATTGTCCTTGTAAGGTTCATTAGTATGGATACATTTTACATTTTTAATCAAAGTAATGTAAAATTGTAAATATTTGATGTCTTCTTTTGAATTGTTTGGCAGTTAATCAACAAGCGCCATCTATTAATATTATTTCGTAACAACTAGTTGTTTACATTTACTATTAGCATTATGGTTATGCATATTATAATACCAGCATGAGGTATGTCGACGTCGATGTTAAACAGTACGATTTTGGTTGTTGTTGTTTTATTCAGTTAATGATAAAATGTTTAAGAGAACGATGAATGGAAAATGCAGAAAAATTAAATGAAAATAAATGACCATATTTTCACATCATATTGTTTCTCTTTTTTTGTGGGTGGTCTTGTTGAGGGCGTGTTAACAACTTTAAATCATAAATGTTTTTTGGTTCTCTTGATACTGATTATTAAAAAAATGTTTTTTCGTGTTGTAATATTTAGAATTCGTAATAATAATAAAAATCAATAAAAAAAATGTTTGTTAGTACTTACCAAAAGTATCTGGTGGTGGGCATGATTCCTCATCTGTACCATCATCGCAGTCGCGTTGATTATTACATTTTAAATAATCGGGTATACATTTATTGCCATCACATTCGAATTCGTTTGGTTCACATCCTTTCAAACATTAATATAAAACAAAAACGGGATTAATTAGTTTTAATGAATTAATTAATTAAAGATGAAGAATTTTAGAAGATTTAAAAAAGGAAAGGAATTAGAAATTCAACACCAACCCGTAGATTTATCGTCTTCTTCATTATCGCAGTTGTCTTCATCTTCGCCATAGGGGCAATCTGGGTTACCATCACAATGTTGGACACCGCAGATATATACATCAGAAGTACCACAACGAACTTTATCATCACCACGACATCTATCGATAGGAACCTAAATCGTATCGTAAAAAATTGTTTGTTTTGTGTTTGGTTAAAGAATGTTTTGTCCAAAAATTGGAAACAAAAAAAATGAAAATAATAACAAACCTCACTCGATGGAGGATTGGGGCGTTGTGAGACCGGCTCATGTATTTCTTCTGTTTCAGGTACTTCTTCTGGTTCTAGAAAATATATACAAAAGTCCTTATCACATATTTGTATCGATTTTAGTATTTTCCAATAGATTTTTTTTAATGCAAATTAGTGATTTGTAATTTGATTCCTAATAAGAATTGTTGCCAATCGGTTCCAATCATGATCAATGTTATTTTAATCCCATTCACAAAACAAAACAATTTTTTTAATTATAATTACATTTTTTGATGGTAAAACAAACACATTTTGGTAGTAAATAAATGATGGATGATATTAAAAGCCCTTTTGAATTTATTAAATTTTCACAAGCACTTTTCAAAATGTTATTAATATATTAAAACTAAGTTTCTATTATAGCCAATATCACATGTCGGAAAATGTTTATGCATTTCTGCTTAATGTTAGTAAAAGCACTTGTCTATATACGAGTATATATGTACTATAATATCACATAATTTAGTCAGATGTTAAAATATACCAAAAACACACAAAACAAGCAAATTCAATATAATTATAGAGAGCGGCAATTTTGGAGTAGGTATTAAAATATGCAAGCAAAACGAAATATATAAAAACAATCAAAAATATGGTAGAAATGTCACCTGGACAGTTAAGTTCATCGGATCTATCGTTACAATCAATTTCACGATTGCACTGTTGTGCTTTTGGTACACATTGAACTCCATCATGACACGCAAACTCATCCTCAAGACATTCAATATCACTATTATCATCATCGTCCGGTCGATCACAATCTTGCTGTTCATCTTCGCCATTATCACATTGCGGTATACTATCACAGATGAAATCATTTGGCAAGCATACGTAATCATTTCCTTGAATACATTTAAATTCATCTTTTGCGCAAATAAGTTCCGGTTCCTTGGGTTGTTCTTCCGGAAGTGGGTTTGGGCAATTTTCCTCGTCTGATCCATCATCACAGTCAGGGAATTCATCACAATCATTTGTAACTGGATAACATTTAGTTCCACTTTTACATAATTTTTCACCCTCCTCACATTCAGTTGGATGCTCGCTATCTGGAATGTTGATGTGTGGAACTCTTTCGATTTCATTAGAGATGTTAGTTTGATCGTCCGATCTCGGTGATTCTAAATTGGTTCGTGATTCAACTTCTATTGGCTTTTCTTCAGGTGGGTTTTCTTCAGGTGGGTTTTCTTCATCGACGTTTTCTTCGCCCTCATCTTCTTCATCGGTTATTGGACCATATTCATCTTCACTTCCGGTCACACCTTCGTAGTCTTCACCATTATCACTTTCCGCTCCAGTTTCTTCACCAATGTCAATTGAATCATCTTCATCTACATTATTACCATTGGTGGGTTGTGTAAGGTGCGAATCACCTTCTTGTGGTTCGATATATACTTGTTCCTCATCGACGGTCTCTGAATTATGATGACAATTTTATTGAATTTTTAGGATAAATAATTTGATTTGAAATTTAAGTGGGGGAGGACAAGGAATTAATTTAATTTACAAATTATAATCTAAGATGAAAGGTCCTAAATAAATGTCGTACGAATCAAGTACTAATTTCTGCAACATTTATTTAGTACACAAAAATAGATAAATAAGTTAAGGCACAAACCTCCAACTTGTGACACTGCTAAATTGGTTGAATTTACAACATACCCTCCAATAAGTGGTGATTGGTCAATTTTACGCCTTAAACGATCTGTAAAATCTGGAACATATACTGCGTAGGCAAATTCTAAATCAGTTGAAACGTAAATCATAAAACGGTCACGTTGTCTGGAAATAAAATGTTAACAAAAATGTGCGAATGCATTATATAATAGTTGTTGTGCCACCATATAGATGGCTGATAAATCAGTGAAAATTTTTAGCTAAGACGCACTACTTACTGTATATTTACGACATCAGCGCGAGTTACACTATTGAAATGTAATGTATGCTTAATAAATTCTACCAAAGCTTCGGAAAATTCAGCGGCGAAAATTTTATATTCGTCTGAATTACGATTATTGAAATTATCATCCCATAGTTCTAATACGGAAAGTTTAAGCCGAACTGAAAATATATGTTAGAAATTAATAATTTTTGTAATTTAATATTAATTAAGGGCTAACCAGTGAATCAGTAAGAAACCATACAGAACTTGACGAAATTATTTCTTTAATGTTAAAGTTTGTTTAATTAAAAGTTAAAGTTAACCGACCGATCTTTTAGGGTTAATGACCGTTAATAATTTTATTTTTGTATGAATAGAAAATAATAAATATTAATATTTAACAGTAAGCGCAATTTTTTTTTTAAATTAAATTGAATTTCGACTGTGGAATGAAACACAATTTTAGCACTTAGCCTTTGCTAATTTCTTATTAAATATTTTAATGCAACCATTTCAAGTAAAATTTGACATGTTGGTCACCGAAAACACAACTTATCAAAATTTATTAAATCGTGAATACAATGTTTTACTATATATTTCGACATTTCGTTCAGTTAGCGCTTTATTGTTCGTTCTATTAAGTAACAGATAAATTATAACGCTGGTTATTCAAAGTTCATAATATCGTATGTCTACATTAAGTTGTTACTGATTCGCTGTTTAGCATTGAAGTTCATGTACTTACCAAACTGAGGAGCCTCATATGAGCCTGAACCCGATCCAGTTAAATCATCTTCGTCATCGCTTAAGATATCGTAATGTTGACGACGTCGTCTCGGGTTTTCTAAGTTTTTGAGTTGTAACGGTTTTTTCTCTAATTTATTTTTTTTTGTCTGTTTTTTATTTGGTTTTTGAACTACATGATCTACGTCATTTCGATTTTGAGTATTTTTCTTATGGCGGTTTCGTTTTGTTGAATTTTTGGGCGCCACCAAATTTTGATTGGCCTTTTTATGTTTCCGTTTTGTTTTTTTTGGTGGTTGCTGTTGGGCTCCTTCGTCACCGTTTATTATACTAGTTAATGATCGTTTAATACGGTTGATACCTTTTGTCAGCCAATGATCATCATCATTTTCATCAGCCATATCATCAGCATTTTCAATTTCCAACAATGGATCTAATTCATTTATATCATCATCGTCTAATTCATCAATAATACTACGTTTACTTTTTAAATTTGTACTTAGCAATGAATCATCTGATTTTACAGGTTGTAAATCATCAAATGTAATGTCATTACTACTATCTTTAGCGGCCTGTAATGTGGAAAACGAAAAAATAAAATTGTGCGATTAATTAACATAATTTTTGTAAACAACAGTGAAGATAACAAAATGAAAAAACTTCTGCTCAACTTTATCACATTTCCAAGTGGCATTTTCAAAGTGAAAACACTTTGTACTATAAATATGACATACACGTATGTTCGTTAAGAAATTTCTCTCATTCATAATTTTCCGTCAAAATAGAAAGATTTAATGAAAGAACCATGATGTATAAGAATACTTGACTGGTATTAGCTGAAGTACATTTTACATTTCCATTTGATTGTATTCAACAATCGAAATGTTTAAATAGGGATTTGATTAAAAGTCATGTAGTATATGTATATATACATATATAAATATATAAACATGTATATATATATATATATAAATATATATATATATATATATATATATATATATATATATATATATATATATATATATATATATATATATATAAATATATAAACCGAAAGAAAATTTGTCTACTTTCTGATCCTGTGAATCTGTGATTCGTTTTAATTTATTTTGTTTTTTTATTGCGTTTTTGAGTAAATTGAAAAATTGCTAAGCGGTAAAGAAAACTGCTAACTTTGAGACGGCCAACGAGCTTCCCCAATTATTCATTTGCAAATCCAAATGTCGTTTACCCGACCGTAGGTGTTTTATATAGGCGGTGAGAGAAATGATAGTCTGGGTTATTAAACCTGATTTTAATAAAAATTAACTGGATTTTTATTTATAATTAGCATCGGCAATTTGCAAACGATTAAGTATAGAGCGACGGTACGAGAAGCACGATATGAAAGACAGGGTCTTAGCTGTGGTGTTCCTGACGAATATGAGTTCCAAGCAAGTGCCTCCCAAATTCATAGTTATGAGATCGATGTTAAAGTCACAGTTCACACTTATACATATGTATATGGTGGTACGTATACTGGCGGTAACATAGTATGGAGATATTCTGTATAATTAACACAACGGAAACTTCTGTGAGGCAAATAGCACCAAAGGCGCGGGTGTGCATACCTTGGTTGATGACGTTGACGTCCAGATGCCTGCAACTAATTTGGTAAAGTCGGGGTTGTAGATGGCCACTCCGCCGGTTGCATTAGTGGTTGATGAGGTGCTTTTCTGTTTATACGCATGTTTCGCTTAGTGAAAGGTTGTCAGCCCTCTGAATCACTGAATCTGTATCATGTCGCCATCGTGACTCCTGCGACTATTATTTTTTTTTTCATTTGGTACCGCCCAAGTGAAATTATACGATGTGAAGTAACTAATATATTATAAATAATGTGTACTATTTTTTATATGCTTGTGATTTGAATAAATATTTTCATGAAAATTCGCATAAATGTACATATATAGATATTATTATAACATCTACACTCAATTATGTGAAAATAACAAGAACAAATTATTTACATATGTTTAGTAATTGTTCGAATCAGAAGTCTGCGGCGTTGCCGTAAGTATTCATAATTAAATTTAACATTAAACTTTACATTTAAGACTGTGCAGCAATTCACGACCTATTTTGTGTAGACTGACTTATTTAAAAGTCTACAATAAGTCTGCTCGCGAGGAGGATAGTTGTAGAATTTTTTGACTTATTTGGTAGAGTTTCCTCAAGTATGCCATTTCATATATATTTTGTCTTTGAAAATATTTTATTGTAATTAATCAAATGAGAAGTTATATGTTTAAATAAGTTTCGGTTTGAATTGGACAGGCAAATGACTTGTAGTAGTTCGAATATACGACTCACCGATATTCGAAACTGCTACAACAAACAAATTAGTGAAATTCAAATATAAATCATCGTATTTGAATTAAGCGTTCACTAACCCCATTAAACATCAAATAGCCGAACCAACTATAATTGTTTAAAGCGAAACACCTCGCCACCCGACTAACATCAACCGAACTTACACTGGTCAATGATACAAATCCAACCGCGACCGGCGCATGTGTTCCGTTATTAAAAAAATCGAACACAAAGACAACACGACACAATAAAAATATACAGACAAGTCGGCCATTCCATTTCGCTTAATCATATTTTCTTTTGGTAATCGACAACGTGCTCGATGGAGGACATAAATTAAATAAATATGATAAATATATTTGTATAAATAATATAAAGTGGTGCCATACAATAAAAAAATTAAATTTTTTTAGATTAATTATTTGTAACGTAAATTAATAAAATTCAATTAATAAAAATTTATAAAAATTTACAAAAGTGGAAGTGTACACATTTTTTATACGTAATAACTTTGGCGTCCTTAGACTCATTTCACTCCGTAACAATTCGGCGTTTACTACCTAATTTGGCTTTAGGCATGTATCTTTGGAATTTATTAATTCTTTATTAATTTAGGAAATCTAAAATCTATAATTATAATTTTGGCCTCTGGGGTCTGACAACCGAGATACACCGAAATTAAGAAGTATACTACTCATATAAGTAATGAAGTTATGCTGCTTAAGAAATAAAATGAACACCTAAAAAAGGTTTTACAAGCCGATAAACCACAGAATATCAATCATGACGATTACAATCAGTTTTTTACTGACGAAGAAGAACTATGGAAAGAGAAACAGAATATAATAAGATATTAAAAAAGAAAAGATGACCGAAGAAAAAACGGAAAGGAGAGCACTCTCCAGAAATGGCAGGATGCCATTTTCCTCGCAATCAAAATTAAATGTTAGCTCGAGCAATCAACCAAAACAACAACAACAGGAAAACCACTTGCCAAACCTAAACATATATCACCTCCGCCAATCAATATTATGGGATAACGGAATATGTCAAAGTGTAATCGATAATGAAATCGCTTACAAATCAAGATTATAGTATAGAGTCATTTCATTAAACAACAGTGTATGGAAAATCGATACATCGGACTCTGAAAGATATAGAGCTTTGGCTACGAAACTAAATATAGAAGAGATCGAATGGTACACATATGAAGATTAAAATAGCCTCCCAATTAAGGTTATAGCTATAGAGGCCTTCAACCAACCTGGTCAAGGGAGGACATATTGGAGAACCTACAACGAAAAGGACTGCAAATAGAAGATGCGACAAATACTATAAAAGAGAAAAAAGAGGAAACGAACAAGGAGTCAAAATAAATAAAAGGGGCCTTCCACTTTTTATGATAACTTATAATAGTAAAGAAAAGGTGGAAAATACCTTCAGTATAAAGGATATCCTTAACAAATACCACAAAATCTTAGAATACCGCTAGAGAGGAAACCTACTAAAACCAAACCAAAACTGCAAGCAAACAACATAGGTGAACGGAAAACACACTCGCAGATTGTACAGTATGACCACTATATATGGTTACAAAAGAAAGTAGTTGTATTTTTCAAATTAATTAATAAATTCAAATTAATATTCAAATTTTATTTGTGAATCAGCAACATAAAGCTGCATAGTTTCAAACATTATAATATTATTCCTTTGTATCGCCACTCTCCTTTATAACGCGCTTCTACTGGGATTTCATTCCAACCATGCAAAATGGCCGTCTTAAAATTACCGTCACCCCCGTGCCATGAAAGCAGCTCCTTACTTCTTTATGATTTTTTTTGTTCGCACACTTCATGTTGGACCAGTTTTTTTTACGATTTCTATTTGATCTCGTATCACAGAAACGATTCACTGTACGGTAAACCAATTGTCTATTGATTCCAAGATGTTTTATTTCTCGAGTAACATTTCAACCGACTTTTGAATTTATTTACAATTAGAGATCGTAAGTTTGACATGCAACAACGCTGTTACGCAACTAAACTAACTAAATTTTTTTTTACATATATAGAAAACTGAACGGTACTTCAATGATGATTCCCCCGGCTACTTAAACTGTTGTAACCGAATATAGTGGTCACCCGGTATAACAGGAACCAGTGATTTTAAAGGGCTGTAAGGAAAACCAAGTTCTTGAAAAGATATTGAAAAGCATAGAAAACCTAAATATACGGCTAGCTAAGCAAGAAAGAAATGTAGAAGCGTTAGACTTCAATCAAGAAACAGTGGTTGAGTGTATCCACATTCCTCGTTTCTTTCCCCTCTACCTATACTCAATTTTGAGGTTAGGTTATTTATGATACTTTTATCGCCAAAAAATATTATTGTTTCTTCGATTTCTTCGCCCTAACACAAATAAAATAGATTGCAAGGTCATATTATTTTTTTCGTTTATATATAATTTAGTTTAAATTTGTCTTTCAAAGTGTTTTATGATTAATAAAAATGCAAATATTTTTTACGTACACATAGAAAAACGACGATGATTGAAATCAATTTCGTGAAAGCAGACAAACGTAATGCAAGAAAACAAGTGTGGATACACGCGATGAAATCACATAACGACGAAACGAAATTTGAAAATTTCTTACTACCAACAATTTTTTTCCTAGAATTTAATTCCCAACACGCATGTTAGATATAATACCAGTAACTGGAAACACCCTGTATATTTTAAATAACAATAAGAAATACAGTATCTCCTCAATTTATTTCTCTCCACGTTATAATTTACGTAAAATGAGTATGTCACGTAAAGCAAATCACTAGGATTCAACTTTATCATTGGTAAAACAGCGATGGATTATCGTCGGATCACTTACCTGTCATCATGACATTCAGTGTAACGATTGTAAATAAAGAAAAATGCAAATAATACTGCGAGCAATTCCGGAAGCTAATTCAAGGCAACACCAATTTACAAGTTCCAATTAAAACGTCGATACAGTTAGAAGACGAACTATACCTCCTAAACAATAATATTCAATGCACAGCGTGGAAAAGTGTTCTCCCATTAGCTAAATGAAAGTGAATAAAAATAGAAGCTATCCACTGGAAGTCAGAGAATTACTTAAATAACAACGGAAAGCACGAAAAACCTGGCACAGGAATAGAACTCTATAAAGCAAGAGAATACTTAACCATCTCTATGCAATAAATTAAAAATCTTAATCAAGGAAGTTAAAAACAAATCAATTAACAATTATCTTACTGGTTAAAAAGGCACCAATTACTCTCTTTAGAAAGCGACAAAAGGATTAAAGCGACCTAACATGCAAGTACCTCCAGTTAAAAATGACGATGCGGATGGAACCTGTGATAGAAGTGCCAAAATCAACTTGTCTTGTATAAGCAGAATTCGTTGCTCCCAACAATATCAAAACTATTCGAAAAACTACTGCTCAAGAGACTCAAACCAATAATTGATACAAGAAATTTTATTCCTCTTCACCAATTTAGCTTTAGAGAAAATTACTCTACTATAGAGCAAGTGCACAGAATTACAAACATAATTGAAGATTCATTTGAAAATTCAAATACTAGAATATAGGCTATACCTAGATCTGCTCAGGCAGTTTTACCAGATCTTTAAATCTTGTATACCTGATTGACATTTTCAAAGATCAATTAAAGAAAATACCACCACAAGGTAGCGTTCTGGGACGAATTCTATATCTTGTATAGAATACACCAGAGATTTACCAACTACAGAAGAAACCAATATAGCAACATTTGCGGATGATACACCAATTGGTAACAAAATAAATGAAGTAACAGCCAACCTGTAGAGGGCCACTAACACAGTGAGTAACTAGACGAAAAGATGGCGAATTAAGCTCAACGAGACTAAATCAATACATGTAAATTTTATTTAAAAAAAATAGAGGAACTAAATAGAAGAACCGATACACACGACAAATTCCCTATGAAAATACGGTGAAATATCTACCACTAGAACTGGGTACATATATGACCCAAACGACGGTTAAATAAGATTCAATGTAAAATTACTATAAATGATTTGAAAATCAGTTCATTAAGAATAAAAGGAAGAGTACGTATTTTTAACTGATTTAATCATATCAAAATATTTAATTCAATCATTGTTTCAGAAAATAATTGAGCTTTTAGTTAAATTTAATCTTCCGAAAGGACATTTAGAAAATTAGAATCAATTTAATTTAATTAAACAGAATTGAAATTGGCGAATATATGTGCGTATGAATTCAATTTTTTATCTAATTTCATTAGAATTCAAACAATCATATTTAAATCAACTGTATCAGAATAATTAATTAATAATAATCTAAATATTTAAAACTCGGAACTTTATTTATATTTATATATATATATATAATTTAAGTCATCAATTTTGACGAAGTTTAGTTATCTTATATTTTATGTCCAACTATTTAAATTTCAGTTTAAATTATTTTATATCTAGGAATTTTCTTACATGACATGATTAATTGTGGTTATATATAAAACAGATTATTTTTAGAAACTTAAGAAAAACCTCCAGTTTATAACGTGATTTGATAGAGTCACTCCTGTTATTTTTGTTTTTAATTGGAATGGTTAAGTTTTTTTTTTAAATTTTAAACGAATGCACGCACAGCATGATTTTACACAGCAATTTAAGAGTTAAGTTTTTATAACATTCACATTATATTTTCTAATTAATTTCACTTAATACCATTACTAATGCTTATTTATATAAAAAAAATTATTTGAAACGTTTAAAGAATCATAAAATGAAATTTAATATTTTTTGTGTCTGTTTTCGGTTTGGTTTTTCATCCACCATATAAAACCCGACGAAACATGATGATAGGAAAATCTCATCATAAATAAATTAAAATTTATAAGTTTCAATCATCGATCATAATAATAATAAAAATACAATATACAATATACAATATACATATATATATATATATATATATATATATATATATATATATATATATATATATATATATATATATATATAAATATATATATATATATATATATATATATATATATATATATATATATATATATATATATATATATATAAGTATATATACTTAATATATATATAAATATATATATATATATATATATATATATATATATATATATATATATATATATATATATATATATATATATATATATATATATGTATATCATATGAATATATGTAAGTAAGAAACAATAATGGCCATAATAGTTGTCATTATATAATTTTTAAGTTATTGCATGTCGCTCCATTATACACTCGTATATGATAACCAACAACAGCGAGTCAGTCTACCTTTTTATTATCATTGTCAACATTTATGGAATTTCATGTGTATTTTTATGGTTTGGCATGGACTCTCTATATATCAGTTGATATTGGCGAAAAAAGAAATTTTCAACCTAGAAATGTAAACGCGGGTGGGAATCGTAAAGATATGTATAAACAAATTGGCATTATTATTCCAATCAAATATTCTAGACACAGAATTACAATTTTACAAACAAAAATCGGAAGATTTTCTTATTTTCACATCACTTAAATTTACTCCATATACATTATGTATAATATGTACACAGAAAAACTTTTTTAGGGTAAAATATTTAAGTCCAGACATAATCATTATCATTAGAAAACAAAATAAAACATTTAAGGTAAGAGATTTAAAGGGTGTTTTTTGTGTGTGGAAGAGTCTTAGTTATGCTATATGCGAGGTAAGTTAAAAAGTAGCCAAACATGTCAACGTTAATCAGGATTATTTGAACCGTTTATCAATCGATAGTAATATACTTCTTTTTAACCAAAGTAACCCACTTGATCAATTATGTTTAACTTGTTCCTTAGTTATAGACTTAAGAGATATTAAAATGGCGCATCCCCTTCCCGCATTTATAAGAATGACCTATATTAATAACACAAAACACTCGGCAGAGAAAGGTTTCCAAACTGGCAAAAGAGCAAAGAACCAAATTTCCCTCTATGATACATACATGTATACAAACACATAATAATCGAAGATTTATAACAAAAACGAACCTCTTCTGAATATTTAATTTTCCTCAACAAAGCAACAAAAAAAAAAATGAACAAAAATACTTTAATCTACTATATCGTTGAAAATTTATTGGAAAATTATATTGTAGAAAGTATCATTAGGAAAAAAAATAAAAGAACGATGAAAAGTTATTAATATTCATCATCACCATTATCATCATCATCGACATTGTGAAGTTTTCCGATTTTCTTTTGTTTCAGTTGATTAAAAGTTTGACATCATGTTGAATGCATATACCGTTTATAGGGTCATTATATTTATTTATAACATTTTGGTATCGTGGGTTCGATTTATATTTTTAGTACCTTTGATTTATTTTATTTTGAAATATATAGAAAAATTATAACATTCAGGCAACAAATCAGCATATAGTCCTCTCAAAAATATGTTTTTTTAAGATAGGTATATGTATGTTAATTATGAGAAGTAAAAAAAACTCCAAATCGAAGAAGCTTTTGCTTCTGATTGTAAATTCTGTAATAACATAAAGTATCAGCTTCAACCTTCATTTAAAGTTTACTTTATTTAAGGTTAAGTCACAGAGATTATGTTCACCGATTATTATATCACCTTAGTTTAATTTGTGTTGATTCTAATGAAGGAACTCATGATCTCTTAAATTTCTACTAAGTGCATTTATTTTGATTGAATACAGTATAGATGGATGGTACTTTGATTTCATCAAGTACAGTATTTTTAACAAACGAAGATATAAGAATCTCCCGTCTGTTTTGGAGTGTTGTCATATTGTAGATTTTCAATCCAATAAGATGGTAATTGCTTCAGGTTAAGGTGGTGTAGTATATATTTATAGATTTTGAGCATGGGTGTAAAACATTCGTTACCCGCTATTCATGAGAATGCAAAGAATCATGTAAAAGAAACTACATATCAACATTTGATGCATTAAAAAAAAATTAGCTAAAATATTCATATATGAATTTGTTTACGCACATGTACAATTTTAACACTATTTGCTATCCAAAGTATTCATGCTCATGCATACATATTTTTCTATTATGTACAAAGTTTGCATTTACAAATAAAATGAAATATTTCAAGGAAATTTGCTAATATGTGGTTACTATTTTAAATAGCCTAAACACAATCACATGATAAAAAAGTTGTTAACTGAAAAGTATAACCAAACAATTTTTCCATAAACGAAATAATATATTTGTTCGTTGATGGGTTCAAAAATATCAAAAAGCAAAATTCTAGAATAAAAATAAATTAAAATATTATTTTCAATTTATTCTGAAATTGTTCCACCGATCAAACGTTAAATTAAAATGTGAATTACGATTGGTAAGTGGTAAGTGATGAAAACGTATATGTAAATTAAACAAGAAAAATTAGATCATTTTTATCTAAAATATAATACTAATGGGTGTCCAAATCAAATTCAATACTATAAATGTGGATGAATCATTTAACTTCTTTGTTCTTGAAATTTTGCACGAAACATAAATATAAATTACTTTATCCAGTATATGTATATATGTATGTAAGAATTCTTTATTGAAAAAGATGATATAAAAATCGATTAATTTTTTCTTTCATATGAAAATTTGAATTATTCGATAAAGGGTTAAATCGCATTGATTATTACTTTATTTAGTAACATTCCTTTAATTAAAAAGAAATCCATCTTTTTATGTGCGATCAATTAAATTTATTTACGTTATTCAATATTTTTGATTTTAAATTAGAATTATATGTAATTAATATTTAATTAGAATACATTTCATTATTCGCCTTTTTTTAAAATTAATATGAGTTGATTGAGGGTGGGGAAAATTATTAATAAATAATATTATGCAGACAAAATATAAAATATCACGTGTACTCTTACATGTTGAATAATATTAAATTAGTGAATTGTATAATATTATTGTCATAAATGCAGTGTTGACAAGAATTTAATTTGTCTGCGAATTTTTTATGATGACAAAATAAATTATATTTATGTACATTGTACACACAATTATGTATTCATACATACATATGTACATATATTATTATCTGTTAAAGATTCATTGCATATGGGTATATACGATATTAAAAATAACCACATTATGACATCATATTGAATGAATTTTTGTGCTATAAAAGATTATCTCACACAACAAAATAAATAAAAATTAAAGAAAACATTTGCATAAACAAAAGAGAAGACGAGAAAAAAAAAATCGAAAAAACGATTTATGTGATGCAGTTTGCCTTAAAAAAAAACATGTCTAGAATAAAAAGACCAGCAAAATGCAGCACATGGTTTTGAAAGTACCTATGCAATAATGTCATCACTATACATATAGGAATCTTGATTCTTCGCCCCATCCCAATTGGGTCATCAAATAAAACTAATGCAAAGCTAGTTTTTGAGTTTTTGGTCAGTTTCGATTTCATAATATTTTTTGTGTGATTTACACATAAACTCAAACAAAAATACAAAGTAATTCCATTGGGTAACCCTTAATATTTATTTTTAACATTTGTGCGATTTTTGTTGTCTTACAATAAATTAAATCCAAGACATATCGCTGTTGTACTGCTTAATATAATAACGAAAATAAAATAAAATTTGTTTTTGTACTTGAATACATAGACATATTAAAACATAAAGAAATAAAATAAGCCAAACCACTATGAAGTTGATCGTGTTGAGTCATATTTAAAACTTTATTAATTTTTTTATTCACTTTTTGGTTTTTGCGATATTGGACCGATATGGTCTGCCTTCATATAAATCAATCATATTTTATGTTGGCTTCATTATTTAAGTTTGATCTTAAGTTACCGATAAATTGTTCATTATGGTTTTATTATAAACCGGTGACTTAATTGTAACCATCCAATCGATAAATCTTATTTTAACAATTACCATATTATTATTCATAAGAAAACCTATCTATATATGTACATATTATATAAATGCTGGTGCTATTATACTCCCAAGGAAAACCGATGAAATGAATCATAGTGTTTTGAAAATCATCACTTTGTATTTTATATTTGCCACATGCGTGCGTTCCTCATAAAATGTGTATACAAAAAGAAAAATTGTTCATAAATTCTAAATTTAATTAAAACAATTTAAATGTTGACTACATAAACTATAGTGTAATAAATTTAAAAATTAGAGAAACATATAAATAAATTGTTTTTATTCAAACCAATAAAACTAAAAATAATTAATAGGCATAGCATATATTTATTGAAATACATATATGTACATGTATATTATAATCGTTCATATTTTCAACAATAATGCCCTTCATCTTAATATACGGCTCTTTGACTTTCGACCTTTCGTTTCTAACCGCGCGCACACAACTTCAGCTTAGTACATTATTATAAATCATAAACAAATAAATATTTTTTAGACATTTATATATCAGTGATATCATAAATTTTTATAAATAATAATTTTTGACATATGAAGTGTGGCGAAATATTGACGCCACCACATATAACTTAATCATTTTTCAAGTGTAATACAATGTAAATATACAACTACATACATATGTATATATGTACATATGGATCTCATCCAAAATCTAAACACATAATATGCGAACAACGACCATATGGTAGAGTTTGTAAGAAGTGTTTGTCAATTACTGTTACTAATAATTTTTAATTGCATAGTGAAAATCGTGTTTATCGTGGTGGTCAATATTTTAAAAAAGTTCGAGCTCATTTAATTTATTCATATTCTGGGTATATACACAATAAAATAGATCATTTGTTCATAATTTGTTCAATTTCTTTGAATACAAATTACAAATGCATAATGCAATTTCAATATAGTATGCGCCAATTATTTGAATGTGTATACTCAGCAAAAAGGTTACCATGATATGATCTGAACCAACGATATAAAAATAATAAGGATATACTAAAGACTCATTTTTGGGGTATTGCAAATGTGTCAATAGGGGATACGTTGCTATGCGTAATACAAAAATTACTCCAAAAAATAAAACGTTGGTGGCGTATTCTACCATCACATTCTCGATATTCGATAGACGACTATCTCTTTTTTCATCTTGCTAGCTATCGAAAATAAAACAAATAGGTGAGACTTTAATGAATGAATATAGAAATAGAAACGTGCAAGCTGTGATCACAAGACAACTTGTGGAGTTTGATATGAAATCGAAAACAATTTTATTCGTGAAAAATGAAATACAAACGTCTATCGAATATCCAAAATGTGATCGTAGAATATGTCACCCCGGATTTTTATGGAAAATAATAAAAATTAGTAAAACAAGTCATGTTTAATTTGGTTAGTTAATTAATTCTTCTATCATGAGACTTGACACTTAGTTTACTGAAGAAATCAAAGTATGCTGTGAAAATATTGTGTTATAATATATCCTCGTATACACTAGGTACAGTGGGTATATATCCAGCGCACTAAAGCCGCTTTTATGCTATTGTTGGTTTGTTCGTTCATTGATTCTCTTTTTTTTAACCAATAGTATTCTAGAAAAGTTAGCTCGGTATGAGCTCGACATGTACCATCTATTTCGCTTTTTTGGCCGTAAATCACACGCATAACTCTTCTCTCGAATGTAAGGAGCCATCTCTCGTATTCATCCGTCAGCGCCCAACTTTCACATCCAAACATAACAACGAACCTGATCAACGCTTTGTAAAGCTGCAGCTTCACGGCATTTGATAGGCGTTTAGATTGTAGCAGTGGCCTTAGAGGATCCAAAGCACGACTGCCAGCTGCACACTGACATCGTGAGCGATAAGAGAGCCCAAATATTTGAACTTTCTCACTCCCTCAAACGTGTAGTGGCCACTACTAAAATCTGGTGTGCCATTGTCCCTATAACCAACAATCTGGAGTCCACCAGAACCTGAAAACTCTACAAGCGGATCAAGTATTTCGTTCATTCCGTTGCTATTCAGTCCAATCACACATATGTCATCTACATTTGCAAGCACCTGATTGGACTGGCGATATAAGATGTTGCGCTGGGGTGTTTCAGTTTTACGAAAGATGTACTCCAACACCCGAACACCCGAGTTAACTGCAAAAATTCTCGATAACCTGTTCTCAACTTTAACACAGCCTTGAGACTGTGTCACTGTCATCCTACACGATCGTGCTAATTTTGTTGGCATATTTAGATATTCCAGCGCAGACCCCAAATTCTCTCGCTTGATCGTGTCATAGGCCTGCCGGAAATCCTGGAACACCTAATGTACGGGGATGGAAGTCTCATAATATTTAGATAGTCACCAACCACGCCATCCGCTAGAAGGGTGATTCTATCCAATATAATGTAGTAGAGTAAAACCAAAGCTGGATAAAAATATAGATTCGATGGTTGTGTGAACGAGATAGTGAAATTCTTCAGCAACGTTTTCTAGAAAAACATTTGTATTTCTGTTAGTGCGTTCCCATAAATCTGAACAAAAATTATGAAGTGGTATACTTTTTATGGCAACATTCCAACACAATTACATAAAAATTGTGTAAGTACGAGAAACATTTTTCACACACATTGATATTTTTAGGGTTATTAAATTTTTTAATAGTAACATGACATTATATTCTGTAAAAAATGTTGCGCCATTAACTTTACAAATGTAATATAATAACTAGTATGTATTGGTAAATTGATGATTAAAAAATAATGTACGAAAATGTTCATAGGGGAATACAGGCATTATTGCCATTTTCAACAAATTTTATATGTAGGTAGCTTTCCGTTGTTTTTAGTGAGATCTCAAAGCACTGGATACGACCATTATGAAAGTATAACACAGGGGGCATGCTACGTGATTTTTTTCTCCTTTAGTTTAATTCTCAATCCTAGGTGGCAATAGTGTTAGTTGGGTATAGTTTGAAAATTAGCATTCAATTGCCTATTGATTTGAAAAACTTTTCCAAGGAAATATAATTATTTTTAAGTAGCTCAATAAATCACTAAATAACAAGGAAATTAACAATAGTTGGTTTTTTATTGTTAAATAGATTATCTATTTAATTTGTATAATTTATTGAAAATTGAGTCAAAATAAAAAATCTTTAGTTTCAGAATCAACCGTTCTGTGATATTGAACCTTTAATTTTGTGTTATTAAATACTTTGTTGTCTACCACCACTTGGCATTCTCATTCTTTAAAATAAAGGTTAATTATATTCTGTGATAACCAGAATTCCAGACCATATATCCTTGTGATCAATTATTATCAGCCCGTGATAAGGCTCAGTCGTTCAGGGCAAATTTTACCAAGTCAAGAGAAGCTTAATCTAAAAACGTTTTATTTTATTTAACAAATCAGCTTGGGCTAGTATTAGACGTGATATACTTTATTAATTACACGACAAATCACTTAACACGTTTAAATGTATTTAATTTTATTTTTGGATCCAAAGTTTTACTGCAAAAACATTAACAATCTTTGATCGCAATGCGAACAAATTTTTAAATTTTTTTAAGTATCAATAAATTTCAGGGGCACATCCTCGACCCATTTTTTATCTTCAGTAGTGCTTATCTTGACTGGCTATCGATGGAGAATATACCCCTAAAAGTGATAAATAACAAAAACTAATTTTGTGTTAACAATATGAAAATGTCAAACGATTTAAGGAAGTATTTATTCCGGCACAAAATAAATTGCAACCCATTTGTTTTATGGTTGTTTCTATTTTGCTATACCTATTTAATAAAATTAATAAGATTATATTTCTGTTATTTGTCAGTTTGGTTTTTATTAACCCTAAACATTCATATAAACCTTCTAAATTATATGAATGATTTTATCTCGATAATCGAGATACACCACATGTATAGCAAACGAACACTTGTAATATGACTTCTTAATACCCGCAAGTGCGGTAGCGCTGCCACAAAAACATTGGCCAATATTGCACTATAGGCATGCCTCCCTTACACTATAGGCACGCCTCCATTTCTCTGTTTTAGGAAACTAGAAATGGAGTAATCACTACCATAACTTTCAATTTATTTACTAAGTATGATCAATTTATAATATTAGACGATATTGTCAAATATTGAGCAAATCTAAAATGAAATTATAACATCGAGTATGGTAAACGCGCGATATAATTCGCATATTTTTTGAATAAATTAGAATTAATGTTCGATAAACATTCATTCGGCTTTGTATTAATTTTAATATTAATTGTGTTTGATTCATTTTATGCATAAACAATAAAGCAAATACTTAATATAACAAAGGCGGCAAACGGCTTTGAATAATAGATGTAACATTATGTTATACCATCGAGTTAAGATAGATTTTTTTAACATAATGATCTAGATTCTCGCAAGTCGTTAATATTTCCACTAGCCAACAGGCAAATATTAATGGTATACCATTACATATTAAATAATTATTATACATATTGGTATTATATATAACGCTCGATGGCAGATTTCAGGTAAAAATTATTAAATAAAGAATTATTATAAAGAAAAATCAGCGTTCAAACTGACCTAAAATCAAACACCTCTATACATTTCTGCCCTTTTGTTGAAGAAATGCTTGTAATTGGTACAGTCGGTCGGTATTGCATCTTCAATTCTATATTAAATATCCATGGTAGGAAGCTGTAGCGGCTGGTCAGAAAATGCAGAATTATATAGTCTAAATTAAAATAATTATTCAAAGTGCCGTCACGAGCTAGATTTTTGATTAGAAATTCCTGAATTTCCGAATTCATATAAAATTGGTAGTTTTTGCTAATTTTGAATGATTTTTTTTTCTGTACATTTATTGTGTTTTATGATTATCTCATACGGGTATATAAAAATCAAATAATTCCACGCTTTCAAAAGAAGGTACCTCGTAGCGAATAGCAGACGCACCGTGGTTATATGACGATCTGTATAAAGACCTGAAAATTGATCTCATAAAGAACGAAATCACACAATTTGACGTACCATCATGGTATATGACGATCTACATAAAGACCTGAATTTGATCTCGTCAAGTTTAGAATTACAAAAAACAAACAAATAAAATCAAAACAACACATTAAATAAGTCGTGTTAAAATAAGTTAAAACCTAAGACATTATCAATGGATATTAAGTGCTTAGATAATTATGTCAAAACTTTAGCAAATTAAGTCAAAAACAAATTATATACTTAGTTGTCTTATAATTAGATTGTAATGGTATAAATAAATTTAAAAAATATATAATACATTTATAAAAATTACAATTACAAGCCCATGCTCAACTCACTAAATCTTTATGTGAAAACATCGCTTAGTGGTTTAAAATTATTTAGGATCGTTGCACACATTTATGTTGCACATTTCCAAATATAAGAGTTTAGCCAGTTTAGTTAGTTTGCCTTATTAAAAAATATGGCTACATTTTGATTACTCATTTCATTGGATTTTTGTTTTTAATTTAAACCAAATAAACAATAAAATTTATTGCCATCAAGCAATTATTTGCTTTATTTTAAAAATATGTATATAAGATAAATAAAGCCCTAACGATAAATAATGGTAATGGAATTGTAAATAATGGTTTGTACTAATTTTTATATTTATTAAGCTCCGAATCTTCACCAATCTTTTCCGTGGTTAGAACGATACTAAAATTTCAAAATGTTTAGTTTTATATTCGTTGCTAATTTTCATTAACAAAGTGAAACATGAGTCGTCCACCTCCAGGAGTCATGAGCATGACACCTTATTTGTGTTAAAAGTGTTTCTATATTATATGCTGCTTGTACGCATTTCCGATAATAAGTAGATTTACTGTCAGTTTATCATAAACAAATATATCGTGAACAATTTATCGTAAAACAATATCATGCCATTATGCAAATTGTCACAAATTCGTCAAAAGCCTTGCTTAGCAAAAAGTAGCATATGTATATAGAAATCAACTTTAATTTAATTGCAAATTTGTTCTCAACTGGATCGAAAAGGTACTGTAAATTCACAAAGAAATGGGTTTAAATTTCACATTGAAATCCGTACGAAATTAGTGCGGAATATAGTACGACAGTTAATAGTCGCGTTTTTTATTCAAACATTTTCTTATTGGAATGCTGTACTGGATAAGAAGTTTCTCATTTATTCAGTCATTTCTAAATGATTTTAATTTTTTATCGGTTAATATAATACATTTAATGTTAAACTGCATATTATAATTCACTATTACCGAAATACAATTAAATTAAACTTTATTTTTCGATGTACTCGATAAAATAAATTTCGAATTCGTGTACTATGATTTTATCGAGTACATCGAAAAATAATGTTTAATTTAATTTTATTTCGATAATAATGAATTAAAATAAGTAGTTTAATATTAAATGTAATAAATTTATCGAAAAAAAATTAAATTCATTTAAATTAAAAATTTAAATTCATTATACTGAATAAACGACAAAATTCCTATCAAGTACGGTATTCGAACTCGAAAATTTTTGAATAAAAAAACACAACTAATATAATTTTCGAACGAAATTCTGTACTATTTCCAATTTAAATTTTTTCTCACTCTTCATTAAAGTCACATAGAATTTTCAAACTTTTGTTTTACGGGTGGTACGTTTTTCCGTGTACTTTTCATTCTGAAATTCGTATGCCTTGTATTTTAGGGTAAAAACAATTTATCGTAGACACAATTCGTCGTGGACAGTTTATCGTAGACCAGTTTATCGTTGGCCAGCTTATTGAATAACAATTTATCGTACAATAATTTACAGATTTAAATGGCTCTACCGTTTGTTGAAATCAAGCTGTTGAATTTAAGTATTAATCATATTTTTCGGTATAAGTTGAATATCTGTTAATATTTATTATTATTGTTTGTTGGAATTTTGAGATTCATTTTGTTTAAGTACACAATTTTTTAAAAATTTGAATATCTTAGCAGCAAATTAAAAAACCATTTTCAAAATATTTAACTTTGCACCAGGCATTTTTGTCGAACAGAAGAACACTAATTGAATATATTTGTCTCAGTGTTTCATGCAAAATATATCCACTTACATTTGCTTCTTCTAAAATCAACGCATATTTCAACTATGTATACGAGTACATATATAGTACATCAAATTTTTGTTCTTAATTCTTATCGCACTTTAAAATATGTATATATATCATAAGAACTATACACTTGTCCTAAATTTCAATTTCCTAAGAATATATAAATGCATTTTAACATGTTTCCACTTCTTATCAATTAATAAATAAAGAAAAATAAATATTTTATTTTAAAAACGATTACGATATTTACCACAACAACTTTTTCATTACAATAAACATATTAGGAGGTTTGTCCATTTATTTATTATATCACGTATTCGATATCCAAATTTGGTGTGTATATATGATTCAATAAGTAAACCTATCATTAATAATTGATAAGTTATTTATAATTCAATTAGCGGCTAATTGTTTAATTCTAATTTTGGCATGCCGTTAGTCATGTGGCGCTCTGATACGTTGAAAGGTGATGGATACAAAATGTACATGATATGTGTGTATCCAATTGGTGTAACATTATTATGTATGAACATAATGATATATTATGGGGATAAGGTCACATATTTTATAAATTAAATATACCATATCGAATAAAAGACATAAAATAAAATTCTTTAAATCAACAGTAGTTTTGTTAACAGCATATTTATATACAAGTACATACGCCACAAGATTTCATCTCATAAACGTTTGCCCATTCTCCTCTTTTTCAACAAGGAAAATATGAAATGAGGAAATATAAAATTTGAACACGTACTTTCCTTTTACACAATAATAATAATAACGTTATAAACCATTTTAGTAACATAAAAAAAGAATTTCTTGAAGAAGGAACACAAGAAATTTTAAGAGACATCATACATATTTTTCCCGCAATGTTTTAGACCAATTTATATTGCACTATGTGTATATGTATGTATGTGTATATAAAAAAATATATGGAACGATTTGTTGTTTGCCAGCTCTATGTATGATAATCATAAATTATATAGGAACGAGAGGAATAATTAAGATTAAATATTTCTAAATTATGATTAAATAGTTTTGTTTTAATGGAACAATGATACAAATGCGTGTGTTAAGAATTGTTGATGAATCTTCAATGTGTGACGCAATATGGAACATGAAGTTCGCCCAAGCATACATTGACCTAGTTATAGAATTACACAATTCAATAGAATTTCTATTTTAACCGCATATTCGAAGTTAATTAGTCGGTAATTTTACTGTGACTAATATTTTTGTTTCAAATTTAAAAAAAAATTGTACACGCTTGCAGCGCTCGAAGATAAATTAATTCGAGCACTAACCAAACTTGCCTTAATTTACTTTCTCAATTGGATTCTAATGAAATTCTAATGACCAATTTCACTTAATTCAACAATTTTATCAAATTTGAAAATATTGATTCGAAATTTTAGTGCTCGAAACTTGGTCCTAAAAACTTTCTATTTAAATTCGATCTATTTCAATTGAAGTGCACCAGAAAAAAATTGGTGACAAATTTCGTTAGTTTATTCTAATTCTTCCTATATACCATAACTAAAAAAAATTAAATTTATTTCCAAAATTTACTTTTGCCTACAACTAAAGTTGTTTACCAAATATCAAAAGCGAGATGAAGGGGGATTTTTGTTAATTTAGTTTAACTTCTCTAAAATTTGAATCACGCTTTGATCAAGTTGTATATAAATATATATATATATATATATATATATATATATATATATATATATATATATATATATATATATAATATATATATATATATATATATATATATATATATATATATATTATATATATATATATATATATATATATATATATATATATATATATATATATATATATATGCGCTTGTTTTACTCTGTTGTATGCGTGTATTACATTAAAAACCCGGAATTATGTGGGAAAATTATGATTTTCCCCATTTTTATCCGATTTCTCGCTGTGCTGTTAATACATAAATACAATTCGATTTCTTACTTATATATATATATATATATATGGTATATACGGTTACAAGAAAAATATTATGGCTCGTGTTTAACAATTAACTGTACTTCAACCACTTGAAAGGGTTAATAAACTATAAAAAAAATATTTTTTTATCCATCAATCATAATAAAATCAAAAGAAAAATCAACCAAACTTAATAATTAGGTCATACGAATGATAAGAATCAATAAATTTTATTTTTTTTATTGTTAAGAACTGGGCCTGTATATATTTACCATTAAATCATTTTCTAAATATACATAAGTACATATGTATATATAATTATTGCAAATAAAATAAATGAATATTTAGGTAATTTAAATATAAAATTGTTATTTTTCTCGCTAATTCATCAAAACTTAACATAAAATTGGAAAATTTATCTTTCGTTCGTCTATTCTACATCTACGTACGAGTATATAATAGAAAACTAAATAATTTAAAAAGTTATGTATGTTACCGCATACATATAGGCATGAATAATGAAAATCAGTTAATAGGCTAAATTTTCATCGTATACTAAAAATAATTTTATTTAACGATCTTTTTTTTAACGTTATAAACAAAACAAAATGTACGCAGAATGAATAAATATATGATTGACTAGCAGCGCATATTATAAGCAATAATAATAAACTGGATTATAATGTAGTTTTTAATATTACTTTATTTTATTATTTTAAGTGATCACAATGCTAAAGATATATATAGTTCACTCTAAGATGAGATCATGCGATATATGACATATGAGTCGTGGCGATCTTTGGTTTTAGGATATAAAAAAAACTAAACGATGAATTTCACTATTATACTAAATAATGTCTATGTACTAAAAACTTATACAATTTTATTTGGTTATTACCAAAATTTAAAAAAAAATATGGTTACAGTAAAGCTACGAGTATTTTGTTTAAGTTTTCAGCAAAAATTTGAAAACATTTTGAAATCATTCAAATAAAGTTGGAAATTTTAAAACTCGGTACGTGAAATCATACTTGTGAAATCGAACTTGAGTCACAATTATGAATCAAAAACTACAGTGTACCTATAGGCCGATTTCGAGAAATCTCCGATGGTTTATTGAAAAGATGAATATATTATACATATGAAACTGAATTGGTTAGTATTTCTATAGTTATTACTGTTAAGAACTCATAAAGTTATTATATTAACTGCTTGAACATACTATGAAGTTGGATTACTATGGATCTCAGTCTACACGCGATATTTGCAAAATTCGAAATATTATTAACTGTTTTATTTCGATTCGAAACAAAACCACAGTCAAAGGCGGTGATTTATTCGCTGCATTATTTTTCGGCATTGTGCTGAGCCACTAACTACTGACATATCTATATCTTATGGCACCGACGCTTTTTGAATAAACTCATACAGGGCAGTTTTACAAAAATTATCAATTACCATCTCTGTGAGCATGTTGCCAGTTACTGAGTGGAGAGATAATTAAATGATGGTTTCTATTAAATCTGTAGACAATCCAAGGCGAAAAGGTCACCAAGTTTGACTGCGCTGATCAGTAGCCTGCAGCCTAATTCTATAACGAATAAGATAAAGTGCAAACGCGAAAACGAGAGCTTTACACGTTTTCATACCAAAATGGTATTCTATAACTTTACACCAAGATAAATTAACAAATGGGTAGGATATTAAACGTCAATAAATTACACATACAATTTATCTTGTGTAGTTCGTTTTCACAGTTAAAAATTTTAAATTTAACACTAAAATTTCACGAAGAAGGCGGGCTAGTGCCGAACAAAAAAAACATGTTTGTCCTTGTTACTCTTTATATTATATTATGAAACGAAACACTAGCAAAACGTCAAAGTGGTTTTAGACACGATAAAATTATTCAGCAAAAAAAAATTTACGCGCTGACTACTTTGTTTTATAGAAAACTATTTAACACAAATAAGATAGAAATGTAAATTTTTTTTGTGTAAACTTTTTCAATGTTTCGTTTTTTTACATTATCTTGTTTTTACAGAATTAGACCGCAGATCCTCTAAACACCAAGATAAATTGTAAAGTGAAAACGTGATAAACTTTGCACATGAAAAAGTTTACATAATTATTTATCTTAGCACTCTTAAATCAAATTTTCTAAAAATTGTTTGTATGTAAGTTAAAGTTATTGTCAGCAATTCAGCAAGATCCAAACATATGTCAAAATGCCCATTTTGTATGTTATTATTTGACGGTGAGTTGGATCTTTAAATATAAATTATTAATATCTATTATATAATTATTAATTTCAATGTTATAATAATTGATGTAAATTATATAATAATGAAGAAGTGACTAAATGTAGTCCACTGTTGTTGACAATTTTGAAATTACCGTCGACAAAGAAGGGAATATGAAATCGATTCATAATTTCAGAATATTTCTGACAACTTAACGTATAAAAAAAATTAAAAATTTTATTTTATTGGTAAATAAAAATAATAAATGTACTGCATCTAATTCTCGTGATAACTTCTCCCATGATAAAATATTGTGTAAAATATCGCCGTTAATTTATCGTTTTTCACTTTACATTTTATTTTGATGGAACATTGAGACGAATTTACAAAAACAGCGTGATAATTTTACGTTTACACATTATCTTACTATGATTAAAGAATCAGGGAGCCTATTAAGAAATATTTCCGATATCCTTATTATGAAACTAAAAACCGTTCAGTATAGAAAATAAAATGGCGATAGAATCCAAAAGAGATGAAAATCAGGAGCTACCATTTTTTTCTTTAGTGGATTTAATCTGCTGTAATGGAGTATATATAACAAATTATTTTAACTGTGTGGAATATAATTATATTGAAATGAATGTTTGTAAAATAATATCAAAATTTATGAGCACTTATGTTTTTTTAAATACATCTTGATTCGTTTATTCTACTAATACTGAAGTTACGAATTAGTAATTACGAATCTACTAAATACCTTATTTTGATGCAATTGCATCATAGTAAAAACTGACGCTGATTCTTGTGGATGCAATCTTTGTGGCCGTAAACAATTAGTTAAACTCAGTGAATAAATTTCGATATAGTGTAAACCTATAGGACCATTATCGATCCAAATATTTATCAGCCTCATCATTTCTAACTTATTGTTGTACTTAGATGATATCGTCTATAGCAAGATTTGTATAGGGTTGTATATATAGATTAGATAAAATTCCAAATGCGAAAATATCTGTCTATTATGTGGAATTAACACAAATTAATACGAAAAATTGATATTGATTGAATGGTTATATTTTTTGAAATATTTTGAATTATCGTTTATTAGCTTTTTCAAAATACCAATTATGACAATAAATTTTATGGGTTACCCGTTTTTTGTTTTTGTCAGATACATAAATTAATAATTGTTTGTGCTTACTTTATGTTACACTGTAGTTTTGCGCTAAATTTCTCCAGGAATATTGAGGGCCTTTTTCAAATACATAGGTACTGTTTTAAAGCTTACTGACTTATTTCACGCCATCTTTAATAAGTAAAAGAAATCATTTCAAGTCATTTTAATTATAGCTTATTTTGACAGCCTAACTAAAAATTATTAATTTTTCAATTACATTTGAAAAAAACGGAGGAAAATCTAGAAAATGTCTATAGCATAAGCGTTTGATCTTTTGTGCAAATGAGACAATATAAACAATTGTATAAACGTTATTGCTGCTTGCCGCATATTAAATAATAATGGCTTGCGCATTTATAGGAAATTAAAGCAATAACGATAAACTGATCACCAATTACAAAAAGACTTGTGAATTTTGTGATCATGTGCAGAAATATAAAGAAAAAACTTAATTTTTTAATTTTTATGAAACATTTAATAAAATAATTATCATTTTTATTAAAAAACTGGTAAAATATAGTTTACTGGTCAGTCTTATTATTAGCAAGCAAATGCTTCAAATTATAAATATATGTTACTAGATACACATCAAAAATATTTCACAAATTTTGACAATCAATTTAGAATTTTTTGCTAAAATAGATAGAAAATAAGTTACCTTCCCAGCATACGTATTTAAATAAGTTAGATTACATAAATAATTAACTAATTGGAAAATGACTTAAATATATAAGGTATAAAGATTATTTATTGTGGGTATAGTTAGTTATTGCAGTCGCAATGCAATATGAGGACCATGCAGATTTTAGAGCCGATTAAAAGGGTTTAGTAAGACAATAGCAAACAGTTTATAGTTCTAAAACATATAGAATTTCCTTATCACACAATTAATTTTTAAAATTACTTTTTATAAATACTACAATGAATTTAATAAAAAATACAGTAAAATAAATTGGAAATTTGTCACATTTTTCGGTTGATTGGGGGGAACAACCAATACAAATGACACAACCATATCGCTTACTTTATCACATGATCATAAAATATTGATGCTCGTATATACAATACAAAAAGCATAAAACGAGATACAATTGAACAGATTTACTAAACCACAAAAAACTAGAAACTCAATTGACAGATTGGAAAAATTGAAATAAAATTAAATTAATTGTGAATATCGAAATATTGTATACTAGAAACTTAACACATAAAATATGTAATTTGAATTTTATTAGAATTTAATTTATGTATATAGAGTGTATGTATAGAATGAATGTATATATTAAATTTGATTTCATAGTCCAAATATAGATTTTGTAATTCTAACAAATTAAATTTTATATATTTAAATTTGTATTTCTTTGATTGCGAAAACAATAAAAAAGCAAGACGAACTTCAAAAACAATTATAAATTGTTTAAATTAATCACGGTTCGTTTATATGTATATAGATGTACATACATATATGTACATAATATGAAGCAATTTAATCAGTTCGTTTATATAGTTTTGGGCCTCCCTTTTAACTGTTCAATACAAATAGCTTTGTATATATATATATATATATATATATATATATATATATATATATATATATATATATATATATATATATATATATATATATATATATATATATATAATATATATATATATATATGTATATATAAATATTTATATACAATACATATTAGATAATATTAATTGCCACACCTAACATTACAAGAAGACGTTATGTGCTGAATGATAAGAAGGCTTAAAACGCAGAAATTAAAATATATGTATAAAATGTACAAGGTTTTCACTAACATATACAAGAAGAACAAGCAAAACATGGATTAACATACATTAGCAAGTTTATTAAAAAAGATTTCTCACCTACCTCACCAATAGATGTAATAGTTTTTTTTTAAGCAACTAAAATCTATTGACTTAAAAGAGTTTTGTGTAAGCATACATATATTACTTGTATAAAAATAATAGTGTAATAATAATTAAAGATTTTAACACACATATTTAGCCAATATCGGTTGGTGGAAAAGCAAAAAAGAAGTCACATAGGTAAATAAAAAATAAAAAAACTCAGACAAAATTTCTTAACACAACACTAACATATCTTTAAGATATTTTTTTATAGTATCTGGTGTATTCAATTTCGTTGTATATATATATGAATTTATGTTATTCAAAGTTCAATATAAACAATATTGAATTACGTTTTATCGATTTTTTGGTATATATGTAGGAGATGATTTAGAGAATTAACGTTCACTTACTCTACGCGCTCTAAATATCAGTTCATTAACATTGCCATTTAAATCAACATACTTCCAATTGTTTTATAAAAAAAAAACATTTTATCTACCTACTCGACATTACCCGTTGTTAAATTTGTTATCTTTAAAAAAAATAAATCGTCTATTATACTTATTTAACTTTCTTCAAGCCTTGTTATGATGGCATTTAACCAAAGGGGAAATATCTAAGATCTGCGATATAGTTAATGTGTATAAGATTTTATATTTATAAATTTAGCTGCGGAGTTTATATACTTACGAATATTAAGTTAATCCCATAATAAAAAATACCGTCAAGATGTCGGTTGAGTTTTCCTTACCTATAAATAAATAAAAATATGTTATTAATTGTTCGAGATCTATTTAATTTAAAAAATAAGATATGTGTGAAGATTAATTGTTGAGAGTTTATATTTGGATTCACTAATTTAAAAATATTAAGTTACGTAATTTGAATGTAAAAACCCACATTTCATAATAATCAATCGAAAGCGCTTCGCACTTACTTTCAGCATATTGAGGATGCGACCAAACAAGGTGTGTGTATATTATACGAACTTAAATAATAGATTTAGACCACAATGGTCTAAAACCAGAGATTATATAGATATTTGGTTTCGGACACATAATTTGACTAAAAATTTGATACATATATTTATTTATTTGGATTAATTAAACACTTTTTTAAAAAGTTAAAAAGGGAAATGTGTTCAAACCAAGGCCAAACCAACATTTTTGGTTATATGTGCGATATATGTAGTTGTTCCTGATCGTTAGACACTTTTTTGAGATAAAATATCACTGAGGTTTGTGTTCTGTACGTTAGTGAAGTCTTAAAATTAATTTTTTATGTTCTTACCGCAAAATAATAACTGAGAATGTAATAAATAAAAGGTATAGCTATATGTGTAAACATACGTACATATATACATTTTTAATATTGTAAAAAAAAATGTACTATGCTTGAAAACTTGTTTGTTTTTGAATTCAAATACCAACACAAATGTATATTACTTATTTTACCACTAAGGACTAGGCAGTCTTAAGTATATACATATATAACCTATAATGCAATAAACACAGTTAAAGCTTAGCTAAACTATAATTAATCTTTGTTTAAGAAAAACGAAATATTTTACTGCAAACTAACTAACTTTTCAATATAATTATTATATGTTGTTAGTGATTTATGATGACGTTTATATCAAGATTGTTCAATTTTACTATGCTAATTTATTGTGCAAGATCAAAAACTGTGTAGACAACTTGGAATATATTCTACACATGTTTTTTTTAATAATTAATAAATTGGCAGTTTTTAAATGGATAATATTAATCATTAATGAGATTTAATTAAAATTATAGTTAATTAAATTATAAATCTGCTTTAGATCATTACAAACCTAAAAACTGAGTATTGTATATGTGGTGTCGTTGATCTAAATTTAATTGATTTTAATTAATTTTTATTTTAAATTATTTTCTGGAAATACATTTATAGTTTATTTAAATTTTGGTCTTTTGAGACTTAATTAAAATTAATTGAATGTTGTACAATGTTTATATATATGCGTTGTTGTGTATCCGAAATATTATATCGAATATATTATGGTACAAGGAATTACAACAATAACAATTATGTTAAATCAGCGATGTTTTATTTTAGTTTTCATGTTTCTCCGAATACAAATAAGAAAACAAATTTAATTTGCCTTTCTTTCTCAATTTCTCGTCACAAGGGGCCATATTTTAAAAAACCTATACACTCATATACAAATTTAAATTTCGGCGGCTCTTAACATTTATAAAATGCATGTTTATTTATGAAGTCAATAATTTTTTTTTTTTGAACTAAAAATAACAAACTATTTTAACTATAGGTATGCTGTATATAAGAATAGAATTCCATCCGTTTTAACAGAAATTCAAATTTAAATTTATTTTCTACTTTATTAAGATACATATGTATGTATGTATTTAAAAACGCAACATTCATTTATATACCAATAAAACTTATATATGTACAATATAGATATAGTGTTCTATATATATATATATATAACGTATGTACATACAGACATAATGTTGCTGTTAAAAATTAAAGTTTAATTAAAGTTTAATTAATGTAAAACAGCATGTAACTTTAGTATAAATATAATAAAGAATACAATTTTTGTTAAGTTATTTTTATTATTTTGTTGGCACAACAAGTAAGTTAAATTTTGTACAATACATCATGAAATTTATGCTGATTATAGTATGTATACAAATATCAACTACATTATTACATATTAAAATTATTAATTGGCAAAATAACATTTAAACAATTAAATGATTATTATCATTTGGTACATTTGTTTAACAAACGTTTGAATTCAATTAAAATTTGTTTAGGAATGAAGCCTATTAATGAAAATTGGCAAAGGCAATATAGTCTCGTTTATTATCTGTACAAGTATATGTAATTACTCGAAATATGCCAAATTTATTACATCGTAATATCTAACATTCCTCTAATAAAATAAAATAATAACAAAATAATCAGCATGAGCTCCGCAACTCAAGGGCTCCCAAAACGAAAAAAAAAATTATTTTATTCATTAACTTTAACTGTTTAACTTTTATACACAAAAGTTGTATTACTCGGGAAATCAAGAACTATATATCGGGTAATCAGTGTAATAGAACTATGTATAAATACATGTAAACAATATTTCACATTTCGAAAATACATGTCTACTAATACTGTTGGAAACATACTTTTGTCGTTGGGTAGATTTTGATCAGTCGAAGTTAAACCGGAACCATTTTTCGAGCTCAATTTAAATTATTCGAATATTTCAACGTCACGACCGAAGAATTTAACGTAGTATGTACTATGTTGTCTTCATGTACGTGGCTGCGGTTTGGTCGAAATTAAATTTTTGGTAATTATTTTTTTACAGGTTATGTTGTTACGCTATTAACACTTTAACTATAATACTTTGCTATAAACAAATGAATTCCTTATCTTTGTCATTCTAATAAAATTTTGTTTCTACAACCTTATCAGTAAACGCAGCAAACTTTTCCTACGGAAGTCACGCTTTACCAGTTGTTACTGAACTAGGTACGTCTAAAATTATTTTTATTCCATATTTGCTTTGAACAGGAAACTTGTAGAATTTTAACATAACATAAAAGCAATAAATATTTCAATTTAATATCGTTAACGGTCAAATTGACCAACCATAGCGGTCATTTAGCAGTCCGAAATGAATAGATGAACAAAATGTTTTCTATGCCTACTATAATTTTAAAATTTAACCGAAGATCATCATATATGGTTCCGTACCAACAAGTGACATTTTTTAAGAATCCTCTTAAACGCGCGAAGATAGAGCTCCTCATTATTTATCGTTGATACACTACCCTACCAGTCAGATGTATATATAATTTCCCAGGTATTAACTAAATAAAGATCAGAAGGACAATTTTGAACCATTAGGTGATGAAGTAATGAAGTTTGTATTATAAAAAAAATGTTACATCATTGGTCTACAACCCTACAATATTTTATATCAGGCATACTTGTAAGTTTAACCACAGAAAATGAAACATATTTATAGAGTAAACCTACGAACAAAATATGTTATCAATTTTTTCGCTTATTTTGGCTCTCTCTCTCTCTCTCTCTCTCTTTCTCCCTTATTGGTGTTGACGTCTGTAAAAGCCAGGAAGAGGAATATCTTTAATTCTGTACTAGAGTTTATTATAGAAATTTAAAACTCGTTAGAAGTGATAGTAAAGGAGCACGTAATAAAATAAAAACTGCTCTCGAAAAATACAAATTAATTTAAACAACTAGAATGTGACATATGAAGCTGTGAAAGAAATACACTAAAAATCAACATGTCATAAAATAATTGTATGTCACTGATTAATTAGCATATAGTTTAATATTATTATGATTAGGGGAGGGATTCAATAGGGATTTCGTACAGGCTTATGGGCCGAGGCATCTTCCATTTATTATGTAAGTTCAACTGTTTAAATTTTGTTTCAATAAATTAGGATATAATGTAAACACATTTCGGGTGCTCTCTTTAGTTAATATAAATATGTATATGTATGTGTTTTTAGAAATAAATGTGAAACAAATGATATTGTTTTCTTTTTGCCAACCCTCCTATTAATAATAAAGAGATCACACACACTTTACATTTATTAATAAACACAAATTATTAAGTTTGATTCTTGTGCTATTCAAATAATATGTTAATAATTGAGGTTTATTCCAATTAACTTATCATATACGATAGTAGCAGTAACACTAACTATAGTTTATTAAAGATCAAATTCGGAATATATAATATAATATGATGAGTTATATTATATAGGTTTAGAGTTGCACTACAGGTGACAGGCTTAAAGTAATTAAATAAAGTTTTGTAGGTAAAATATAACCTATAATTAATTTAATTAAGTAGTATACATTTTTGGTGTCTATAACCGGATCAATATCGATCATTACTATAATTAAGCCTATCCAAATTCTCTTCATGCAATGTGTACCGGGTTGTTCGGTGTGTCTGGCCCATCTTCTCGAGTCTTGCTTAAAGCTTGGTCGAATACAATCAAATAGTTTATAGAATTCAAATAATATTCGTAAATTTAATTATTTATTTGTAATATATGTTTTAAATTTGGTGGAGTTACGAAAAGCCGATATGGCTTCGATGAAATTGTGTTATCTTAAATTACAGTATACGAAATAATCATAATGGATTGTATTTATTTGTGACAATTCAACAGTTTAAAGTACAAGAACTTAAATAGAGTCAGCATGAAACGTCCAAACTGAATTTGAGTAGATTTTACTTTATTTTTGAATGTATATGAAATTTGAGGCAATATTCATATTAACTATAATTGTAAATTTAATAAGTTACAAAGTTTGTTAATATTATACATAAAATAGGTTTGATTATATCTGAAACTTTCCAATTAAGGCTGGTTATTTAAAATAACATCGAAATGTTGCAAATGATTTTAACAAATCGCAAAATGATAAGATGAAATTTAAATTGAATTTTAGTTGGTTTGTTTGTGACCGATTCTCGTTAGAATAATAATACAATAACTAATTATTATATATGTATACGTATATTTACCTGTCACCATCACACCAAATTCAAAATTTTTTAAGATTTTTTTTGGATAGAAATGTATTTATTTAAGTTTTATAACACGCACACGCAGTCAAAAAACCATTGAGTAGGCTATTAATTTGTTATGACACCCGACAAATAATATGATGCAATGTCAACATATTAAATTGTCCAATTTGATTTGAAACCGACGCCTTATATATGTTTGGACAAAATCGTGTATATTTACTTGGCGTTTTTAGTCAGTAGAAATTCATGTTATTATTATTAATAAGTATAATTTATAGGTAGCGATATTTTTAGTGTTCGTTTCGCTCGAGAACTTAGTATTCATACACAAAAAATTCTGTTTCGATACAAAATTTGTAACAAAACCAAATATTGAAAATAGCAACCATGAAGTACTAATGCTGATAATTTTTTGTTTTGTATTTTTTACATTAGTACTAAAATATAAAATTTCCTTCAGAAAATTTCATGGACAACCCTAAATTGAATATTTTGTTATAACATATTTTGGCGTACACATAAGATGTATTTTGTTGAGAACAATTTAACTCTAATGGGCCTATTTAGACGTGTATGCACTACATCATGACATTACACACATTCGTGTTTAGACGTAAAATTTCAAACTGGTAACACCAATTGCGATTTATCTTTGTATGTGTAAAATTATTTTCATTTCAGTATTTCAGCTTTGAAAAGAAATCCGACTCAAACAAATTTTTTATTGCTTTTTCATTGTATTAGTGTGTAACAAATCGTGCCGCAATTATAATTTTTGAGGAAAAAGCGCAACACAAATATCCCCACTCAATAAAATTAGTTTATAGGCAAAGAGGTAAAAAACGAGGAGATACATCATGCGATGTATACATCATGCGATGTATACATCATCTAAACAGGCCCAATCCGTGCGGAGTTAATTTTTCTCAACAAATTAACTTTTTTTTTGAGTTATGGGTTGGTAGTATGAAGTGATTAGCTGCCAAAACATTACATCAATAACATTTCCAAACCAGGAACTAGATATGCAATTGAACCATACAAGATTTTATGTAAGTAAATATTTATTAGTTTTATTATAATATTATTACCACTTTATTTAAAATTTGATGAAACAAAAATAATTAAAAATTTATAAAAATTAACGCTTACGAAATGTCATTCATTACGACAACCTTCAAAAGTAAAATTGAATAAAAAAATAAAAATTGTACATCTGGGTGTCAGATATCATTATTACAAATCGGAATAGAGTTAAATAACTGAAGAAATATTTTGGAGTTATTTAACTCATCTCAGTAGTTAATCAGTGCAATTGTTGTTGTAACTACCTCAACAAAATACACCTATAGTTTCGCAAATTTGAGTAATTCTTTTTAAGATATTTTAAAAGTAAAATTCACCGTCGAAGTAGGTACGTCTGTGAAATTTTGTTGAAAGATGTTGAATCTCGATATAATGCGAAATTATTATATTTTGCTATCAACACTGTATTTAATTTGATTATCTATATTTTATTAATAAATATCAAACAAACAAAACCTTAATTTTCATGAATGCATTTGTTTTTATAATATGTACATTATTATTTTATGAAGGTTTCCCATTGAGTGAGAGTGATATATAAATTAATCAGATTCAGTTAATTGTGTATATATTTCAAAAAAATATAATTAAAAACGTTTTAAATAAATTTGAAAAATATTTGATTTGTCTTAATCAAATATGTTATTTTGATTTCCACCATAATTGTGGCAATTCTTAAAAATAGTGTTAAAATAATTCCATTACACATGAAAATAATAAACTTAACAGGAAAGTTCGTCAACATTTGAACTTGCATTTTGCCGGTTTTTTTGTCAACAATTTGTTGACAACTTGACAAATGCAAAGAAAACAGATTTGAATGACTACTGTTATTTATTGTACTAAATTAAAATAACAGCTGTACTAAAAACTGCTGTTTTGAATAGTGATAGGAAAATTCTGTATAGATATCAATTCAAATCTGTATAAAAACCAAGATTTAAATATGGAACTAATGTGTTTTATTATTAAAGACAATGTAGTATAAAAAGTGATATTTTATTAAAGAAAATGCAATTAATAGCAGTTCAGTAACAAAAAGAAAGAATCTATCGTGACTAAAAAAACACGTGAAAAAACACAGCAAAAGTAAACAACGAAAGAATCATTTTAAATAAATAAAAATATGTGGAATTTCAAACTTTTAATTATCTTTATTAAAATTGGTTTTCCCTAAATAAATCCCAATGCTTCCCAAACATAAGTCTAATTTGAATCGCAACTGAACTGAGGATGAATTATGCCTAGAAACCGAATGCTAATTTTCAATTGTCCTCCTCTAGTCACCGTCCGTCCTCGTTTGCCCCAATTGTTATTATTAATGAACCTGTTACGTGAGCTATTAAATCTGCACAGTTTCTGTAGTTATCTTTAAGCGGTTTCTTAAAATTCTCCAGCGAACAGTAAAAATTCCAAATTAGAAAGAATACATTTTCATTAACAAACTTTTATTGAGAAGAAAAAATCAATTTCATAGATTTCGACTTTAAGTTTTATTTAACGTCAAAAATAATAAATACACACACAAACACAACACAGAATCCGAACAAACAGCACAATGGTTAAATCTTTGACGGTTGGATCGGGAGGTAACAAAAAATATATTGTATCATCGATCCAAAATTCTAAATTGTTGTGCAAGACTATATCTCCACAAAAGCATTAGAGCAATCGCGTATTTAAATTTCTCATAATCTCATTCCCTCTTTTGAATTTTGGTATAATTCGTAAAGTTCTGAAATCAGATTCACCACAATATTCTATTGAAGTACCGAAATTATATTGAATAATATTCTACTAAAGTTCCCAAAAATGAAGATGTTAAATTATTAAACAAGCAAGTTTATCCAATAATATCCATATCACTCAATTGACTATATAAAAAATGATAGTTACGACGAATACATATATTTACATTGCTAAATATGCATATGAAAATCTGAAATGCATACATCCGCAATGTTTTTTTATATGTTCAGTAATTTTGTACGTTTGATTAAAATTTTGTTTAAGTCGAAATTGGACACAAATGTATGAGTGTCAGTAGTATTAGTCGATAAGTTATTTTTATCTGAATTTAGCGGTAATAATTAGTTTAACTAAATCAATTTAAAAAATACAAACTAATCGTTATATCTCGATAACTAATCGATTTTTTTAATAATGCATAATAAAGAGATGTATCGATAAAAAATGGTTAGTAAGTAAAAATTAATACATTTAATAAAAACAATTTAATTGAATTACATACATTTTGAAATGTGAGAGACTTATTTATAAAGAATTGCATAACCCTTTTTATATTAACATTTCGATTGTCTGCGTATTTTATATTTTTTTACAAAGGTTAAATGAATTTATGTACATATTCATATAATATGGGAAGACCTTTTATATTAATTGCATCTTTAATGATTGTCCTAATTTTTCTCCCCATGTGTATATATGTATTGTATATACCAAATTGAATACATACATGAATATGAAGAAGAATAAAATAAAGTTAATGAAAATCATTTAAGATTTAGTTTGATTCAATTTTCCATTTTTTTTTTATATTTGCTTTTTCATAATATGTTTACGTTATCGGTAAACTTGAAATTAAATCTATGGTGCTTTACTATATTATGGATGAACATATTATATATCATGGTGTGGTACGGGAGGAAAACTCGGGATAAATAATTATTATTTCCTTTACAGCTGGTGAACATTTTTGCTAGTTTGGCTTTTAATCGATTTGTATATATATTGCATTCAAATTTGCGATGAACAGAAAAATTGGGAAATTCCAATGATGTAAAATTATAATGCTCATTAGCATTCACGTTTAGCCAACTGTATATTCCCTATTTGTTTGTTAGAAAATTAATTTTTTTTAAACTAAAAACAACGTTTATCAGGATTCCGAAAAAATTTCTGAGTTTTCATATTTTATGTGGAAAATATGTTTTTATGTTCAGTTTTATTATTTTGTTCATTTTTTTTTTGGGGTAATCTAAAAAAAAACAATTATAATAGTGTGTAAAAATAATACGTATATGTATGTGGTGTTCTGTATATAAATACTAGTAATAATTAGAATCATCGTATTTAGAGCCATCGCAATAATAAACAAACAAGTAATGAACCATAATAGTGTTGTTTATATTAAAAATGTTACAAAATCGAATACATAATTTATTAACCTTAAAAACATAAGCATTAATCTGGAATTGAAAATAAATAAATATCACCTGAGTACAGATAAAATAAAATGTTTTACATATAAACAAATATATGTATAGTTAAATAGAATTTCCGCAATAGCTGATGATTTTGCCCCCCGCGAATTTCGCAATATGTATATGTAGGTAAGTGTAAACATTATACGATGCTCAAATATGCGTACATAAAATAATTATTTCAATGATTGAACCGAAGCGGTTAATATATTTCAACAGTAGATGAAACAGAATTTATTTGCGTTTAGTTTTTGCCAAAATCTAAAAAATTTGAATAATTATTTTATTATTTTTGTAATGTTAACTAAAAAAAAAATACGTTGTTTACAATTTAAAGAAAGATAATATACATTTATTTTCACTTTAAGAATTATTTTTTTTTTACTTTTTCCGTTTAAAGAAAAATTTCTTGAGCACAAAATAAACATTTACACAAGATTAGAGACATGTATATTATGTTATGTATATACATATATGTATATATATATATATATATATATATATATATATATATATATATATATATATATATATATATATATTTAAATGAAGTAATTTTGTTAATTTCTTATCAACTAAACCACGATAAGAGAGAGCAATTCATTTATTACATTTATTTTAAGTATACGGAAATACATTTTCTTCTACTGGAAAGTGAAATTATATTCATAAATCAAAACGGACAGAGAATCGTCATATAAGTTAGATGGTTGAATGTTTATGAAAATCACTATATTGGTAAGTTTTGAGTGAATGATTACTGTACGTACATATCATTTTTTTTTATATAAAAAAATGTTTTACTTTTTAGCTGTATAAATTTTTACGATGTGATTGTGTGAATGCTAATATTTAATTTGTCACAGTGTAAATATAATTTAATGCATTCATTTCATCTTACATACTTTTGGTTTGGTTTAGTACAAATTAAATATTTGCTCACTGATTAGTAAAAGATTTATTCACACTACCAACACATTTCTAAATTATGAAAATAAATTATTCAGCTAGAAACTATTAAGAATAATATCAATTATTTTTTAATAAGCTGAAATTAATACGCTCTTTAAAATAAATATTTATTTAAATATTTTGTGTGTTTAATGACCAATTATAACCGGAATTAATGTATTAAAGCAGCAACGTTTATCATCATCATATCATGTCATTCAATAATTGTCGAGCGTCCAGTGCGGGCGCCAAATTTAACACTATGTATGCATATTATATAATATATATTTCAAATAATTGTATGATTTTTTAATATATATTATATCTGTACGAGTATAATATTTATCCATCACTTGATAATAAACAAACAAATGCTTATGAATGACATTTTTTTTTCGCTTAGCGGAGCGATCTTTTAATTCTCATATATAAAATTTGTACTGAATAGGAGATTTTTTCTAAATATCAAGTATATACTTACATATTTTTACACTTAAAATTTTTTATAATCGTGTATCATGCACATTTACACATATATGCACACACAACATTTGCAAAAAATTAATTATTTTATATAGATAAACAGTAGGGAAAATAGGAATGCCTCTAATTTAAATTTGCCTTCTTTAAAATCTCACTGCAAATATTTTTTTCAGTTATTCAAAGGTGAGGATCAGTAATATTAGAGTCTATCTATTCAAAGTAAATGATATATGTTGTTTAAAATCGATAATCGATTTAAAAGTATATATAGGTATATGTATAACTTGTTGTTATGTTGTTTATCTATTTCAAATTGATTTTGCATGTAAATTTTATATTTACTATTTTTTATTTTATTTAAATATCAAGGCTAAGTTCATCGATCGATATAAATTCATTGTTTGGTTTATTTATATGATGATCTCAAACTATGTATGTATGTATGTATATATTGAATTATATTATCAATAAATCTGTATGACATTGAAAAAATATTAGCGCGATTGGTTTGTTGATTCTTATATATATCCATTTAATTTTAAACCATAATATTTGTTTCAACACTTCGCTCAAAGCCCGTACCTAATATTTATTTAAAAGTTAAGAATTATTCAATCAATATTTTAGAAATGGTTACCAGGTGCTGTAGAAACGGAGACTTTAGTTTACCACATTAGTCATTACAAATATCTATTTCGATTTTATTTGATCTTGAATGAGTCAATTTTATAATTTGTTCAGTTGTCACAAATAAACTGTATAGTATTATGTATACATATGTATGTATATATATAATAAAACATATACAGAAATTGTTCTAATGTATTTACACATTACACATTTTTATTAGTAGACTCAACACAATTTCCATTGTGATATCATGAAATTTTAGAAAATAAAAAAAACAAAACGTTTTTTTTTAAATATAATAAAATCATGAAAAATATCGCATAACCTAGTTTAAGTCAGTTCGTGTGTTAAACAAAAAAAAATATTTTAAAATAGTAAAATGATCATAAAAAACTACAGTGTTTTAACTGAAACATAAAACATTTTTCTTTGAACTAATATTCTAATATATTAACTATTACGACGTGTGTTCTGCTATGTAAATAAGTAAGTATGTACTGTGGAATTCTTTAAATTTTTCGAAATAAATCATAATGTTAAAAAACATGACGGTGAATATAAACTGTAGAATATTAATATAATATTTGTCCAGTGTCTAAGTTAAAGCCATGATTATACTATTCAAAATAATTATCGACTAGATCATTTGCGGTTCAAAATAACGAGTTAAAGTGTTTGTGAAAAATTGAACTAGTATATATATATTTTATTTTGAAGGTTTTGTCATGTCTCCTGGGAAAAAATTCAAAATGTCACCTTTCTCTGCCCAAACAACATATACGCTCGAAAAGTAATTATATTTTAATCAAATCAAACTCAAGAAGCAATATGATTCAGCACACACAACAAGGTAACTCTTAGCAATAATTTATTAATTATATTAATGTTTGTCACATACATGTTTTAATTTAACACATGCATACATACGTACATATGTATACATATGTAAATGTATACACATTGTAAAAATTACACACAAAAAAAGTAAAGCCGCGATAACTGCGAACATTAATTATATTACACACATGTGGGATTTTGTTTGACGCGACTAAATTGAAATAATTCTAACAATAATAATAATTTCGGAATATAATTTTAGTTTCATATATTTTGTACATAAAATAATCATTTGTCTTATGTTCTAAGATCATTAAACTATGTCTGTCTATATCCATAAGTCATCTTATACTATAAATGAATTTAGAAAAAATAAAATTAAAAATTGTGTGGGTATCGAGTTATAAATTAAGCGTAAAGCAGTAGTATCATATCTTGCGACTGTGATTTTAGATATGGCTACTGTTGTTGTCTGCTTAATAAAAAATGACAAAAAAATTTATAAATATTTGTAATAATTATGTACATATAAAACGTTAATTTATTGTGTAAAATTACATTGATCGGACGGAATGATGATGGTCACAATAGACGGAGAGGGTGTGGCATGCAATTGTAAATTCATTCATATATGTAAATAATATATATATATATGTATATATATATATATATATATATATATATATATATATATATATATATATATATACACATATGTAAATATATGCATTTATATAATATTAACAAAACAAAACATGTGCCAAAGTCAATATATGAATATTTAACTAAAGAAAAAAAAAGAAAATTCATGAAATGAAATTATGTGTTTCTGAATTCCGACAGCTGATTGTCAAGTATAGTGTCAAATATTTATTTTTGTTTATAGTAGATTTAGGGTCTATCACGAAATATTGGTTAATATTGAAAGTTTAAAATAGTATTAAAACAATAACTACAAATAAAAAATAGTTTGAGATTTATCTTTTCGATTGTAATACTAAAATTCGCAATTTTAATTTTGCTATTACTAAATTATGATATGTACTTTGTATCAAAAATAAAATGTAAATGTAAAGTCGTATGTCACATATCAAGTTTTTTATATTAAAAAACATTTTCAAATTAATTGTAATTTTGTTTTATAAATTTTTAAAATACAAATCAAATACACAAACTAATTTGACTTTCCTTTCTAAAGCCGCAAAATAATTCTTGTCACTTGAATAAAGATGTGACAAGAAAGTCATTTGGAGTGACACCTGTCGTAGAAAATAATTTTAGACATGATACATAAAATGGCATGATACGATCACGAGAATCAGGCCCTCTAAAAATTGATTAGTCATGAAAATCTATAAAAGTCAGGTTGAATGACCGCGAAAATTAAATATAGACTCATTATCCCGCATTATGATATCACTGCAACTCGATTGACGTTGCAATCTTGGAATTGCTTGGTTTTTGTATACGATTTTGAAAAACATAGTTTTATCATTTTATGTTTTCAAAATATGTACAAGCTTACGCCAGACAGATTTAAGAATGACTAATAACCTTAACAATCTTTATCAATTTCATATACATACATATATTACCGATGCTACTCTGTAACATTGAATTAATTTTTAATGGATTTAGAGTCCTTTGAAGGCTATTCAATAATACAGATTATTTAAATTACAACAAATCTACAGTTATCGTATAATAATTTATAGTTCTATAATAATAATTTTTAAAATTACTTCTAAGCTAATCAATATTTACAACACATTTTAGTGATTTAGGTAAACTATATTGTATTTAGACTGATCAGATATTTTCGAATGCAAATGCGTGTATTACAAAAGTTAAAATTTTTATGACGTTCCAACCACGCGCCACAAATAAATTTTGCGTTTCATCTATAGTTCATGTACTATAATGTTCATGTACTATTTTGACCTCAATCAATTCTTCAACTAATTTCGAGTGCTAAGCTCTCGATAGAGTGATTACTGTCTTAGGACTATGCATAAACAGCTAAATACTGTATATTTATATACCAATAAAGTCTACAAATTTGTTAAACATTGAAGTTCTGCATTTTAATTTTTGATCCAGAATAATTAAAATTCAATAATTTGACATATATTTTTAAATTTTGGTTGCCGTTTAAGAATTATGTATTAAGCAATCTACACATTTGACTTAATTCGTGGTTGGACAATAAATTGCTACAGCGAAAGCTTATGTTATATCGATTTCTAGAGGATTCTCCATTCTAAATTCGTTTGAACGCGTTCAGTACAAATATTTCAGCACAGCAGCACTGAACTTCTAACTTAACTTCCAATGCTGCCCAGCACACCTAGTTTATATTGGAACCTCATCACAGACTACTTAGTGTTGCTTTTAATTGTTGCAACTTTGTTCAGTTGATATTATATATTTCTTAAAACATAATATGTCTTTTGAAAGCTAAGAGGTAATTTTAAATTTTATTTTGAATTACACTCCATGTTTACATGTGCTGGAATCTCACTGTTTAAATGAAATTAAATTTTGAATACGCATACATGTTTATATTAAACATGGCTTGAATCTTGGCTTTATTTTTGGGTTTATTGGGTACTATTGATGTATACAGAGGTAAATATTAAAGGCGATACCACATGCAAATGTGAAAACGGCAAATTCGTACGGATTTTCCGTTTAAAATGCCACATCATAAATGAAACAAAATAAATGACATTTAGTTTACGACCATTTTAATTTGAAGTGAAAATTGAATCAATAAATAATTAAATAGTTATGATGCTATATCAAAACAAAATAAAATGATGATTTTGGTAAACGAGGGAGCGTTCGTTAACTTCAAAAATTATACCATTCAGTATTTTGCCGTCCGGATTTCAGCTTGAAAAAAAGTTTTTTTTAAATGAAATTGTATCAATTTCAATAAAATTTTGTAACAATATCATAGTTTTTGTTCATTAAAACTATTTTTAATTAACTTTAATGTTATAAGTCTAATTTTTCTGTCAAAACTTGTATTTGCCGGGGTTCAATGCCGGTCTGATCGATGTGGCATCGCCTTAAATAATCATGAAAACGGTATACAATCTGCCTACTATATTTTACGACAATTTACGAATTAGGTGTTATCCTGATATTATGTGAAAGTTCTCCAAACCTTTAATTGAACTAAAAAAATTAGTCATATTTAAGCTTAGATATGTATTCATTATTTATGATTTTTCATTCAATCTATAGGAAAGCCCAAATAATTCGATTTGAAAGAAATTAAAATTGACAGCTTATACATATGTGAGTTTTGAAAGATTTATTTTAGAAAGATCATAATTTGCAATTTATTATTAGTTTCCTATTACTTAATTTTTAATTTATTATAAATTATTGTTAAAATGATGTACAAAATAAAGTTTTATAGTTTGTACATATATGTACATATGTATATATTGTATATGAATGATTAGTTCATATAAATAGCAAGTAGGTTATACATGTATATACATACGAATATATATGAAAAAGCACACTTATAATTATAGTTATACGTGATCTTTTAAGTTTTAACAAACGATGATGTAGCCAAGATCATAAACGTACAGTATATAAAAAATATTACGAAAATTATAATTTAAAAGAATATCATATATAAGATATCCATGAATATATTAATATATAATACGCTCCAGTGATCGAGGAGCACTCATGTCTCATAAAGTTCATCCGCACTTATGTGAGATAGGAAATTTGTAGCATTTAGAATTTAGATTTAAAGACTCATTTAGTTCGACTGCTCGATGATATTCGGAGAAGAACATTTTGTGTGTTATCGATTTTATTTGACTAGTATATGGAATACATACTATGTTATATATATTATATATAATATACGCCTGATGAATGGAACATACCATGTTTTTTTGGTATAGGAATCACTCTGGTGGCGGAAATTATCTGTGACGATATTAAGGAAGTTTAAAGCCAAATAAAATTGTTTCGAAATATTATGAAATATCTCGTGACATATACCAGATATTTCTGGATTTCCAACAGGCACACAACTTTTGAGGCATAGATGTTTGAGTTGTCTAAGACAGTATGAAGAGCTGGGTCAGGATCAAAGCCAAATTGTTTATATGATACGGGGCAGCAATGGCTTGTACAAGTAACAACCTTTTAATATAATATATAATATACAACATACATAAAAATATAATAAATTCTATCGCAATATTGTATACTGAGTGTTGTGCAAATTTTATTAACAATTTAAATACAATTTTTCTTTTAGTTATAGAACTTAGACTAATATTTTTTTTAAATATAAATCTTAAATGCGGATCACACATACACAATATGGTTTTTTCATGTTATAATTTTTGACTTTATAAACAAACAAACCATGAATACTAAAATATATATATACATATATATATATATATATATATATATATATATATATATATATATATATATATATATATATATATATATATATATATATATATATATATATATATATATATATATATATATATATATATATATATATATATATATATATGTATATATATATATATATATATATATATATATATATATATATATATATATATATATATATACATACATATACATATGTATATGATTATATAGTATATAGCCATATAAATATATAAATATGGATCCTTTGGCTTTTTGTGGGGTTATTTTTCGATTACACACTAACATAAAATCAATTTTTATTAATCAATTTAAACAATAAACAGTGACCGATTGGTTGAGTAAATCATATGGGTTGAATTAAATACGGGAAAATGAGTAAATTCTGATATTGACTTACTTTGTTACTTAACAACACTATATTGGATAAAAATTAATCCAAATTCAATGCAAACAAAAAAACTGGAGTCAATTATTTATATTTCATTTTTTTTGTACCATGTTGATGATGTTGATGACAATGTTGATGATATTGAATTTTTATTTTATTTTAAATAACATAAATTTTCCATTAATTATCCCTAATTTAAAAAAAAAAAAAGAGTATAGACACAAAAAAATTGTCATTTAATATGTAATTTTTATTATTTATTGGAAAGTAATAATGAATGCAATAAGCCATGATGTGATATAAACCAAACTCGTAACATTGAAAAGCACATGAAAATCAAAGGTGTTATAATTAATGTTAATCGCTGCTTATCTTTTTCCGTGGTAAATGTCGTCAACCTTTTTTTTATGTTATGATGACAGTAAATTTATTTGACATTAAAAAAATGTATGAATGAATAAAATACATATGTGCTTATTACACAATATTCTATACTCAAATTGTAAAATTAATAATATTTCCAAGTGATGTTTTGAATCTGTTGAACATTTTGAATACTAATGTTATTTGCCAGAATTTTGTTATACAGAAATACGTCCACATCAATTTATATATATTGTGTGACCCTAAATATTTATTGGAATTACTTAGAGACAAAAACTAAACGTAATTTTTTATCAGTTACTAACATTATTTTGATAGTCGTTTTATGTAGTGACAAAATATATACATACGAGTATGTATGTATTATTCATATATACAACAATAATATGACCTCCAAAATTTTATTGTTTATATAAGAAAATGTCTTCGTCGATGATATATTGTTTGATTTTTAATAAATATTAACTAAAGTTCTCAATTGTTATTTTTTATATCCATATAATATACATAATATATATATATACATATATATATATACATTGAAAATAAATATGAGGCCCATATACACTATACATATATGTACATATATTAAGGTGGCCCTTGATCGTTACACAAAAATTAAATTAATTTTGATTTGTTTTCTTTTCTTATGTTGGATGACACCATATTTTATCTACAATACAATATTATGTAATTCCTGCTGAATCCATACCCAATGTCAACATATAGATAGATAGATTAAAAATTTAAAATCATTGAAGATAACAAGTATGTCGAAAGACTATCTATATATATACAAATATAGGTAATATGTAATTTGTCAGTTGTCACTACCGAATTTAAAAAAAAATTAACATTGTATGTATAGAAACATAATCCACAATCCCATTAAATAATAATATTTTATATAATATAATTGAGCATTTTATAATTAATTAACCTAGATTTATTATAATATCTCGTATGCCATATCCATACATATACATACATATATCGATAATATGAGTCGCGAATATTTTTGATAATTGTTTATTATTTTATTAGCGCTACGAGTATATATTATTTACTTAAATGTAAACCGCATATTATACGAGCATGTATATGTGTATAGGTAAAACAATAAAAATTTGACATTTAAACAAAATAAATAAATAAACTGAATTATGTAACACTATATAAGAATATACATACATATGTATGTACATGAGCGAGCACGTGTTTTTGTTTATTAATAATTATTCTCAATCGTCAAAACAAAAACTTTAGCTATATATGCGAATAAAATAATTTACAAAAATACATTAAAATTTGCATTAGAGATCAATAAAATATCTCATCAGAATAATTAATTATGATTCTGCTATTTATAAATTTAAAACTCATTTGCGTAGATACAGTGTGGTCTTATACGAACTACCATGCCAAATAAACATCGAGAAACTATAGTGCTACATATTCTTTTATACAACACTGTATAAATACAGTAATACAATCTACTTTATGTAGTTATAATTTTAGTTTCCTACACATACAATTTTACATTTTCATCATTTTTTAATTTTAAATTTTATTTCCTATTTTAATAAAAATTTTGTAACATTTTTTATTAATTATTTTAAACCACTTATAGAAAATTGGGCAAAACTTATATAATTTAATAAGCCACTTGAAAAATTTAAAACTATAAAGTTGAAAATTATCAGGCCATTTCCTATATAAAATAATGTGTGAAAATTTAAAATTTTTACGTACAATATCAATTTGATACAAATGATACCATGTTTGAAATTTTTGTTGTATTATCTCGCGTTTAAAGTATTTGATTACATTCACTTTTAAGTTATGAGTAAGTAAGTCGATTTTATTTTGTTTCTTTAGAATAACCTTTAAAATTATTTTGAGTTTGCATACAGACTATATTTTTATTTACGATTTGCACAAAAGTTCGAATTTTGTTCTCTTTTCTTTAAAATTTTGACCCAATCCATTTATCCGATATCATTATTACTCATTGTTTCTTATAATCTTACAAAATATAACGACGATTTTTGATTTTACATTTGGAACCAAAACAACATTTTTAACTTGATACAAATTTAAGATTATACCGGTTTACATAAACCAAAATATATAGCATTGATCAAATTAAATTAGAAAAAAATGTACATTGTCACCAAATTTAATGATTTATGAAAATTTTAAAAATCAAATCATTCGCAGAACGTGAAATATTTTTTCATTTCCGATTTTAATTTGATGAAATTGGTAGAATTTCAATAAATATTTCAATAGGTTTTAAAAGCAGAAATTTATCTAAAATTATAATATAGTTTCAAGAAATTTGAAAAGTTTCTAGGATTGTATTGAAATTGATAGTAAAATAATAAGATAAAGGAGAAGCTTATACATATATGCACAAAGTCGGTCTTGTGACGTTTTATTCATTTCATGGAACGTGAGCTAATAGACCTTGATGAACCTTGAAAAATTTTAGTGTTTACAATTTTTAGTGTCTAAGATTTGTAGATAGTCGAATTTATTGATTAAATATTAAAGTAAGTCAAAATGCTTTTCGTTACATTTCTTTTTGTTATATGGATTATATTCAATCGACGTTGCCTTGCACTAATAAAACAATAAAGCAAATAGAGATTTAACCAATACATTTTAATTTTATACATATACTTATACATACATAAATATTACTGTTGGATTTAATTCGGTTTCTTTGATTTTTGTGCCGTATTACTTTATAAGCATTTGTTAAATAATGATCAAATAATGCGTTTGATCAAAATGACGAACTTAAAAGTTTCGCCTTTACTCGCTTTGTTGTTCAAAATGGCGACAACATAATTACAAATGGGAATGGTTTGCCCATTTTGAGAACAATTTTCGACTAAAGCAGCAACTTGCGATTGTTTGAGAGTCACGAAATATTTGGTGCAAAGAAGTATCACCTGTTCTGTCAAATTTTACATTGCGGAACAGTGCACGTAAGTCTTTGCATTCATTGTACGAGTATATTATATATGTTAATCAATTTTTTAAAACTATTCGTTCAACACAGAAGCTATTAAATTGGTATATGATAGTGAATTTGAAAAGAACTTGAATTGGAATTGAACTTCAATCAAAATCCTACAGGTGCCATTCCAATAGCATTTATAGTAGTTATAGTATTTATTGCCATTTGATCATGTTCCACATTCTTGCCGTTTGATCATGATCTACATTGCTTTCATTTCTACATCGGCATTTCATGAAATCAACACAAAAATTGTGTTATTTTTTGTTTTTGTATCAAAATGTTAAACCAACATGGTACTTGGATTAAAATAATGATACAAAATCAAAATGTGGTACAATTGTTGTGTTGATTTCATGATTTACGATTAACGAAATGAAAACAACGTCGATCGTGATCTGATTCGGATCAGATCAAATGGCAAGAAATACGGCTAATAATAATTTTGATCGTTAGAAATTTTGATATATTTTGAATTTAATTAGTAGTACTGACAACTATTGGTATACCCTACTGTATTGCGCTATATTTGGTGACATCAGTGATATGATCTAAGACAGCGTTGTTGTTCATAATATGACAATTCATATGACAATCAGCAATATGAGATTGTTAATTTTTAATGAATGTACCGAAATTATTGATCTTTCTGATTTTAATCTGTTACGACATCTGTATGCATATATTATGACCAACTATCAAAGGTTATGTCATTAACCACATTAAATAAATTAACTACACAATCTACATAGACTACTAAGCTAAGGTAGTTTTTAAAAACTACATGCAAAATTACAACGCTGGCGAGGATATACGTAAATATTACTCGTATATTAGTTTAAAATTTATATACCTATATTATATTTATAAAATTTATATATATTATATTCTATTATTATTTATTATATTAGTTTAAAAAATAAACAAACGAATTGTGCAGAGAAAATATGATTTAGGGTGTCGATTATGTAAGCATTACGAGTTTCGAATTTACGACCAACCGCGATTAAAGGTGCATTTTTTTTATTCAAATATTTTCGAGTTCGAATACTGTAATGGATAAGAATTTTCTCGTTTATTCAGTAAAATCTAAATGAATTTAATTTTTTATCAAGGAATATCATACATTTAATGTTAAACTACATATTTTAATTCACTATTATCGAAATAATATTAAATTAAACTTTATTTTTCGATGTATTCGACAAAAATATGTCCCTTCTTTTCGAGTTCGTGTACTGATTTGCAGATTAACATTAAATGTACTATATTTATCGATAAAAAATTTAAATCGTTTAGATTTTACTGAAACTTATACTTACTGAAAAAATTCTTATACAGTACAGTATTCTAACTCGAATTTTTGAAAACTTTTTTGAACTTCAAGTCCTATATAGAACATCGGGAATAATAGTAGGAAATTTTATTTAATTTAACCAATATTTTTATTTTAGTTCTACCTATTTATTTGAATAAATTTTAACTTCTAACAATATATTTTGACGTTTATTGTCAAATAATACCGGTATTAAGCCAAATACAATGAAAAATGATTTGTTTAAAATATTTCATTTTATAATTTCTGTTTTTGTCGAGTTCCTGTACTATGATTTTATCGAGAACATTGAAAAATAAAGTTAAGTTTAATTTAATGTTGATAATATTGAATTAAAACATGTAGTTTAACATTAAATGTATCATATTTATTGATAAAAAGTTTTGGATTTTACTGAAAAAACGAGAAAATTATTGTTCAGAACTATATTCAAACTCGAAATTTTTTGAATAAAACTACCCGACTTTATTCGCCCCCTAAAAAAACGTAATATTCTCTTCTAAATGACAGATTATAACATCCGTTAGTACATTGTTGGATATTAATTAAGCTAAAAGTAATTAGGGCTTAAAAATTGTTAAATAATTTATTAATAAAATCAATTTTATAATTTCAGAAAAAATAACTCTAATTTATCAATGAATTTATTACTTAATCATTCGTGGTATTGGTGAGCTGAGAGTATTTTTATTCTATTTTTGCACTAACACTTCCAAGTATAAGCTATTAAATATAAGAGGGTATCTGAGACTTTACATACCGGACGCCTCGTCGGCTTTGAGCTCCAAAAATAATTTTCTTTGCGTAATATTTTAAATCATTGTAATCATTTGATGTTGTTAAAAACATTTACCTCTATCACAATTCATTTAAATATTTGTATAAAATTACTAATTTTTAACTGACAAAAATAACTTTTTATCCCTGTGAAAAAATAACTTTTTATCTACTGTAACTTTTGAAAGAAGCATGAAAGGCGAAAACACAAACAAAAACAAAATATAACATATTTGACATGATAAAGTCGTTGCTCGCCGTATGTAAGTATCAATTGCTTATTTGTGTGCACCTTAACAATTTTAACGCGAGGCGTCCGGTTTGTTTCGTTTATAAACGAATTTCGTTTATAGTATATAATTGTTGAAGTGATGTTGTATTGTCATATGGTATTACATCATATGAACACGACATTGTTGATTTGCGGTAGTGTGATTACAACCTTCGTTATCGCCGGCTCTATTGTTTTGTTGTGATTTCGGATTGATGTGTATTTGAATTTGTTTTATTCTTTTCTTCAATTATTTATTAAGAGACTGACATCGTGACTACATTAAATTAAACTTGTTTATATTTAAGTCGTGTTCTTTTGATTTTTTAAAAATCTCGATTTTTGCGTTCAAAATGATAGAAAAAAAATGAATCTATATTCGTAAAAATTATTAATTGATTGATTTATTTACGATTGGCCGACAATTTGATATGCGAAAGTTCATTTCAATATCACAAATGTTACTAATGCCAAATTGACATTCCAACATTTTTTTGGAGTTAGTAACATCCTTAAAAAACCAGATACAAAATAAACATTATTTGGGGTCAAAAGAACTTCAGATTAGCTTGACATATTAGCTTTTTATAAAGATGGTATTTGCAGTATGGATTTGAAGTATGGACGTCAAGAAGATGACCCTTCTTGAGAGAAAATACTGTTTTAGGTATGGTATAAACTGCTTAGTCACGTTAAATTAAATCATATTTTAATTTTATGTTGGCGATTGAATAGAAACTAATATGTAACTATATAAAGAGCTCTGAAAGAAACATTTTTATTTCCTAAGATTTTTGTGATCTGATTTTTTATTTAAAATGTATTTGAAAATTAGATTTCCAAATAAGATTGCAAATGTCGCACTAAGCGAAATATGATTAAAAATTATCATGTCTGTTTTAAATTAATAATGATCCGAGAGACCCTACAAATGTTTCAACCTAGGGTTTAAACGTTACGTCAATTAATTCCTGTTAATTTGTTTCTCATAAATCAAGTATTCAAATATGAGGAAAATCCTGGAACTAGGACAAAATTGAAGCTATAACACGAAATCAATCGGCTTCAATTCCAGTTGACATTTGTATATTGTTTTACTCCGCCCATAAACTTATCCCAATTTTCAATATTCGATTATTCCGCAACTAGAATTTACCATAAAAATTGCTATAATAAATTCCTTGTGAAAGTTACCATTATTATACTCTTCAAGAATGCAGTTAATAGGGGTGGAAAATACAATAATGAATAACGGTACAGGAATTCATACGGAAATTCGTATTTTGAACTGTATACAGTATAATTATATTTGTATTATTTCTTTAGCGGATAAAATGACTTAAGTTAAGTTATAGTTTCTTACTAAACTGCACAAAATTTCTCTTGGATTATATTTTGTAAACAACATAAAAATTCTATATTTTTATATAATTAATCATCCATCAAATCCTCAAAAAATTATTATACTCTGAATATTTACGGTAAATCTGTGTACAAAATAATTCAAGTGTCATATTTCTAATACCGAAAAAGGAAGTAAAAGTTTTTTGGATTAAAACCAATTTCCATTGATTGTTTGAACAACTCCATATTTATGTATACATATATATAAATAATACTTTAAATAGGTATTGTTCATTTTTAACTATAAATGTGTACAGAACATATTATTGAATGGTGAGCTAGCGAACATAACAATTACCTAATAGGTACCTAATATGCCAATATAAAAATTAAGGACGTGACTTGAATACTGGTTTACGTTTGTAAAAAGTTGTCTTCGATATCACCACAATCAAAAAATTGTAATTTGCTTGTGGTGTAGTATGTATAATAGTCGTAATGGTTAATTTACAATATTACATTGATGCTAATATATGTAATAAATGCAATTTAAGTAATAACGAATATAACATCTGTATTTATTTGTGTATATTATAAGGGAACAAAAAAAATTCTTATCACTTGATTTAACCAAAAAATCAAGATCATAGAGTTTTCTAGGGATCATCTTATTTTTTTGTTCAAACCACGATTAAACCTAATTATATGTCTTTGCATCCATCTTATCATTATATTATTCGTTTATGTTGTTGTATTTTATACATTGACTGGTTTCATCTATCTTTAAAGTTCGCCATAAAGGTTGAATTACAATGATGTAGATAACAAAACCGAAAATATTTAATTGTTGCTAAATTAAATTTTATTATAATTTGTTTAACAGTGTACAAGCCAATCATAATACTTCCGGAGTATTATTAAATAAATAATTCTTGGATATGTAGGTAACAAATACATACATATGTATATGTACATGGATGTATAATAATTATGTCTTAAACTTTAACGTCCTATGTGCACATTTCTTATAAACGTTTGGATCTCTTTTGAAAACGAATACTTTTATCTTAAAAAAAAATTCTTTAAAACAGGTTTAGTCAAATCATTGTTTCATTAAAAATAGTCTGTGTAAAAAAGAATGCATAAAAAAAGAATCGCGAGCACAAGAACCTATCACCTTTATTTTTATATATAACGCGTTTCAATTTTTTACTAAATTTGAAGTTTCTTAGAAAATAACTTTGATTTATTATTGAATACCTCTAATAGTTATATTTTGCATATACACACATATATACATTTGTATTAACCATTATTAATAACATATAAATTCTTAATGTGTTATTACGTCTGCGCTAAAGATTTAACCAAATAAAATTATCTTGTCTTCCAAGAAGAAGGCATCTACATGTACATATTAAAAAATATTTATTTCATTTGTTTTCGTTTTAATTCTTTTTTTAAATAAATAAATATAACTCAATATGTCTATAAAAGATTTTATATATGCAGTTGGATGTTTTTTATTTATATAGTTTTATTTATAGAAAATATTGAAAAATTAACGCCGAAGTCTTTCTTTTTCTCTGTCTGTGTATCTTTACAAATCAGTGACAGTTAAATGCAGTTTTAAATAAAATATTTTATCAGTCAGTACTACAAAAGTTTTGTAGCACCCCCCATTGAAACAGTTTTACGTATACCCTATTTTTGATAAGCATATATTATTAAACTATTTTAATCTATTTTATTAAAGTACCTTGAGCCGAGCCTTGAGCTTCTAGTACTTGACATTTTATATAGAACAGCGTTTAACTAAGTAGGCATGTAAGTTTTAAGAAAGTGACATATTAACCAAATTTGTAAGGTCATGGCCTAATTTGATTATTTGCCAACTTCTTTACAGGCACGGTTTTGTACATTTATTTGAAACGGTTAGCAAAATTAAAGTCAAACAAATAACTCATTTTACCATCTTAAATATAAATTTAAACTTATCCAATATGAGAGAATCGAGTATAAGACTTAAGATCGATTCATTCATCGATTAACTTACAACTTATAGGAAGTTAGGAATCATATCTACAGACAATTTATCACACTCACTACAGTTCATTGACTGCATTGAAAAATATTGGTTTAATTTACATTGTGTGTATATATATTCACCAAAAAACAGGAAGGCCAATTCGATTAGAGTTCATCTTATCCGGTATATTATTATAACGAAAAGGAAGCGTATTTTTTAATCTTTTAACCTAATTATATTCTAAAAACAGATTTCATGCTTTATTTTTAATTAAAAAGTTGCAATTTTCTTATAAATTCTTATCAAGAATTTAAAAAAAAAATAAAATTTTAGATTTTTTTTTAGTTGATAACAATTTTAAAGATTTCTAAAAAAAACTTGACACTATGGCCAATTATCACCAAAAAAAAAACTCACAAAACATTCAAAACTTTTCATGGATCAATAAAATCAGTTTGGTTGATAACCAATCCATCACTTAATTTATTTTAAGAATTTTAATTAGCTATCTCGGGCTGGTGCATGACCTAAATCCTTTGCAATTTTTTTGTTCTTGTTATAAATATGACTAACTTGCATTAGATATTACTTATTATCAATTTTAGCAGGAACATTATAATTATTTTTTTTATCAAAATGGGAAATGAACTAATTTTGCATTTGATTTAAAAGAAATCAATTCAATCTTTCAAGAAGTCGCGGTCATTTATTTGTCGAAGTGTTCGGAGATAAACGTTAACATAAAGAAATTGATTTACCTTGGAGTAGACACTTTGAATTCCAAAAACTGTTAAAATTATACAGGCGGCAAGAATACCACATCCAAGATGACGGGGCTTAAACCCCATCTTGGAATTAAAAAAAATATTATCTTTTCAATTCGTTAGAGTTATACCACTTAAATTTTCCACAAACAAAACAATATTCACTTCGATAAAAAAAAATAATTGAAAAAATAATAAAAATTATAATTTTTTTTATAAATTATTATTATTTTTTTAATTTTAGTTTAGAAAATATTGACTGGTGTGGACACCATAACCGTACTCAACCACGATCAAATCAAAACTGAATAGTGATGAATTTTTATAACAGTTTTCTGGTTAAAGTTTTTTATTCTTTCTTTTTCATTTTTATAATTGTTTTGTTACTTTTTTTTTCTTTTCGCTTATATATGTTTAATGTTGAGAAATGAGAAGAACAAGAAAAATCACAAAAGAAAAAAAAGAAAAAATTGTAAATATCGCGATTTTTTTTTATCTCTTTATAATTTCTTCGTTTGTTTCATAAGAATATTCTTCTCTTTAAAGTGTTTGTTTTTTCTGAGACACATGATCAATCTATTGTGAAAAGAAATTATAAAGTGTATGTTGAGTTCGTGCGAAGAAAAGTGAAATCTTACATACATATTCGTCTAAATTCTTAATCGAGTTTGTTTTTTTAATACTCGATCGAAATATCTATTTTTTATAATTTTTATGCATATTTATTTAGTATTAAGTTTATTTTTAGAATTATAAACATTTTTAAGATGTTTATTTTTTATATATTTAACAACTAACATATACTATTAAGTTGTTTCTCTATTGGCAAGATAGAGCCATACAAACCAGTTTGAAGTACTAATAAATCTTTAAACATAAATCAGTGTCATACCCGTCAAACAATTTTCTTCCATTCTGACATTTTCGTCTGTAAAAAGGACGAATTGAAAATGGAACAATTGCTCAAAAACTAAACATAGACGAAATGGAAGATAGATTCAAATGAAAGACGGACACGGCTGTCAAGTGAAATTTGAAATTCAACATATGTACACGAATTTGTACGTAAACTAAACACGTAAAACAAGTTTTGTTATTTTGACTATCAAAGGATTTACTATTGATTTAACGATCATATTAGAGACAAAATAAGTTAACAGTCGGCCAATTATGCAGTTATTTGTGCATTTAATCCTTGCCGGAAAATGGACGGTACATTTAAATTACCACAAGTTTTAAATTAAAACCATTGCTGAGTAAAAATGTAAAATATGTTATCAAAATCGTTCAAAGCTGCGATTGCAATTGATGATAAAGGCTTATCTTCTCTAATGAAGGACAATTTCCGAAATAGACGTGATTTTTCCCGTGTTTAAGAATATGACATACTAGTTATGGACATTCCCGTCTGGAATAGGGAGTATAAAAAACGTAATTGTTTTTAAATTTGTATATAGTGGAAAACGGCTATCAAATGAAATTTCAAATACAAACTAGAGACGGATTTGTATATATTTTGGAATTTCATAGACTATCTTCATCTCTAATGGTCGTATAGTCAAAACTCAATCTTTTTCTGATTAGAAATTGAAAAATTGTTTTACGGGATCATGAATTTTCAAAAAAACACATACGTCAAATTGCGAATAAAATCTACTTTGATTAAAGGGTACATAGTACATACTGCATTCACACTTACATAAAAAAAAAGTGGAGTTTGATCCATTGTGCGAATACAATTGAAATTTAAAAAATTAACTGGACAAAATTGTAGTTGATTTAGCCGTCGTTTGGGGTATGATTTTATTAAAAAATTGCTTGTATTATTTTTACATTTGTCTTTTGTCCAACTCATTTGTTGTGTCCTTGTGCTCGTAGTTTTTGGAAAATTGATGTGTATTAAGTCTGGCTTATATCATTTAGAACTAGGATCCAGCGACCTCTTTCCAGAACAGTCTCGGTAGATCTCGGATCCAGAACCGTCTAGGTAAATCTCGGTGTAGTTTATATCTCAGTCCTTGAAGACATACTTTGTCAAATGCGCGCGCTTATATTTTCGAATCATATTTTTTTATTTTCACGTACATCTTCAATTATGTGTACATTAATTTTTTTATTATTGGTTTGAGTCCTTGAGCAAATTTGCGAAATTGCATTTCAGTCGTCTGTAAAATATAACTTTACGAAAATTCGAATTACCAAAATTTTAAACATTTTGGTTATCAAATTTAGGATGATTACAATATACACTTGCAGTTACTAGCCTAAAGTTTTCTAGGCAGCTAACTATAATTAATTAATAAAAGTTGATCTCTGACTGATTTGAATTTTGATAGTATATGCGGACAAATTGAAAATATTAGTGGGTACTAACTAATCTAGAGGATGCAGCTTATTGTTTGTTTATGACTTTAACATTTATTGAAATATTCGGTAGCTATCCTAATATTTGTAAAACTGTTATGATTATTAAATTTCATCGCTCCAAACTAGATGTTTTTGTATGAGACAAGTATGAGTTAAAAGTAAAAATTTTGAATCAAAAAAAATCCTTGATTTTAAATTTAAGCCCTTATTCTGCATAAAGTATCCAATCTGAGAAAATATAAATTAAAACTACAAGTTTTTCACTAACTAATATCATTAAAATTAATTTGTGCAAAACACTTTTTAAACTGATTTACGTAGAATTCTATAGATCCACCAATTATTGTTAATGAAATCAAAGATAAATGCGGCTACAGAAATTTATGTAGTGTAGTGACCACTTCTAAAATCTGTTGTGCCATTGTCCCTATAACCAGAGATCATGTATTTTGTTTCGGCCTCATTGATCTGGAGTCCAACAAGCGAATCAAGTATTATTCTCATAATAGTTAGAAATAATCATCAGAAGCGAAATTATTTGATCCATGACTGATCGATTCGAATGAAATCTTCCTTAATATTGTCTAACCAAGCCCTTCGCTAGACTTTACTTCGCCATATTAAACGAATGAGGTTGAAAAGACAAATCCACAAAGATTCCCCACCGAATACCACGATCTCCGAATTAATGCAGAGCGGTTTGGTTTTAAGCTCTACATGGCCCCAGTGAATTTCTCATATGATGGATACTCAATGCAAATCCTCACTGTCTGTATTTGAGGTGATTCAACTACAGTCTGTGACGCATGATCAACACAAAACAGGGCGGTCCTTTATAGAAATTACGCGAACTGCGCTCAGTGTTTAGTTGTTTCTTTCAGAATCTCGGCCTTCCACCATTCTTGCTTCTTTTGTCTACAAATCCTCTTAGCCTCTCTCCTAGCAAGAGCAGCCTTATTTTCCCTCGATATTGTGAGACGTTGCTGCGCTTCACTATGGGCTATATTTTGTTGCTCGACTGCAAGACGACACTCGTCATCAAACCAATCATTCTTGAGTCTGACTTTCACAATACCTAAAGTCTCTTGAGCAACACTGACAATGGAAGTTTTCAGTATACCTTTCAGACAGAGTTCACAGAATAGTAATTAGCTAGTAAGATCCTGATATCGTATTTGATGGTCTTCATTTATGAGACATCCACAATCGAAACGTTCCATGCGTGTTGGTGTTCCCAGACCTGTACGAAAACTTCCATTGTAGCTTTGAACCGGCAAAATAATGATCGCTGCCTACGTGTTTAATGCTGACGAATAAGTTCTCACATCCTGCAGAATCCGAGCTTGCCCTTTGGAAATTTGCACGTTTACAATTTGGCTGCAGGATGTTTTGCCAGCATATGGGTGCAGGTTTCCAAATGTTCCTGCTATGACCTAAGATCGTATGCAATTGCAAAGTACTGTATCGGTCGAAGTTTCGTGTCAAGAGTATGCAACTATGTTTTCACACAAGTCAGCCTGATTTGCCACCTATCTATCAGCTCTAGCATTAAAGTCTCCAATTACAAGTGTAACATTATGTTCGGGTATAGATCCCATCAGATCGTCCAAGTCATTGTAAAATGAGTCTTCATCTTGGAGCTGGCTGACTTCTATGGGCGCGTGTACACAAATTATTGACAGGTTGGCTAACTTTATGCACAATCGATAATTGACTGCGTAGAAATCCAGAACAGCTTTCTTTACCTGCGGCCTAAGAAAAAGCCCAGTCCCAAGATTTCCCAGGTCATATGCAATGTAGAGCAACTTATAGTCCTGGAATACATGGTCTCCACTTTTAGGCCATCGAGTTTCTTGAAGAGCAACGAGTTCATGCATATGACTAGGTCTTCCAACGTTCCTGGTTTCCTAATTGACTGTACGTTCCACGGGCCGATGTATATGTCGTATCCGGGTACTTGAGCGGCGGTTCGGTGTTGGTGTGGCTGTATCATTTTTTCCTATTGTTGACATTATAAACAATTGATTTTACGGATGAGGGTCGTCAACTCAGCGATCCAATCGTTCAGTCTTCTCCTACGACTATAGCAAATGATAATGTGCGGTGGTATTCGTGCAATTAAGATTTACGTGATACGTGACCACTGACCATATAATTCTCCCCTTATTGTATGGTCAAAATCGATGGCAAAACAAAATAATTCAAATCTTTAAAAAAACAAACTATATATTATAGATTATTTTCACGATTCGGTGTGCTCTCAGCGATGTACTAACTTATATGGATATCTCCTTATAGGAATGAAATAACAAAAGAAAAGTACATATTCCAAAAATGAAAGAAAGTTTTAGTATTCTAATTACAAATGCCAGAAAAACGTCAATATGTTAGTCGCCGCATATTGTTTATGCACGAAACAAGAATTCCTTTAAAACAAATTATGATATCGTTTCCAGATAGATCTTCTTGTGTGTAAATAATGTTCTAGCATACTTTTAAATTGTGAACCTAAGCGTTCAGATAATATTTAATATTTGCCAGCTGTATAATGTTATCAATCACTAATCTAACGTCTTCTTCTCGGTATACGATCCTTCAAATCATCGTAAAATATTGGGCGTGGACTATTGCAAATAGTACAATTTAGTATTTGTCTTAACAGTCAGTATTTATATATATAGACCACTAAAAAGTAAAATTTAATAAAAAAATACCACAAAACAAAACAAAAATTGCGCCAAAATAAACTTATATAATGTGATAAGAACAAATGATTATGACCTCAACAGTAGATCATTGACCACGTAAAGCAATAGTGAGTGCGGTTATCTATAATGCTCAAAAATATGTTTATCATGATTATTTTACTTATCACAGAATTTTCAATCGATTTAAAGTGTTTGAAATTACAAATACAAATTCAAATCGTCATGTATATGTACATAAATTTGTTGATTAAATAGAATTACCGATTACAAATTTGTAGAATATTTTCTCAAATAGTAAGCTTTAACAAAGCATGTAGTTTTAGTATATATTTTGCGGTTAACCGAGTAAATGATTTTAATTTTGGGTGGGTTTTACATTGTAACAACTGATAAGAGAAATCTACTTAAATTACGAATAATACCACTGTAAAATATTAAGAAGTTCTAAGAATTTTTGCATTTCTCGTAAATAAATGAATAACTGTATATGCTCATTAAAGAAGAAACGCTAACGCCCCATTTTACTTTAATTTATGACATTCTTAGTACGAGTATACATATTATACATAGCTAAAATATGAACATTCTTAAGATAATAGCTACATATTTCCCGCTTTTCTTTTTTTATTATTTAAATTAAGGAACCTATATGCTCCGCCTAGAATTAATTTGTACGCATGTACAGATATCCAGCACGCATTATTATAAAAATATATAGTAAACATAACAAAACACGTGACAAGTGGTTGACAAGAAAACTAAGAAAAACCAAAACAAAATTCATTCAAAAAATCAGTTACATATAAGATTTTACCAACACGTGGAAATAAGTTAATATTGCGCATGACAACGAGTTTACAATGCAAAATGTATAGTACTAATTCCGTTTAATTCAAATGGTGAAATAGAGATACCGCTTTTACACATTGTTTTTATACAATAACTAATCTATAAACATAATCTGTTATTATTTCACTAGGTTGTACTGTCGACAGTATAGAGATTTATTTAATTTATTTATGTTTAGAAAAACAAAAATTAAAATTTGATGTAGTCAGTCTACTTTTCCACTTACAGTACTACAGCACAAATCAAGTACATTGATTATATTTCCATATTGGCCGTATTAGCCCTTATATACCAAATAATTCCGTATTGGCCCTTATATACCAAATAATTTTACGCCAGAAATATAAAATGTTTTAGATTATGTGTAAGTAAATTATACATAATTATTTCATTGTCGTTATGCCGCGAAATATAGCATTCCTATCATTCTGTTGGTCAAGAAAAATCTAGACCTCATAGAATCCCCATGTTCTTTAAATATATTTGTTTTTACGCATGATTTTTTTTTTATGTGTACATATTCGTAAATACTTATGACACTGATCAACATAACAATTAGAGGGTTATGCAAATTATTCATTTTCTTCTTAACTGTATGACTCTACTTTACTGCATGACCTCTCAATTGGAATGAAGTGGGAAAAGTTTTTATTTTCCACGGAAATCTAAGTTTTTCATGTATACCATATATGATATATATGTACCTTGCATTCAAGATGGTTAAAAAATTATATCCCTTAATAGATAAAAATATTTTTAAAATAAATTATTAATCACAAATGTGTTTCGATAAGTCTTACTCGTATATCGTTGTTTATAAATGGAACTGTTCATGAATGGAACTTAATCAATTTTATGAATGGAACTATTCATGGCAATTTCTATCCTTGTAAAGGGTGTTTTTTTAGAGGTTCGCAACTTTGAGTTGGCAACACTATTTTATTTGACAACCCATTTAACAGCTTATAGTTGCTTTTTGTTTAGTTTGGTTTGACATTAGACAATTAACAATTTTATTAATATTGATGTTGTCATTATTGATATTAATGTTGAATTTCCATTCTAAATTTTGTTCTCCGATGAAGCCTATTTTTGATTGAATGGGTACGTAAATAAGCTGAATTGTTGCATTTGGAGTGAGGATAATCCACAACCTTTTGTCGACACACCATTACATCCACAGAAATTTACTGTTTGGTGCACTTTATGAATTATGGGCTGGCGGAGTCATTGGTCCATCAAAAACGATTCGCCGAGTCATTCATGCCTTCAAAAACGATGATAGTCAGAATGTTACTGTCAATGGTGAGAGGTATAGGGATATGATTAGAATTTTTTTCGTACCTCGATTAGCTGGCATTAATCTTGCTGACATATGGGTCCAACAGGACGGAGCCACATGCCACACAACGCGCGCTACAACTGATTTACTCAAAGAAACTTTTGATGAAGGAATATTTTCGCGTAATGGTCCAATTAATTGGCCACCAAGATCGTGTGATTTAACCCCATTGGATTATTTTCGAACACCTGGAAATCAACATTTGAAGAGTTATTGGCGAAATCAATCGAATACCTGGAAATCAACATTTGAAGATTTATTGGCGAAATACGGCCGCAAATGCTGCGAAAAGTTTGTGAAAATTGGTGTTCCAGATTGGTATAATAACCATATTGCGCCTTGTACGCGACAGCCGTGGCGGCCACATGGCCGAAATCAGATTTAAACATTAATATGCATTGTTGCATCTCGGAAGCCTGCATGATAATCATTTATCCGTCCAATGCCGTATATGCAATATGTTATCCAAACCAATCTCTTTTGGAGGTAATTTTTCCTTTTTAAATTTATATGATCATTGATATCTTTGGATGGTCTACCCACTCATATAGGGTTAGCGAACTGTATCAACGTTTCTGATAATTCAGTTTTGAAATCAGCGAGACCAAATACTTCCCTGTCCTGCAATACCATTTTTTTCCGATCCTTCTAAAATTTAAAAAAAAATATAGTTTACCAAAATGATCTTAAATTTATTGCAAATTACGTATATAATATCCAGGCATTTGCAGCGGTTACATCCAGCATATGGTAAAACACTCTCATGTACCTCTTTCTGGGTCGCATTTTCATTTTATACTGTCCCAATTTTACGTCAAAAAGTTCTACATCGCTCTTGAATTTGTTATATATTTTCATAATTGTACGGTATTCCACATTCAGGGATGGGCGAGGTAGACTACTCCAAGTGATCTACGCGGTTGTCGACACGTAAAGTATTACGTAGATTATCTTTCAATATTTATCGTCATGTAGCTAATGTCAGCGTGATGTAGATAACATCAATAACCCACAACAATTTTAGCATTTTCAAATCCAATGCCCTAGTTTTTGTGTTTAATAAAAGGACGGTTTTAATTAAGCTAAATAAAAAAATCTTTGACATTTTCTGTGATAAAGTCATGTGAAGCACAAATCATAATTTTTAACACGTCTTCGTAATTTTGGAGTTGTCAGGCATATTTTTCGACAACCACAAATCAGCTGTTCTGGGAATGAACGCGTTATACTGATTGAGATATTTTGGCTAATCCATTTTGAGATCTCATTTATAAATTTTTCGTCAAAAATTAACTTTACTATACTCAGCATATCTTTTATGAAAGAGTTATTGGCATCTACATATTTTGTTTTGGTCATACATTGAAGCCAATAAATTAACAAATACATCACAATAGATTTCCATGGAGTTTTACAAGCTGAATAAATTGAATTTGGTTACCTAAATTTTAAATAATAGCATTTTGAAAATCTCCAAATTTCATTATGGAACAATTGCGTAGTCAGTTGAAAAATTCGATCTAATCAATCTGATAAAGAACTAATGAACAGGAAACCAACTGCCCATATCGACCTAAAGGACGAGTGTCTAGCGACTTTTATTTGTTGTAAATATATTTTTCACCATTAAAAATACCTGTTCATTGGCTGTTGATGTAGAATTTTTTATAAGGAGCTAGCACTTCTAAATTGTCCAATAATTGATTTCGTGCGTACCACCAATATCTTGTTTTGATAAATTTAATTGCTTTCTCAACAATTACATTTTCTATTCGAAGTTTGAATGATGGCTAATTCAAACACCACATCAGAAAATTATATGTTGTCCACGGACATTCCTCTTATTACATTGACTCCGATATAAACGTATTAAAATCTGTTCAGAGACATCCGTTTCGGAGACATCCGTCGTAATCACCAGTACGTAAAACTCAAAAAAACAGAAAAATATCTGTGTACCAAGGTATTCGATACCCGATAATACAAGCCCTTTGTGCGATTGTAATCATTTCCAGATATAGCACTATAATCAATGGAATCGAAAAATAATAATTATCAAAAAATAATTTATAATTCATGTTTGATGGTGCTGGTCTTGAAAGACATATTAATTATCATTACATTGGAACCTGCTCCTAATTCCTAGTTCAATACGTGACACTTTATCGTGGTTTTTGTGTTGGCCGCAAGTTCCACAAAGCACAAATAATTTAAATCCCCACTTGTGGGGTCTAGCTGGTATATATTATTTCATAAATCAAACATAATCGGATCTTGGTGGTCCATCAATGGATAAACATTACTGCAGTGAAACTTTCTGAAAATTATCAATGAAGCTATTAAACAACGGGTTTAGCTTGTGTGTTTAAAAGCAATATTATTGCTAGGATTTTTTTGAAATCCATCGAAAAACTAAAAAAAAAATTGGATGGTGTACTCAAGTCCATTTGCTCTTGGAAGCTCGCGGCTTCCAAGAAATTTGAGTTGTTCTGAAGAAATTTGGAAATATTTCGTTTTCCAAATGATTCCAGCATATCTTTCTTTTATTTACATCAATTCATTTAAAGCAGAGATGGAATCGCTATTCAGGCACATCATCGGCATAAATGATTACCATATTTTCAATATTATATCTATCATCTGTTGGTTCGGGGACAATCGAGTACACAACGTTCGATTGCTTATTTTCATTGAATTTCTCAGTGATTTTATTAACTTAATTATTTTAATAACTAATTCACCCAAAACACTGCGATTTATATAGGATAAGACAATGAATCAATATATTTGTAGTACGTGTGATATGATCAACTATACAGTACAGAGTTTTTCGATCATTAAGCTTTACCATCAGGCTTTACTATGGATGGAGTCTGCGCATTTACTCAAACACACTTGACTCGGTGCCACGGTTGTTTGTTATCAGTCATAGTGTACGATAATGGTTGCATAATGAGGTAAGAAAGATATACTGCTTTATGACTCCCAAACTGAGATCCCATTGTTCACTACACTATCGCCCGATAATATCATTGACCTTATAGTACTCCGGTGTGTATAGTCAAAATGTCTTATTCAGATTTAATTTCAAAGTTTAATTATTTTCTCCATTGCTCATACGTAAACAAGTTGCTTTTTAAAATCTTCATATTCCCTAGAAAATCTTCATATTCCCTTTTGATGATTTTGATTGTTCTAAACACACATGACTTTGTGTTGTTAAAAAGATTGCTTATGACTCTGTTTATTCAGCTGTTGCCCATCATAATAATAACTCTGCCTATCGCTCACATACATAGATCCAATAACTATTTCCTGTATCTTCTTTATATGTATCGATTCTATATTTCTAGGTCATGCTAGTTTCTGAATATGACTATTTTCAGCCACATGATTTGCGTCTAGAGTACTATTTCTTCGCAGATTATTTTCATAGTGGGAGTTGTTAAATAAACGTCCTCTTATATCCTTCGTAAATGGTATGGATGAAATCTGTTTGGGGAAGGTTTATCCAATAAGGGATAAAAGTATATTTCCTCTTCGTTTTATTTAAGGCTCCCGTGGCTAGAGGCTCCCATCGATATTTTTCATTACAGATTCCTCGAAAGTAGCTCTCCTCATTAATTTATTTAAGTTTTTTTATATTAGGATTACTGTAAAAGGTGAAATTTGTGACTAAAATTTGTTAAATGTTAAAGTATAGGGTTTTCCAATAAGCGGTTTCATTTTGATATTTAAAAAAACGAGTTTTATTTAAGAGGAATCAATTAATGTTTATTTCATTGTAACGAGGAAGGTAAGCCATTAACATTTGAAAGCGATATCAGCCAAATGGCCGCCACGGCTACGATTGCAGCACCATATCCTTTTCATGAAATTTTCCATGACCAATTGGCACATTTGCGGTTGTATGTCCTCGATGGTAAAAAGCATAAGGTGTGAAATCACAAGAGCTCGGTGGCCAATTGTAATCTCTTCTTCGAGAAATAACACGGTCAAGAAACTTTTCTTGCAAAATTGTGATTGTTTCGTTGCTTGTGTGCCACGTAGCGCCGTCTTGCTGAAAATAAACATCGTCCACATCAATATCTTCCAATTCCGGCTCGGTAGCGCAATCCATTCACCGTAACAGTTGCACGAGCCTCATATTCGAAAAAGTAAAGTCCAATTACACCGCCAGCCTAAAAACCGCCCCTAACAGTGACACGTAGAGGATGGAGATGATTTTCAACAATCATTCTTGGATTTTCTGTGCCCCAAATGCGACAATTCTTCTTATTAACGTAGTTTCCGAGGTGAAAATGGGCCTCATCACTCAAGATGATTTTTCGATGAAACTTCGCATCATTTTGATGCATTTGACGGACCCAATCAGCGGAGATACGACGTTTATGGTGATCGACCGGCTTGAGTTCTTGTATTAACTGAACTTTAAAAGCCTTAAAACGTTAGTCTTTATGCAAAATACGGTGTAATGTCGTTTGTGGAATGTTTAATTCGAAAGATCGACAAGGAATCAACAAACCTGGCTTTTCTTCAACGCTACGGGCTACAACAGCAATATTCTCAGTTGTTCTTGAGCGTCGCACACGGTTTCGATTCTTCACATCACTAACTTGTCCCAACAGCTCAAATTTTTCAACCAGTTTCACAATTACCGGCCGAGAAGGTGCTCCACGTCTACCAAAAAGTGCTTTAGTTTTGCGAACTGTGACTGCAAAATTTAAGAATTTCAATGCGTTGTTGACGCGTGTATCGTACCATTTTTAGTAATGGCGTAGTTTTTACTTGTCAAATGTCAAAAGATGACAGCGTCAAAATTGACAGCTGCCCAAATAGCAGGCTATTCAAAATGAAATCTCTTATTGGAAAACCCTAAGAATTGATAAAGGAAGTAATATGTACCAGAAACCTATCTTCTATAATTAGAAAAGTATAATATCACAATACGAAAGTATTTTAACATTATTGTTTATTTAAATGAATGTTGATTTTTATTTATAAACATTTATAAAAGTTTAACTTAATTTAAAGTATTTTATATTCACCAACACTTTACCATTTGCGCTCATTGTACATTTGATTTGTTTCAGGTGAACCACATTATAGATGTTATTCTCCCTTTCTTCTTTATTTGGAACAATATAAAGATTTTGGCAAGCTTGCTAGTTTCGTTTGTGTCCGTTTCTTAAATCCCTTATACTCCATCAAGGTTCTCTTATATTCCGTTATCATTTGAATTCCTCTTTTTTTCTTTTTTTTGTAAATCTATGAAACTCTTTCATTTTACATCTGATTCTTTAGTTATTTCCCAGAGTCCATATTTTTAAGTTCTAATTTTGAAACATTATTTTCCTTGATGACCTCGAAGAAGGGGTCCAAAATGGGTTTCCTTTTTCATTTGGACCATTTCCCACATATTTATTAACATCATCTCCTACAATAATCTCCTTTTTATTTAAAAAAATTCTAGTTCTGAAAATCTCTCACCTCTACATCAGTGCCACTAACATTAAAAGCATACATTTAGATCATATTTAAAGGTTTCCAATCTACTTGAGCCTGTGGCATACGATTCAATATTTACCATATAACACTTGAAACCACTGCATTAGCCTGTCATTAGGATAGGTTATATGCTTGTCAAACAGAGCTGTAATAAATAATAATTAGAAGGATTGTGCATGTTTGCAGATTGGCTCAAATAAAGTAAACTTATTATGTTGTTCAATATCTTTGTGATGTGATATTAGAAGTAAACGACCTTCTTAATTAATTGGTATAAGGTGCTTTCTACAGCCATTAAAATTCTTTCTTGGTCTTTCACACCAATATGTATAAAAAACATATGTACATATAAACGTATAACAGAATCGATTAAATATATATTTTTTATTTAACACAAATTGCTTTGCTATCTAACCGATAAAGTTATAATCTCTGAATAATTAATAACTTTTTGTGTTGTAATGTATGACAAATTTATTAAATATGTAGAATGAATTTTTCTTTTAAAGTTATTTAATCTATCTGAAACTATATTATATTAGTTCACCTATGACATCATTACAATTTTCTTTGATTTGTGATTGGATAATGTGTAAAAATACCTGACTGGATGTTATAATTAAATAATACGAATTCTAAGTAATTTTTTTTTATTGGAAACACAGTGCGGTCAACATTTTACGATATTCTTATTTAATATTTTATTCAATTTTGTCAGAATGGTTTATCTCTGTAGAACAACATAAAATACTTTGGAGGTGTATAATACTGTTGTATAAAATGTTCAAGTAAAATTACACAATCGAGACATACAGTAATTATTTTATTTTATAGTCACATAAAACTTTATTACACGTTATTATATTAAATTAAAACCCTTTTGTAATTTCGTTCCAATTTAAGAAGTAACATTAAATATTGCAAAGACTATTGGTATTACAATGCAATTAATATAAAATTCATCCAAAGTCATATAAGCATGCAATTAATTTATGATGTTTTCACTACCTCTCAGTCTCTCACTAATGTAATTTTAAAAAACATTTTTGTAATCGAAATCGTACATCTGTTTCGCGGACCAACTTAACAGAATTAAATTAATTTCATGATTAACGGTTGTACTGCATTGTCGTCGTACCAACAAAATACGTAAAACTTTTTTTTCTGTATTTTGAAAATTTGTTTGTTTGAAAATTTATTTATTTATTCGCTTCAAAATATGGTATGCAGTGTTCATTGTTTTACTTAAGCTCGGTACGCAGTTGACGTTAATTTAATTTTTCACTGTGCTGATCATTATGTGCACACTATCTTTTTTTCCTCATTTCGTTAGCTATCAAAAATAAAAAACTTGGTGATATTTTATCGAATGAATATATAGATATAGAATCGAGCAGGCCATGAATACAATAGAATTGGTGGGATTGCATATGAAATAGCAGATAATTTTGTTCTTGAAAAAAAACGCAAATGTCTATCGATTATCGAAAAAAGTGATGTTACAACATCCCATCACAGGGGCGGTATTTTGCAACATCACCATTTTCGATTGTCGATTGACTTAATTGAATAAACGTAATACAAATTTTTTCTTAAAAAAAGAGACACAATGTCTATCTTTTGTCGAATGGGGCATGCTTATAGTTCAATCCTTGCCGCTGTTTTCGTGACAGCACCGTCGCGATTGGGTATTGTCAAGCCATATTATTATTACATATTTGGTTTTCAACAATGAATGATGTATTTAGAGACGAACAATTAACCGGATTTTAAGTATTATTTGATGATATTATTAAAAACAAATTGGCCAAATATACATAATATAATTCATTTTATTAAATAAGTAACACATTAAAAAATTTCTTATTTTATATATAAGTTGTGAAATAAATTTCTTTATCAGAAATTGCACCTCCAAACGTCTCGAAAACAAAAATAACCATTCCGTTTTCATCGACAGCAACTAATGATCTTTAAGTTGTTCTATTTTTGTACGATGAGAAAGTTAGTTGATGATGAATAGGTCCTCTGATTTGTGTACAGTTATTTCGCTACAATCAATTATTGCTCGATACGTGCCTCTAGATTTCAAAATTTTCCAGATATCGATTTGTTGCAAAGTGATGTGAATCCTCTATGTCATAACTTTAAATATTTTTCAAATCACGTTTCTATTATTTAAAAAAATATTTTGAGAAAATCATTGCAGTCGCAGTACTTAAAACTACTTAGAAAGCGTTTTTAAAAGTTGATCTTTAATATCGATTTCAGGGTGAATTAATCTTTTACCATCAAACTAAAAATAAATTAAATCGAGCTGAGTCCAATCCAGTAAAATATTGTCCAATCCGGTAAAGAAACGAAACTAGAAAGCGTTTGTGTCGTCCTGTTGTTTGTATTAATATGGATTTGTGTTGTTTGATCTTCTATGGAAACAATGACTGTTCCATCGTTATTACTATTTTTAATTTCTACGGTGATGGCTCGGCAGGACTCGATATGTTCTGGTTCTGAAACCATCACAACACCAGCAATCCAATTTCAGTCCGATTGCAATTTCGTTCGTCACTTCTGCTACATTGTTAATTCTCGTTATCTCAAACTTACGTAGTGGAATATTTTGGGATGGAATTGATCCAGCCTTGAGAATTTTAAATGTACCTATTGAAATTGGTATCTACAAACCTGAGATCATTTTGATGACGTCTTACCAGTTCTCAAACTTATGATTCATTTTTTTAAAATTTGTGTTCACTTGAAAAGTGGTGGAATTAAACTAACGAATTTTTGTTGCTTAAATTATTTGTGTTTTAACGTCAAGTATACCCTTTCTACGCTATTGCCACCTACGAATAAGAATTGAACTAAATTAAAAAAAAGTCGTATAGCATGCCCCATTCTTTCCATCCAATAAAAGTGATGTCATCAAAAAAAATAGCAAAAAAAATTGCTATTTCTTTGATTTACATTTTACATCACTTTTCATTTTCTTTCGGGTCAAAATATAGCAAAATTTTTTGATGTACATTTTAAAATGGAAATGTTAATTTTTTCTTCCATTTTAACTAACACCAACAAAAAATTATGCGTCAATTCAAAAATATAAACATGGAGTGTACATTAAACATCGATTGTATATTGATAGCATCGATTGTAATGACTATTGATAGCATTTACTATTTACTCGGCAACATTTTTTTAGCTGGGGAACCACAGAAAAAGAAAATTGTGTTAAGCAGAAAATTTTATATTCATTACTACTGAAAAATAAATTCACATGAGTTTTGTATTCTCTTTCTATCGATATTCTATCATCTGTTTAATCGGGGAACCACAGAAAAAGAAAATTCTGTCAAGTTGGATATTTCATTATTAATTCATTTATTTCATTTTTGTGAGTTTGTGTAGTTCGTAGTCGTGTTCGTATCAAATCAACTGCTAAATCAAAAAATGAGTAAGTCACGCGTTTGGAATTATTTTAAGAAGGTAAATAATGAAAAATTTGTCAAGGGTACTTTATGTCAGCAAGAGAATAAATTCAGTGGAAATACAATGAATTTAATCGATCACCTGAAAAGAAAACATCATCAGTTATGGTCTGCGCCTATACTGATGGAACAGTTAGTGAAGACAGCTATGCGAACAGGATGATGCTCCAAGACCAAAAGTGAGAAAAACCTTAAAAAATTATTTTGATAGAAGTAGTGTTTATAAGGATGGATCTAAAATTAAACAACATTTAGTGACCACTGATATGTGAACATCCATATCAAATGAAGGCATCCTGGCAGTGACATGCCATTTCTTTTACAAAGATAATTTGATTGCACCTTTGTTGAAAGCTACGAAGGTAAAAGGAAGCCACAACGCTGAAAACATAGCAAGTGTAAGTATCTTGATTAGTACGTTTACCAAATTAAAATATAATTCATAGTTTACCAATAATTTAGTTTAAATAAATTTATATTTCTTTATGCATTGGATTCTATTCTCACCAAATGGGGTATCCGAAGAAAGTGTGTAGCAATAACTACTGACAATGCGCGATATATGATCAACGCTGTGGATAAACATTCGCCGTATATCCTACTTTGTGCATACGCTTAATCTGACAGTCACTGATACATTTGCGGTTAACTGTTTTAATCAAATATTAACAAAATGTAAAGCTATTGTAACCTTTTTCAATATGAGTACACTAGCCAGTGATAAATTACGTGCCACACAACGGTAGTTAAATAAAACTGAACTTAAACTAATCAAAGAAGTTCCTACCCGCTGGAATAGCGCATACCACATGCTTCAGCAAATCTGCACTGTGAAAAACGAATTAGCAATTAGCACTTAATGAATGTGAACGAGCCCCACCTGGATTCAATGCTAATGAGTATGTAATAATCCAAGAAATATTGCAGCTGAAACATACGTTACTTGTTCCTTGATCTTGCCATTGATTCGTAGCATCAAATTTAAAATAGCAGAAATAGAAAAAACATTACAAACCAAAGAAGGAAAGCTAATATTATTACGTTTCAAGGAATTCATTAACAACAGACTTAAACCCTATGACACAAGAACACCAACGGTACTCGCTATCATCCTTGATCCTCATTTTAAGAAGAAAGGGTTTACAACGATTGACGAAACCAATGGTTGAAGAAGGCTTATGGGGCCCATTTGGTCGCAAAGCCGAATGAGTTATGTGCAGTAATTGATGCAGAACCATCAACATCTAAAGGAATCTAAAATAAGAAAGCGGATGATTTATTAGGCTACCTAGATGTGTTGGAAATATCGACACCATTGAGCAATTGTATTACTGACATCAGACAATATTTAGAGAAACCTGTCATTGACAAAAATAAATGTCCCTTTATATTCTGAAAGCGATCGTTTAGCCGACGCAAAGAAATTGCAAAAATATCCGTTCCTTCAGAGAGATTGTTCTCAAAAGCGGGTCAAGTTTTAACGGAACGCCGAAATAGGCTTAAAGAAAAACGATTAAATGAAATATTATTTGTAAAGTAAAATGAATTTTATTTTAAATAAAACCTAATTTCTCTATTATGTATATGTAAATGAATATTGGTACTAATGTTGATTTGTCTGAAATATAGGTAAATAGTGCATAATACTGTGTTTTATTGATTTAATTTATCCTCATTAGAAATTTTAAAATTCTCGATACTATGATAAATCGATAGTTTCTCGGAAAATAAACAATACTATCGAAAAGCGAAACTATCGATGTTTAACGTACACTATTTTTCTGTCATAAACAAAGCAAACCGTGATTTGTAGTCATTCGTGTTTCTCTTATTTTTCTTGAAATACGTGTTTATAAAATTAATGTTAAATTAAATCGAATCAATAAAATTGATGATATACATATATGAAAATTTTTAAAGTTTTTTTGGAAATATCAATTTTTTCTGAAATTGTAGCTAACACCAACACGTATTCATATGCCGTTTCATAAATAACATAAACAATCGACGGAAGACGTCATAATAATACATTTCCCCCTTGTTCCTTCGCTACGTCATGTAGGCTTCCGACCGCAATATTTATGGTTATGATTGAAGCCTTGGCATTGTTTGCCAGGATACCTTTACAGGTATCAGGGCAGTTGTTTTTCTCAATGGCTCTATTTTAACTCTCATGTAAAGGATAGCCTTTATACAGAAAATATTTTGCATCTTTTCTTTATTATTAAAAGTAAGCATAAAAAGTAACAGGCCTCTTTTATTTATTTATCTGCCGCATCTTTTATTTACAGTCCTTTCATTGTACCTCCTCCACCATTTAGTCATAACCTTAATTGGGCGGTTAGTTTTATCTTTATATTGTGTACCATTAGTTTTGTACCCAAAGCTCTATAGCTCTCAGAGTATGGTGTATTGACTTTCTATACATTGTGGTTTAATGAAACGACTCTATAATTTTTATTTGTAAATTGTGATTGACATCATTGATTCAACCTTGGCGTATTCAGTTATCCCAATAATATCGATTAGCGGAGATTTTATCCGGTAAAGCCGTTTTTAGTTGTTCATTTTCTTCCGTAATCATCATATAATTTCATTACTAAGATGAGCAGTAAACTTCTCAATTTCGCTTAGCTTAGTTGACATCACTAGTTAAAGATGTTGGTGAAATAGGAACCTTGGAACTTCGTTCCAAAGTGTTATACAATGATTGGCCCACCCATATCCATTAGCCTCCATAGGTGGATTTTCTGCTTTTCAGCAAGTTCACCTATGGTATTATTTTCTTTTTTGGTTGTACCCATATAATCTTCATATAACCAAATGCAGCAAGACAGGAACTGTTTAGCAAGGCATTTAGTGCTTTGACTTGCAGAAGTGTCTGGCAACGTTATCGTTATATATAGCGGCATAGCTTTCTACAAGCGAGCACTATGGACTTTGAAAAATATATAATTTTATATGTATACATACATAATGTACCTTTGTATAAACAATAAGCAATATAATATATATGTATAGTGCCCTTCTAATTGAGTATTTTTTTTATGTTATGTATATTATTTAGAGATTGGGTGTACATTTTTTTGCTATTTGTAAAATGTTTAATAATGGAATCGTTTACAGTGGAACAGAAGGTCTGATATAAATATACAGTTTGCATAGAAAAATACAAATTATTGTACCAGCTACTATTAAACACATTAAACATTTAGTTAAGTAGGAAACCTAATCCTGTTTAACCATGTTTCCTGTTTAAAATCTGGTGTTACAAATGTACAAATGCACATACAATATTTGGTCCTGTTGCAACTTTCATAACCTTTCATACAAGTATACTATACTTCTGTACTGGCTTTACTCTAGTTTTTGATAGGATAAATCAATTTACTACAAATTCAGGTAAAAGATACAAATTTAACACGCAATTCTTTTGGTAAAGTGTAAAACACTTAAATGACAAAATTCATGTGACTATATATTCATTTATGGTCGGTTGAACTGAATGCACCGATCGTTAATAGGATATCGTTGAATATTATTGCGGTGCTTACATAAAACTGCTCAAATGTCTTTTCAGGTTATGAGTTAAATCATTTTTAGTTAATACTTTTTTAATCATAATTGGTTAATTAACGATTAATCTATACTAAATCGTTAACAAATCTCCAGAATTTTCGATATTTCGCCATGTCAACGTGTTTTCATTAAGTCGTATGTGTTTGAATAAACAGTTTGGGGTTAATGTGTTACTGATAATATCCACTTTATGTAGTTAATATAATGCTTGAAATAAGTATTAATGTAATGAACACAAATTGTGTTACTATAACAACTGATATTCAGTACATACGTGTTTTTTATTTTATTTGTATTATGTGTTCATCTTATTAAATCTATGACGTATTGTTTTCGTTTAGTTGACATTCAAGAACTTTTTTATTAATATATTTCTATTCTAAGATTATATAAGTTGCTTTTAATCTTGTATAGAAAAATAATCTAATTTTTATGATGTAAACATATATAGAAATGATATAACATAATTTTATAAGTTTATGTAATATGTACATATATAAACTATATTATTTATCAAAATTATAAAATGGAATTTTTGCTCTGTCTTTCAATTTTATAAATAAACGCTTAAACCCTTATGCAGCCGCAACGCAACGCAAAATGTGAAGAAAATTATTTTATGGACATTCTCAATCCGCTAAAATGATTGTATTGTATTTTAAATTAAATTAGCTTTATTGTATCTTAGTTTCTTTACATAGATTATATAAGAATTTAATTCATTTGATTATTTTATCGGTTTAAACAAAAATTTAGAGATAACTATTACGTAATTGTTATCATTTCTTATCTGTAAACGACAATCGTTTTTATATTTCAAAAAAAAAAAAATTATAGCTTCTGTTTTTATGTAAAATAGTGCATATTCTTCGTCTCGTTGGTATAATCTCAATCATGGTATTGACATAACGTCGATATGACAAGTAGAAAAAATATTTCCTGTGGCGAATTGTATTATAAAATGTGCCCGTTGAAAAAAACAAAGTTGGATTTTTGTTTGGACTTGGGACGAGTTTTATTCTTTTCTAAATAACTAACTACGTAAACAAATTCTTCTCTACATAATGCTTTATAAATTTTAGGTTTTATTTATTATTAACAATAAATACAGATAGAGGAAATATACGTTTTGGAAAATAACCAAAGTGAGACCAATATTTAAAACTGGAGCAAGGAACGATATTTCATGTTATAGAGGTAAAACGTCAACCCCAAGTTATTTGAACTGGTAATATAGAATCCTTTAAGAGCGGTAGTCCATATAGATACATATCACTATGCTAACATAAGATTTATGCCAAAAAGATCTACTACAACCAACCTTATTGAATTCACTCATTGCGATACACTACGACGTTTGTATAAATTGACTTTTCCAAAGGTTTCGTGTTTCCAATATGTTAAAATCGGAAATAAAAGATCTAAATTAATTGATGTTTCTTCTGGCGTACCACAATGTTTCCATACCATTGGCACTTGCGGATTTTCATAATTTTCATTAATGGAGTAATTGAAGATAAACAGGATTTGCAAAAAGATACTGTCAATCTGGTAACTTAGTGTGAGTCCAACCTGCTTTATCTGAATATTAATAAATAACTAAAAACAACAATACAAAGACCTAGGGATTACATTTGTTGGAAACATGTGCTTCATAAAACACATTGGACATCGACCTGTGATATTGATGGTATAGAGAATTAAAATCCTGTATTTTGCCTATATGTCAGATCTCAAATGGAATATGCAATCAATGTTTGGAGTCCCACTTATGACTAATATATTCAAAAACTTCAAGAACGTTCAGGAGAAATGTATATGATACATAACCTGGAAAAACGATTTACCGTACGACCATGAAATACTCTATCATTTAAATGTTAAATGACTACCACCATATTTAGCTGGATGTGAAACCTATGAAATGGCGACATTAGAAAACAAACGGGAAATGCTATAAAGTGCGTTTATTGGTAACATCAAACTTCATCATTTCGGTGCACTATTCATACTGGACTGTATTAAATTAAAGGTGCCTAACAAAACTTATGATGCCATGAATTGCTACATCAAGAAGTCTACAGAACAAATTATGGTGATAATGTGCCTGTGAACATGATGGTCAAAACTTTAACAATACGGATCACCTTTTAACTTTTGTATAAGGAGAGATCGCTGTAAACGTAGGTTAAAGCATCATTTTGCTTCAACCTGGATTTAATATACGTTTATATTTACAATTTTATACTTAATACGTATTAAGTCATAATTGTAGAATTATTAAAAAGAAAAGTTAGATTTCACATATTTTAAAGGAAACTGTAAATAAATTAATGTGTGGTTAACCAATGTTGTAACAATAATGATATGATTAATTATGAAATTATTACTAAGATTATTGATTTGATGTAATTGCGATAAAAATGCGGAGAATTGTTTTTTCCTAAAATTGTGTTTCTATGAAACTTGGTTCTATAAATTCAACTGTCGAAGAATTATATAAGACAATTGTTGAAGAATTATATAAGACGACTCTAAATAAAAATGTTTTGTAAAGAATTTTTTGTGATTTTTTTAAAATAATTTCACAATTTAATTAATTGAATTAAAAAAAAAAAATAAAATAAATACCAACACATACATACATTATTTAGAGACTGTTCGGCTAGTGGATTTAATGTCCTTTGAAAGCTTCTGAACAGTATCCCTATTTGTACACGGCTACAGGTCCGTCTTTTAATTGGCCATCTGCACACTGCATAGCTCCATGCTAGCCTGTACTAACATGAACGATGGGTCGGCCCATGAGTTCTACATTCCAACAGAGGGTCATAGATGTTTTTATTGAAGATTTTAAATTTTTTCATTTATATTACTGATTTTGTCTTACATATTCTAAATTACGAGTAAACACAAAATGTTTAATGTTTTTATTTATAGTATACAACTGTGAAGTGTAGATTACCCCATTGGATTTGAGATACTGCCAAACGTCTTGGTGATCTTTTTCCGAGCCTTTTATAAAACCTCTTCAAAATCAAGCATCAGTCATGAAATTTATTTTCCAATTGAGCTATTTAGAAAGACATGAAGGTAATCTGAATAAAATCTTCCATCTAAAATTAAATGTACAAAAAATGTTTTCAGAAATACTTATCTTATTGAATTTATTGTATCGTAAATTCGTAAACGTGTTATGACACAAACAATAAATGAAAACTAAATATTTGTTATATTCGAACGTCAAAAACATATACCCAATGTTTAAAATTCATAGAAGTCTAACCATTCAACTTCCCAGTGAATACATTTCAGTGTAAAATATTTGATTCGATCGAATATTCAGAAATAACAATTTTCATTTCGTATAGCATTTTCGTACGTGTAACGATACGTATATCACATCCAGGAATAAAAATCCTGGTCTAATTCTGTCCTTGATTTGATATTCCACACGAACTAATTTTCGTATTAATATTAAGATGTTGATTATCATTCATCTGAGGGGAATTTACATACAAATATCCTGGGGAAGGTGCAGAGGATTGCAATGAAGCATTCACAGGACCCACTTTATTAGAAATTTTTGGATTATTTTCCATTAACGAATTAATAGGTGTAAATGAAGTTGTATTGTTTGAGTTACAAGGTTGATACGAAACATTTTGGTCAAAAGTCGAATATGTAAACTTATTCACGGATCGTCGGGATAATTTTGTTCTGTGGCTAATCGTTTCCAAGTATATTCGATTTCTACCCATTGTTTATCTTTTCTTTCATTCAATAGCTGGGTCTTTTAATAATAAATGTAATCCGGCCACCAGTCTTGAGGGAGACACTCTATTCACTCAAGCCAATCGCTCTACTCGATATTGAAAACGTACAATTGGGTGAGAAGTGGGAGATTTATTAAAAAATATATTCTATTTGAAACGACTTGTTTTTCATCGTGATATGCCACGTATGAGATTGGACGTTCTTTAAGTAAATTTCGATTGATGAAAAGGTTTTTGTTACCTTTCATACCACTTTTAATATCCGATGATAACGGCGAGGCTCGTTAGCTAACGATATTTTTCGAAACAAGTCAATACATTGAGAAACATACGTAGAGATACTAATGTAGTTGAAGCGGTTTTCAAATCAGGAATATGATTAACAATACCGAAGTTACTTGGTAAATTATTATATTAATTATATTTTGCATCATAACGTGCCAAATTTAAAAATATGACTGCGAGAGCCTACGAGTATATTCCAGATTTAATACTAGATTTAAATGACGCAATCGTAGCCTGAGCAAACGAAAGTTGGAAAATCAATTACTTCAATATCAATTAGTTATTACTTCAACATCAATAAAATATAACTAATTAATAAAATAACCTTCGACCGAAAATAACATATAAAGAGACGTAAAAGAATAATACTTCTCTTGTTCTATTTAAATTTAATGTTTTATTCCCAAAAATAATAGTTCCACTAGAGACAGAATAGCATACGCAGCATACACCATACAATAGCCTTCCCAATTAAATATTACTCTGTTTAAGCTAAGCTTTTAACTTGGCTATAATATAGCTTAGAAATGAAAATCGAAAAAAATGTTGATCAATTCTGAACCATAATCATTCAATGAAGAAAACAAGTCCTTAACGTACTTGTATTATATACGGAAAATTTATGACGTAAACGAATACACGTTCGACATTTTTTTATAAACTGGAAAAGTAATGTTTGTATGTATGTATATAGAGTTACTTTTAAACATTGAAATCAAAAGTTAATTACTCGTAAAACATAAAAATATGGAACCACTGTTCTTATAAATCTACAATCTACCTACAAATAATCTTAATATAATCACCGCTAAACTAAAACTATTAGATTATTTTAGTGATAAAATCTATTTTTGAAAGGTATTAAAAGCAGTAAAGTCAAAAATACCCAAGGACAGTAAAATTCAATATATTAACCAAATAAACATTAATAATAGCCTTACCAAAAATTGTTTAATGTTTTTAATTTCGGTTTTCCACTGTAACAAGTTTACGTACCACTGTAACATGACTCTGATCACACATTAATATTAATGTAGTAAAGGTCGAATAAATATAAACACATTAATATTAATGTAGTAAAGGTCCCATTACAGACTCTTTTGTATGTCGTTCCAGGCAGCAATTTCTCAGCGTACTAGCAACCGTGATTGAGGGGTGGTTCTTTCTGGACTAAGAGAGCTTGATCTTGCTGGTTTATGTAAAGGTTTGTAAGAGAAATGGATGAAATACGTTAGCTTTTATCTCCAGTAGAACTAATAAAAAAAAACAATATTTTTTTTTCATGAAGACAATCTTGGAACACTAAAAAAAATATCCATTGAACAAGGAAAGAAAACGTTTACCCAGAACAACTATATTTAACAATAAAAAATTTTTAATTATTCCAAAAAAAAATTTACATAATTCAAATGAAATCAATTTATAATAAATAAAAAATACACCCTACAGAAAAATAGATAAACATATGTGTAAAAATAATAAAAGTATTCTTATATTTACGAATTTAAATTAATTTTATATTTATGTATGTATATCGCATGTATACATTTTTATAGATTAAAATTATATATTATAATTATATTTGAATCATATACATATATTTTATTTATTATATTCGTGTGATTTTACTATTAACTTTTAATATTATTTTATTTAATTCATTTTGTTTTGTTTTAAAAGTGTTTGTACATTATTATTTTTTTGTCTTTGTTTTAGTTGTGAAATTAGGTGACCTTTCAAACTATTACATGTAAAAAAAATGCACGGAAATGACGTCGTAATGCAACGGAAACAGAAATAGAACTCTGAAATACCAATCTATATGCCGGTTTATGAAGTTTTCTAAACTGTAAAATCAAACTAAATTTGTGAGTTAAAAATAAACAAGAATAAATATAAACAGTAATGAACTTGATCAAGCAACTGCGCGCCATTTTGTATTAAAGTTATAAACAAATGAATAAAATAAAAATAAAACAAATTTTATGAAGAATATTGTGTCGATTTTTTGATTTAATATGTGTGCCAATATGCCAATCTAGAAAAGTTATTGCTCGTCGCATCATCGCCTGCAACAATTACTGCGCCTACCATATGGTGGCCCTCCTTTCAGAGATCGCTGCATAATTCGTTCCGGATCAGCACGAATGTTTGAACGTGGTGACCTCGTGGTGTCAATATTCGTTGCGATTTGGAACCACTGGTTTCGAAACGGCGTTGACAATGTGTGTTTCCAATTTCAGAAGTGGTGCAACGCCAAGTGGGAATTGTATTTGACATAGTTTCATTTATTGTGACTTAAGGACACGTTTTCTATACAGAGTGTCAACATTTGTGCCTTCTTTGATACATTTTCTGCACGAAGTTAATTCTCTAATACTCTCTTTTGAAATAATTCGATGCACAATAACGTATGTGCGTGAAAATATGTTTAATTTATACAGTTTTTTGACACAAATCGTGAATACTTTCTTTTTATAATAAATATCATAACTATCAGTACCTAGTATATGTATTAGTAATTATGAACTTAATTTATAACTTAAATATATAATGTCAATTTTTATAATACGAAATTTGCTGCATAGCAAACTAGAATTTTTTGGGAAATAACATTTTGTTAGTGAATATTGCTGTTATAGACAGTGTTCCCGTTTTGGATACAATTGTATTAAATCTGAAATTGGATACTAGGATACAAAAATAATAAAATACTCCTGGATTGGATACAATTCTTCATGCTAGGTTCAATTGGATACAATTCCACTTTTTGCTTTCAATATCATAAATAAAATACTATACCTTAGTAAATTATTTGATCAAAATGGAATTCCAGATAAAATTCGGAGCAACATGCTTATTTGTTACTGAGTCGCTGAATAGTTTTGTTCTTAGAGAAATAAATGAACGGTTTTGCAGGCAGAACGGACTTTTTCAGATTTAAATATTACAAAACACAAAAGGACTAATCGATTGCTGTTAGAAACGGTCGATTCAATAATGGCTGCCAAGCAATTTTTAAGTTTGGAACAAAAAACAACAATTAGTTCCAAAAAAAATTAGTGAAGTTTGGGTAACAGATCCGGATCATAACTTATATATACATAATTACAATTACCAGACCATCGAATTTCTAATTTTTTTTTCTAATATTGGATAGACATATTTATTTTGCGATGATTATTTATTTGGTTAGGAGAGCTGAAAATGGAGCCTGAGGCACTTTGATAGCACTGACTGAACTTATTAAGAGTGAGATGTATATAATACAGTATAATATTTTATACTGTATTGTTTAATTACGAAAAAGCTAGTTTTATTTGGACACAATTTTGGATACATGTTTCTTTCCGTAATGGATACATTTCAATTTTTCGGAGTGGGAACACTGGTTATAGATCGAAAAACACAATTGTTTACCTAAAATATTAATTTATTAATTTAATCCTAATTTTTTTTTTAAATTAAATAAATGTAATTTCTGGAAAAGGGAATGTTGGAAATAATTATAAAATACTTCCTATACTTAAAAATCAAATTGACATTTCTTATGTTGTGAAGCATGAGATAAAGCATTAAAATAATGAAATTACAACTCTTCATTTTTATACGCCAGGTGTGATAAATAATGTCGGCAATTAATATTCCTATTTGCGAATTGCGTCTAAAAAATGCCTATTTCGGAATTGTGTGTTATTTGCGTTTCAAATAATCCTAATTAGGAATTGTGTTAAGTTTGTGTGAAAAATGTGTTATTGTGTCATTTGTTGTACAGAGCTTACGCCAAATAGACGTAATTTTAAAATATGAACTAAAATAAATTAAAATTAGTTATGACCATTGAAAAATCTGTTTTTTTTATTCTGCGGCCCCCGCTAAATGGGAGAGACATAAAATTTTGTGATGGCCTCAACACGTCTTGAGTATAAACATTTCAGATAAATTTCGTCCTAAACCTATAACTCAACCCCATCAGAAAATTGGGGTTGTTCGGATTGTGTAGTTAAAGCAATAGCCAATACGTATGTCGAGGGGCGGCAATAATACAATTCATCAACATTCTAGTGACACTGAAACAGAAGAGTTGTAAGTTAAACAATGGTTTAGTTTTAATAACAGTAATTTCAATAAATAATTTTTACATAGACACCTGCAGCAAATACACAAAATAAAAGAAGTAGGAAACGGGCGATATTTAGCACGAATCAACAAAATTTCAACGAGATTTCATTTGAAAACGAAGTTGTGACAAATTAGGATTCAACTATCCCGAACATGGCGAACGAAACTTCCGAAATCGAGAACTATTTTGCGGTGGTTGTGAATATTGAAAGTGAGGTCAACACAGGGGAGGTTTTAATGCAGTATTTCAAATATAATGGAGCGTATGCCATCATTCGAATCAAATTTTATTAAGCTGAACCAAGAGATGAACAAGTCTGAGGCCGAAATTAACATAAAACTATACAAGCTTCTGTAAAATTAATCAATTGGAAGTGAAATAGTCAGAGTACAGGATGTCAGTGTAGAGTTTCTACAGCACTTTAACTTACCTCTGCGAAATGCGCAAGATGGGGAACATCTAAACTTAAAATGTTCCGATGATAATTTCAAACATCAATTGGTTCAATAACATTAACAATAACATTTCACGATATATTATCTGTATTTGTTAATAATCATTACACAACATATTTATAAATTAATATATTATATAGATCTCACATCTGGCTCTTATAGGAGGAAACAGCAAAACTGCCGACAGCGGCAGTCTAATATACAAATTAATCGATTTCTTATTCGAACTCGATTCGGCTCCTCAAATTCTACAGAGCAGAAATTAAGTTGTTTTCAAAAATATCATTTTATAATAGATGTTATTTTTGAGGTTTTATATATGGCTGACTGCAGACATTCTAAAGCACGAACCGAAGAGTTCCTGAGAGATACAATTTTAAAACACACCTTAGGCGGCTCGAACGTAAACGGTAATATTAAGATAAATAATTTTCATAAATGAAGAATAATTAAATACAAAAAATATTTCAGAAAAAGTCATGTAAAATCCGGATATTCGAAGGCAGATAAGGAAAAAATCAACCCATCCAACATCGAAAATGATCACACGGCTAATGGTGACGTCACACCATCATGAATTGATAATAAAAACTAAATCTGTGTATTACAAAGTGTCTATATGTGATGAAGTATCTCTTTAAGTTTGGAATTAAAAGCAAAATAATATTATTTAAATGTTTATTTAATATGGTCTAACTTACACAGGTTTCATTACCCTGACTGAAATATGTAATTATAAGACTGTCGAATTTTTATTTCTAATAAAAATATTAATTATAATTTTAATTTGCACTTGACATAGCTTAAATTAAATAATTGAGGTGTATTCAGCTGGCTTGATGATGCATAAATATTGATTTTCGACGAATTTCTCGGTTGGTGAAAGAAATCTTTTGTGCTCTTGAAACTAGTGGCGTAAATACATAATTTGTCTAAATAAGTGGCATTTATCATCGAAACAATTTTATTTTGCTTACTCATAAACCATTTATTTTTATTTTTATTTCTTATGGTAAAACTGTCTTCTAAATCTACTTTGTAAAATACCTTTTTACTATCTGACAGGCAATGACTTCTATTTCGATTTTCATTTGTTACTATCAGATATGATTTTTTTCTCGGATGATGGTATATTCATTTTGGATAGTTCCATTAACCGCTTAGCACACTGAGCCAAAGGTCTGGATCCTGTTAATCTGGGCTAATCCCAGACTCCAAATTGTGTACATTGCTGCTGATTGTATATACACACTTCAGAATGTAAGTAATCTTTTAAAACCACGCGATACGCATACAGCGGTTGCATTCTTTTAACAAATTTGATATGTTTTGAATGTCAGATGCTGAAAATTTTGTGTCAAAATTCCAGCAGCCTATTGTCCAAATGTACAATAATTTTGTCAACACTCCTAAATCTAATAAATGCAGCGAATCGGCGACTACGAAATCTCTGATTAAATCTATTGACAGTTTTTCAATAGGTGTGTATTCCTTGTGGTGCTCAGGGTCTGATCTATTTCGAATGCCAGCATCTGTCCTATGTTCACAATTTATTCTAGGAAAACTTATACGATTGTTTTCATATTCGCCAATCGATGTGCATTTAATGCATCCATCGTATGCGTTGAACCCAATTACACCTAATTAAACAAAGATTTATTAATACCTATAATGTTACATTAAATATTAGTATTCCGGAAGCTACCGACTACGCTATTCCTTTGCCATCTGTTGAAATGAGATTCCAAACTGAGTTTCCCACCAGAGAGGACTGAGTGAACGAAACGGTTATGGACAATGAGGCGGTAAACTTCTTCACGGTTGGCTGCGGGGTATTCTATTACATTCGAATTTGTTATGCCTCGTTTTTAATTAATTACTGAGAAACTAATTGATTCAACAAAATTCAATTAAATCCATTAAAAGGCACTAGGGGTTAACCTCTCTTTTCGTCTTCCCGACTTTTGCAGCGTTTTTCAAGCTGAACTGATCGCGATAATGGAAGTCATGGACTGGTTGAAGTATAATGTAATACCTACGAGAGATATTCGCATTTTTCGGACAGCCTGGCTGTTATTAAAACGCTACAATCATACTCCCTGCAGTAAAAGGTAGCCCAGAACTGTCTGGCATCTTTAAATGAGATGGCTGATCAGTTCAACATCCGCTTGACGTAGATGCCAGGGCATTTCAATAGCGCAAAGAATGTAAAGGCAGATGAGTTGGCCCGCAAGGGTACTGCACGCTTAATAACCCAAAGCAGGCGGGATATAAAGATACCGCTTGCTTTATGTAAACTGCTGCTTCAGGAAGAAGCTATAAAAGAAACGAACGTCTGATGGTCTAACGCCACTTCGTGTGTAATAACCAGGCAGATCTGGCCTGGACTTGACCGGTCCAAATCAGGCCAACTGATATCGCTTCGACGGCACCATATTGGTATGGTCGTGGGAGCTATAACGGGACATTGTCTCATTGGGATACATGCGAGCAGATTAGGTGTCCCAGCCCACGATTTCTGACGCAGCAGTGGTGATGGGGAGGAGAAGGAAAATGTGCTCCATCTGCTCTGCACCTGTCCTAGTCTGGCGTACAGCAGAACAAAATTTATGGGAACTTCCCCTTTGAACGACCTCACGGATCTTAGTAAGATCGAGATCCGGGACTTTACGCTTCTTGGAACTCCATACGTCGAGTACTGCGTCGATGTTGACACAGAAGTTTCCATCCCGGTCCGGAATGACGGTTGACGCAGGCCTGTAAGTATGGTGCAATGCGGTAATTCCTTTAGAGAAATTACGCGGTATTCGCCATTGCTGAGTTGTTGTACTTTCAGAACCTCGGTCTGCTACCATTCTCTTCTTCCATCTCGGCCTAGCTGCACTCCTAGCAAGTTGGCCTTGGTTTTCTTCGCGATTGTGATACGTTGTTGCACTTTACTATGAGCTATATTTTGGCGCTCGACTGCAAGTCAACACTCGTCATCAAACCAATTATTGTTGGATCTGACTTTCACTATACAAGAAATAAAGTCTGTTGAGCAGAACTAACAACCGAAGTTTTCAATACCTACTAGAGAGAGTTCATACAATCAGACTAGCAATTAGAATTATCAATGTTGTCGCTGACAAGATCCTAATATCGTTTCTTTTGATCTTCATTTATCAGACCTTCACTGTCGAATCGCCCCATGTGTTAATCATACGTTTATTTGTATCCAATATAATCGTTTGTACAACTCATACTGTCAGTTCATCGACTGAATAGTCTTTTCTATGAAAGTAAATAACTTGTATTACATATTATACATATGTAAATACATTTACCAGTTTTCTCTATAATTGAAATACATTTATTTTCCAATAACCGTTTAAGTTCAATCTTCAATGTATTCAGAATTTTGATATTATATGTAAGTATATATGTATGCATAATATGATGGTATATGGGTGAATATTAACAATTGAATAATAAATATATGGCTCATTAGATAGTTAAATATCAAATAAATAAAGTTAGCATTATAGTTAGAACACAACTAATAACTAACTATTAAAATATACTTGTTGTAAATTTATCATAATATAAAGTTTTGGTACAATTTTATACACAATTTTTATTTCAAATGGAATCGATTTATGAAACTTTTTTAATAAAAAAAAATCATTATCATTGCAAATAAACTAAACTGAAAAAGTTTCTTTATTTTTATTATTATTATTTTTTTTTAAATAAATCAATCAACATAATAATTTTGCTGAAAGTTCAATTTTCTATTTTTAAACTTTTGTGGTGGGTTAATTTATTATCATGGTATTTTCATAGATTTTTTAAATAATAATTTCGTTGGTTTGAAAACTATATTTTATGGTTTCTTGATATAATTTACGAATCATTTCTTTTTTTTTTACGAATCAATCGACTTTGACGTCATATTTTTCCAGATCAAAACTTATTAATTTACCCTAAGTGCAGTTGATCAAATGCTTAATAAAAATAGCTGAAGACTCAAAGACTGTTTGACAAATTTCTATATACACATTTAACATAAATCATTGCAAACCTAAATAGTAAAAATTATGTTTTCAAATGAAACGAATTATTATTTTAAAAGAATTTTTTTTTTTTTTTTTTGGTTCCGTAAGTCTTCCAGAAGTTGGTGTATTCAACAATACATTTACATATTTCATTTTATTTGTTGTATGGTTATGAAAGAAACTCGTGGCTGTAAACGTGACTTAAACATTTTCTATTGATTCATTTACCCTCTTCGTCGTCCTTGTTCAACTGCTATACTTAATAATAAAAATCATAGAAAAATATATTTTGAAGACAAACATCTTAAGTATATTTATCAATAGAATTAGGTATGTTGGTTGCTTCGATCAATTCCAATATCATTGTTCGGATAAATTCAAGATAAATAAAAAAAATTATCTGTAAGATAAATAACTTATAAAACAGATTTAGGTACTGTCAAACATAATTATGTATTTAAATTGAATGTCACATGTACTACGACATCAGTTTATGACTTGGTCGGACATTATTTTTAATATTGGTATATACGTACAAAAGAAGAAACATACTTTTCTATAAATAACTTGATTTCTTTGTTGCACACGGCTTAGTCAAAAATTTTGTCGTTCTACCGTGTAATATGGTGTATAAGAAAGCACTAACACAAATCGTAACCACTTTTACATGTTTCATAATCATATTTTGAGAACAATAGGATAAGAAAATTTCGTAGCATACTAATGAAATATGTACAGCTTTTCTTCTATATATTTATGTATATACTCGGATACATACGTATAGCGAAATAATTTCTTCAGTTTTGGGGATAAAGTATGAATATAATACCCTTCCTGACTAATTTAAAAATTCTTTTTATCTATTCCTCAAATTATTGTCATTATCATCCAAACTTTTGTAAACCAAATATAATTAACCGGAAGAAATTTTGGATAAAATTTTATTATTCTATGCTGAATGAAACATTAAACATTTATTAGATGAAAACTATACATAGAGAACTTCAATATATTGCACGTCACGTTTAAAGGGGAATTATTTTATATTCACAAAATAAACAATTTGTTTTCTCCTATTGCGATTATCTCATTGTATGCAGTTTCTCTCAAATGTTTTTCTCATTTTGCTATTTAAAATTTGTATTGTTGTATTTGTATGTATTCGCAAATATGATATATTAATAGTTAAGATTTAATTGAATTGATCAACCAGTTTGATAATTTAATTTCAAGTTAATGTTCTCGTTTAAAATATGACGAAGAAAATCAATTTAAAGGGATCTATATTTACATGAAGAATTCTCATCATCCTTAATTTAGCATTTGCATATACATAAGTAAAACGGGCAAGCTAATCGAGTTAATGTCCTTTAAAAGCTAAAAGCTTTAAAAGCACAATCGTGATTTTTGGTCAAATATTAATAGCTAAAGACTGGTTGATAAGTATTTTTTTTAGAAAAGCGGTTTAAAAGGATCTATATGCCTTTAGAAAAAGAATTCTTTCTCATCATCCTTAATTTAACATTGTGCACTTCTTAAAACCTATTTTATTTCTCAAGAAAAACTGGAAATTGATTTTGTTTTTTATAACATTATAGACAAAAAGCAGGATTATTGTTGAATAAACGTTAAACATTTTTGCGTTTTATTTATCGTGGAAAGTGTTTATATAAATTATAGAGCATATACATAAATTATATAGAGACAAACAAATACGACATGCAATTGTTTTTTTTTTTTAATTACATTTACATGTTAGTAAAACGGAAGCCAATGGATTAGATAGTGACTTTTATACTAGTGCTATCTGTTTAACCATTGTACTATTTAACTCGCATTAATGCTGCGTGCCTAAATCGACTAAATTGACAAATTAAACTAACGTATAAGGTTAGTTAATGCAATATGGCACTAGTATAAAAGTCATTAGTTCGTTGCAGGCGACGATAGCTCTGCGATGGAAAGAACGACTTGGCTAAGCATCGAAACCGTTAGAGCCAAATTGTTGATACAGTAAGGGGCCAGTAATGACCTTTAAAACTGTGTTATTATTATTATTAGAACAGTCATTATCTGTTTCTCAACTTGAACTAAACTAAATTAAATAACCAAAATACATAAAGTAAACGATATTTTTTTTATAGTTATTAAAGTATCATATATACTACTCCCGCATTTTTTGTTACCAATACACTTTTTGTGAATTTTAGATTTTTTAGAATTTTTTTTTAAGGGTATCGCAGTAATAAACCCTAAAATAAACAGTTAAAAGGGTAATTATAGGTGGACACGCCGATAAATGTGTCAATTTTTTTACATCATTTCAAATAAATCTTTCATTCAACTAATAGAAAACTGGAAAATCTACCTCTTAAATATTTACTGTGTTAAGGCACTCAGCATAAGTATGCTCGGACGAGTTCATGTATATTTGCACCGCACCTCCTTTCGAGCGGATGAAATTTAATGCTATAGTTGAAAATTTCACTTCGTTGCTCATAGAAAAATTGCTTGCTTGGTGTTAAATCGGGGATTTGCTCGATCTTGTATATCAAATTATTTTGATATACAAGACCAAACTAATCCCCGAATTTGAGTATTTTTGGTGTTGCGTCATAGTTTATTCAATGTACACAGAAACAAATATTTATTGTTGTTTGACATGATGACATAATATAGAATATTTTGCAAGAACCTAAACAATCAAATATAGCCACTCTATAAATATTGAATATGATATTCTAGTTTTTTTGTATACAGCAGATTACAACATTTAAGTTAATAAGTTCTCGTTAAAAACGACTAAAATGGGTTTATACACAATTATTTTTCTCGACGTTTTTAAGATCTTATGAGTCTCAAAATATCTCCTATGAAAGTATGATCTACTTCTATATGGTCATGTGAACATTACTTTTGTGCCTCAGTGTTAACATGTTGTTCGAGCCTTTGCCTATGTCTCAGTGCATTTTTTTGGACTTCCTTTGAAAAAGTGTCCACTTTAAGGTCCCTATGGAGATCTCTGTTTCTAACATACCATGGTGCATCAACCTACCATAAGTCCAAACCGGTTTTATTATTTGTTTATATAATAGAAGTTTGTTGTAACCGGAATGTGTTCGAGTCGTTTGTTAAGAAATTGATGTGAACTGATTTAGTTTCGTTAAGTTTAATTCGCCATCTTTTCGTCCAGTTATGTATTTGAGTAATATCTAACAGCTAAGATTGCAGTGTCATCAGCCAAAGTCGCTACAGTGTTGTTTTCTAATATAGGGCGATCATTAGTGTACAATAGGTATAGAACCGGAACTAATATACTGCCCTGCGGTACTCCTGTCTTGATTTCTTTCAATTCAGAAAAGAAATCGTCTAATTTTACTCTAAAGAATCTATCTTTCAAGTATGATTCTAATATTGTAGTGAATTGCATTGGTAGTACAGTTCTTAACTTATAGTTAAGTCCTTCGTCCCAAACTTTATCAAAAGCCTGTGCAACGTCTAAGAATATCTTTGAGCAGACTTTTTCTCCTCTAACGCTCTTTCAATAATATTAGTTATTCTGTGTACTTGATCTAATGTTGAGTGTTGGTTGCGAACACCGAACTGATGATTTGGAATCAGGTTTTTCCTCTCAATTATCGGATTTAGCCTTTTTATTAATAACTTCTCAAAGAGTTTAGACATAACTGGTAATAACGATATTAGCCTGTAAGATCCAGTTTTGTGTGGTGGTTTCCCAGGTTTAGGAATCATAGTTACTTCTATAATTTTCCGCATACTGGGTATATATATTTCAATAGAAAGACAGCATTTATAATATTGGTACAACCTCTCCAATTATTATTTCGGATTCCAATGATTGGTCATCATGTGGCTGAAATATTTTTTCCAGGTATTCAGCAAAACTTCGTACTTTATCTTCGTTATTTCTGGCCCATTTTTTATCTTCTGTTCTGATTGGAGGAATCTGCATTATTGGCCTTTTAATTCTTCTGAATTCAGAAAGAATAATCTTATGAGGTAGTTAATTTAATTTTAAGAAAGAATAATTTTATGAGGTAGTTACTGATAGATTCGTCTTTCAGATCTTTGATTTCCCTTTTAAGTAGCTGAGTCAGATGGTTTAGCGTAGTTTTATCTTGAGGGGCTCTAGTTTGTTGCCATATTCTCCTTGTCCTTATTTTTTCTACCAAGATCTCTCTAACTTCTCTAGGGCAGTTGTTTCCCTTAATTTTTTTTTTTAACTTCAGGGGTGTTCTCCCAAGCTGACTGCTGTATATCACATATGAACTTGTGAACTTCTTTTTCTAATAGCTCCTCACTGCTTAGCGGAACCATTAAGTTAATTTTTCTTTCTAAAGACAGTCTAAAGTATTCCCAATTTGTGTGCTTATTTATTAAACTAATAACTAACTTGACACTTAATGTCAAAAGTATTGGGGAGTGATCAAAGTTTAAGTCAAGACTTTCATCTATATATATATAATTTACAGTTATATTCTTCACTATAAGGAAATCAATAGATCTGGTATTTTATTTGGATCAGTTGACCAGTAGGTCGGTTTACCATTTGATAAGGCTTCACAACCGTATTTTCTGATAGCATTGAGGAGTTCCTTACCTTTAGTTATTGTTAGTCTTGAAGCCCAGTGGATATTCTTCTCCAATTATAAATCTTTTCCCTAGTTTAGTGAAAAATTCAAGATAATCTTTTTCTTTGAGAGAGTATTTCGGTGGGCAGTAAATTCCAATAACACTAATAGAGTTATTTTTGTTCTTGATAGTAACAGCTGTTGCTTGTATTGTTTTTTTTTTCATATTATAATTCCTCGAAGTGATTAATACTATTTTTAATTTTAACAGCACTACCTCCCTTAGCAGTATTTCCCGGGTGAATAGTGTGACATGTTTTATAATTTTTAAATTTGTGGTAGTGTTGCTGGAGTCCATTGGCATTCCAGCATAGAATTCTTTAGTCGTTAGACATGGCTTTGTTTAGGGATGGCTCCCTTAGTGCTGTATTCTAGTTTCTGTAATCGCTGATCAACAGTATTAAGTTTGCTTAATATCAGCTTAAGCGTTTGATTTATTTATGTAAGCGTTTGATTTATTTTAACAAAAGTTTGCTTCTTTATTACATTTGTATTTTTAGAATTTATGTTTTTATTTTTGATATTTTGCAATTCAATAGCAACACTGCATCCTCTGTAGTTAGCTGGATGGTTTTCTTCACAATGTACGCATCTAGGCTGTACATCTGTACGTTTGATATAATATCTAGTATTATTTTTGCTGTATAACAATTATGACATTGCTGTGTATTCAAAAATTTCACCAAATTATTACATCAACCGTTTATAATAATTTTAACATTTACGAAATAATATCCTTTGAACATTAGGCATTTTCTGAAATAGATCATGTGCATAACTTCATACTAATTTTAAATTTTCCGAGTGTCTAGCATCGTACTTTTTTTTATCATTTGTCAGTACCCAATGTATGGTGTTTTAAGGTGGTCTAGGTGTGAAGCTGTCTTGGGGGAATCAAGTTGGTACTTGTTGCCAGCTCCGTATCTTGCAGCTTCCACAAGTGTGCGTGTTACCTCCCCGTGGTGACCACCGGGCAACTATTACACCATGTGGTGTACTAGGCGAAAACACGGCGCTAAATAACTGGGCCGGGTTAAGGTGTCAACCGTACCGTGCTGATAACCGGCCAGGCTGGGGGCCCAGTATAAAAACTAGCCCAGCCTCTAACGGTGTATCCGGATACTTGGCGCCCTCCGGATCATGTAGCCTTACCTGTGTATTGCGGATCTCTGCACAGGTGGACCTCCTTTCTCCGCTACTAGTGGGACCTATTATGGCAGAAAATTTAAAAACAAAAGAGACCGGTGCTCTTAAAAAACCGGAAACCAGTGCTGTGGAGACATCGGCCTTTAGGCCCGGTCTCCAAAGTGCAATTAGGGGCTTAAGACCAAATGAGGCTGGCCCCTCGAAACCAAAGGGCAAAGGCACGAATGCTGGCCCTCCAGTGTCAGCGAACTATCAGACCAGGAAGAGAGCCTGGCGGATGATCTCCAAGATCAGCAACATTCCGTTGGAGCAGAGAACGGATAGGGACAGGGATACGCTTGCGTGGGCAAGGCGTATCACTGAGCCACATCAGGAGGGTTCTGAGATCTCACAGCCGAAAAGGCAGAGATCTGATGATGAACCGCCTACGGAGGCTAAAAAGAAGCGGGTTCCGGATGTCACCAGGCCCTTCAACGAGGTGCTAAAGGAGCACCTGATCATGGCAGTCGTGGACCGGGCTCAAGAAGATGGGAGCATTACGGCCCTTAACTGGAGGAAGGTGGAGAAGGCCTTAGCCGCCATCTTCCTAAAAATTATGAGGGAGAACCCAGGACCTGCTCCGTCTTGCCGAGACGGAGGATGGCACCGGAATCACGTCAAACTGACTGCCTGTGCCGATGAAAGGTCGGTGACCCTCTACAAAAAGGCGATCGGCAGCCTGGGGGAAGTCTGGCCGGGGGCCAAATTAGAAGTGGTGACTAGGGAAGAAATTGCCTGCAGGCCAAGGGCGCGAGCCTGGATCCCTGCTGAGCCTAGTGATCCAAGAAGATCTTGGAAATGTTGAAACTCAGCAATTTGGATCTACCAACGGCCACCTGGAAGGTTGCCAGGTTAGAAGAGGTAAAGGCGGAAGCAGATCACAGATCGGCCGTCATTATCATCGACAGAGAATCCGTGGGTGCTTTGGCGAAATCTGGAGGCCTGATCAGCTATGGATTTGGAGCAATTACGCTCAAAATTTATAAGCGCGATGAGGTTGACAGATCTGGGGCGCCTGCAGCGGGGGGGGGGGGGAAACCACTTGTGGTGTCCCGCCTGGTGTGGGTGACCCAGAAGTCCGCAGCATCCCGGAGGATGCACAGGAGACACTATCCCTGGACTCGGAGATTTCGAGATCATTGGGACTAAGCTGTGCGCTCCTACACACAGAAAAATGATCACGTAATACAGAATAAAATTGACGTGATTTCCCTATGGTTTTCATCCAAGAGGACTGGTTCGTTAAAACTACGTGAAAGATCACGTTAAAGTAAAACGTCAATTATTTAATAGGAAAACTAATGAATTTAACGTGAAATCTAGTATTCACTGTTTAGGTGAGTTCACATTATTTTTATAAGTGAAAACAAGATGATTCCCTCTTAATTTACTAGATCGGCTCGTTGAATTTTTATTCGAAATCTATTTAATTCGACGTGTGAATTATTAAATAATCAATAAGACGGTATATATTTTTAAAGTGAATTTTATTTATTTAATATTTTTAATTATAAAAAAATTTTAATTTGTGTTTTACATTTCCAATTTTACATATCTTAATATAACTAATCAATATACATTAAATAAACATCGTAAATAATATTAAATTAAAAAATTAAATTAAACAAATTTCAGAACTATTGCATACTATTAATTTATTTGCATTAGTTTAATTTTTTTTTAAATATTGCAAACTACATTTTATCAAAATATCTTTTTAATCTAATCACTTTTTGGCCATTTATTAATTTATAGATATGTACAGGTGGCCCATCAAAATCTAATATGTTATATAAAAAATAATTCAATGGTTTATTTTCTTCAACAACGAAGGACTGATAATGTTCTGAAAATCGTGTAGCTCTCCACAATGTGCAGACAACATAGCATTGATCATTTTTGAAAAATATATCTAAAATTTCTAGCACTCGAGGGGTATTATTCGTTTCCGATGTTATAGTAAGTATGTACCCTTTTTTGTACACTACTCCCCTAAAAGTTATGATATCTGTTTTTTTAAGAATAAAATCTGTAACTGTGGAAATTATTTCTAATGACGAGAAATATTCTTTTAGCCTAATATCGATTTTTGGAAATGATTTATTCTTAGGTAATATTATTTGCGGTTGGAAAAACGAGTTCGTTGAAACATTGTGGGAAAACCGCAAAGCGGCTTTAATTGCTAAGGTCAGGGGAACATGAACTCTAGAGTTAATAGCAGAAGCATATTTTTTATGTAATTGGTTCTCCGATTCGTATCTGAAGCACCATAAATATTTTAAGGGACCTAGATATCTTATGACCGTCGGATAATGCAGACTAAAATGGAATTTCGGTTTCAATTTTTCATTGAATAGATGATTATAAGATCGATGATGACTTTCTATTAGGTTTTGGAGCTCTATCAACAGTTTGTCATTGTATACTGGTAATAATAGTAAATCTAAAATCTTGATTACGTTTATTAAATATTTATAAACCTTATCGTTCGGAATAACTAAATCCCCAATAATAATAAGTATAAAGTGAAACAAGCATTTAATCTGCCTGGCATTAATTCTAAAATTTGCGCTATCTATGTGGTGTTTCTCGATTGACATACTAATGTTTCCTATTTCCGTTTCTCCATATTCAAACATTTGTTTTCGATAGTTAAATGTTTCAAGCGTAAAATATTTTTTTTCATAAATAAAGTAATTCAAAACTTTTGATAATGCATATTTACATATCCCGAGATACCAATCATGCATTACATCACAAGCAATATTTGATGTAACGTGGAAATTCTCTAATTGATTAAATATTGAATTTTCTTTTATCCCAGTTATTTTTGAATTATTCGTTAACAAATCTTGGTAATAGTTTGTCTTGTTGCGTAAAAATTCGGAATGTTCAACAATGTCATGCTCAGCGTCAGACTTGCTTCTCTTGCATATTCTACAATAATAGTGTGATGAAAATGACTGATAACCCAAAACTGTATTCAGAGCTAAGTTGTCACCTACTATTTGACCTAACATAAATTTTAAGTTGTAAGGTTCTCCTGAAGCTTTTATAATTATTTCTGTTGCTTCTAACTCCTTTATAACATCTATTAAAGGCTTAAATGACTTACTAATACCAAATTCCTTATAATCACTGGATTTTATAAAAGCGGCTACAAAAATATTGCTTAATATTGACTGCTGATATTGAGGAATGACTGGGAACGAATAATATATCCCGCAAACTGAATGTCTCCCAGATTTAGACCCTAGTGGATCATCGATCCCAAAGTCATCAAGATATATAAAAAATGGGATTGTTATATATTGCTTAGATAACAAAAGATTTTTCCAGAAATTACCATTGATAAAATTGTTCATATTTCCAGAATTTTCTAAAACTTCCATAGTTTTTAATGTTTCTGTAAGTATGTTGCTTGTTCCAAAATATCTCGTTATTTGAAATTTAATGTCTAACAAGCAACCTTCTACATTATTTTGAGTAATGATAGGTACACCCTTTACTATGACTTCAGATAAATTACTACTAATTACATAAGTTTTTGGTGTTTTGTATAGTAATTCATTTTCAAGTTTTTTTAACAACTTATATTCTGTATTAATTTCTAAAAATGGTTCTGCAATATATTTGAGTACTTCCTTTAAGTTTGATTGATTTTTATTACAGCTATCATTAACATATAAATAAAGTAATTCCACTAACGGTTTTGTAATTAATTCGGTTACCGAATCTTGAATGTCTAAGACATCTTTGCGGCTAAATCCAACACGATTGTGAAGTTTTAAAGAAAAATTTAAAATAGAATTTTTTACTCCTACTAAATTAATATGATTTTTTTCTAAGTTATCTTTTAAATTTGGTTTAATTATTTCTGTTGGTTTCGTTATTTCATTTCTAATAATTAAATTCGTACTCTCTGATAGGGTGTTATTAGTAGTAGATTTCAACAAGTGAGTTGTTAAATGTTTTCTAAATGCATGTATATTGGAAAATATTTGTCTACAACTATCTTGCTTGCATTTAAACTTATATATTTGAGGAATACCGTGAATTTTTTTAAAATGATAAATAATTTCGTTAATAGTTGCAAACATAGATTCACATAAAAAACATCTTAAACTAGTTTGAGGCATTTTGAATTTGAGTAGTGTTAATATTTATTAGTTTAGTTTTTTAATAAGTTTATTAAATTAATAACTTCAGAAAATTTTTCTGATTCGAAACTAAAAAAAAAGTTTTCCAAAAATGCCCAAACTAGTTTACTTAAATTAGAAAATTGCAATTGAAATACATACACCATTTTTATAACTACATCAACACATTTCCTGAAAGACCCCATTTTATATTTCAACCCATCAGCATACACGTAGAAATGTTCTAACTTTCCTAGAGTTTCTCCAACCACAACAATTTTTGGTTGAGTTTTATTTTTAAGCTGTTTGTTGTTTTCATTCATTTCTTGAATTTTTAATTGAATATTGTTGAATGATGTAACGTGTAAAACGAAATCATTTTGTGCCTCAAGAATAGTTGGTTTGTATTTTTTGTTGTACCTCCGAGGTTGCAGGATTGCGTGTAACAACATACAAATAATGCAGTCTTTTGAATCTGAAATGTTTACATTAATTTTTTCAAAAGTTATTTAGTTTAAATAAATATGAAAGTGACATAATGACAATAAATTTAAAACAAAGACAAAGGCAACATTATCATACTATGGAAATTGGAATTGTACAGAATTGACTTGGATATACACAAACAAAAATAGGACCAACTTTAGTATTTGTCAGCTACCCTATACACCATTTGGAAAAGGAGCATTTTAATCTTAAAAAAAAAATAAAAGCACTAAACAGTGAACTTACGCAAAATTCTGCTGGCGCAGAACGCAACGGCTGACCAATACTAAAGTTTAACCCAAAAACACAAAGAAAAACACACACACACACACACACGAATATACAAATGCACATCCACAAACAAATATGCATACACGTACGAATAGACATACATAAACATACATATAAATATATACATATATATATATATATATATATATATATATATAAACATATATATATATATATATATATATATATATATATATATATATATATATATATATATATATATATGTATATATATATATATATATATATATATATATATATATATATATATATATACATATATATATATGTATATACATATATATATATATATGTATATATATATATATATATATATATATATATATATATATATATATATATATATATATATATATACATATATATATATGTATATACATATATATATATATATGTATATATATATATATATATATATATATATATATATATATATATATATATATATATATATATATATATATATATATATATATATATACATATATATATATATATATATATATATATATATATATATATATATATATATATATATATATATATATATATATATATATATATATGTATATATTTATATATATATATATATATATATAAAATATATATATTTATATATATATATATATATATATATATATATATATATATATATATATATATATATATATATATATGTATATATATATATATATATATATATAGGTATATCACATGTCGTACGCGGAAACTTAATCCTAAAGAAATGTGTAGAATTTTTTCTTACTTTGATCCGTTTCCTCAGTTATAATTTTCAGTAAATTCAGGGATGCTTTGTCTTTAATTTCGTTTGCAAATATAGGCAGAATTTTCATCGTGAATGTATCAAAATTAGATAAAAGCATTTTTGATTTATTAGGAAATAAAAAGTCGAAGTCTATTTCAATCTGTAAGTAAATAATTCAAATAGGTTTTTGTAATGTGATTTCATCTCATGATCTTACCAGCTGGTATCCAGTCTCATCATTTATTCTTGGCCAGGATAATACCAGTTCTTGGAAACTCATCGAATTTTCTATATTTTGAAAGGCAGATAATCTTAATGAGGCTGTTTTTTTCCAGTTTTCACAAACTGTGTCCCATGGTGAAATATTACTATAAAGCCATATCTTTATATCTTCCTGGTCATCTACAAATAAACTTTTGTCAATAATATGTAAATAAATTATTTTACATTTGGGGCATTACTTACCATTATCTGAAGTAAAGCATGAACTACTAGTAATTATAGAATTTGTTGAAGTGTTTTTTATGTTGCTAGTTAGGCCGAAACCACTTATGTTACTCCATTTCGAACATAATTTTCCAGTTGGATTTTTTTTTCCAGGTTGTCGTGGCAAAAAGTAAGTTGTCTTAGAAAATTGAACATTAGAATAATTGTTAATACCGAAAATATGCAAAATATGTACATAATTAGACAATTCAATTCTTACCGATTTTTCACTGTGGAAATATTTTTCGATCGCAATAGCCCATTTCTCCATATCAGAATAAGACATTTTTTTATTATTTGTTGTATAGTAGTCTACTAAGCAATTAGTCAAAAGCTTTTGATGCTTATGATCCAGCTTTTTGTTTTGTACATAGTGAGATATGATATTTTGGCCATTAATACTAGTTTGTAAAACTAATTTTATGTCGTCGCTGGTTGGTTCGTTCAATGGCATAGGCAGTATTCCAACTGATAATAATGGACTATGCCGAGAATCACGATCACTACACACAGCGCTGCTGATGGTTTCAAGCCAATTCAATATTTTTTGCACTGGTTCACTTTGTGGGTCATTTAATGAATTTACTGGAATGTTCTATAAATCAAAACGATAGTAAGAATTAATGCTGAATATGACCAATCTGTTTTATTTTATAATCTAATATTTTACTTACTCGTTCTTTTTTATATTCCCCTAATTTTTGTTTAATTATGGATCGTTGCCCGAAAAAACTTTTGTCCAAATTATTAAATATTTCGTTAACATCCTCATTCGACATAGATTCTATACAAGCTATAGAATTAAAACCATATTCTTTCAACACAGCACAAGTTTCGTCTTTTAAACCCCATGACTTAAAAATTGTCTGGGCTTCACTAATTTCATCCGAATCAAAATGAACTGATGTCACTAAACAAAAATTACCTTCTAAAACTTCAACCACATTATCCTCCACAATTGTAATTTTATTAGCACTATTTAGATTAACACTTTCCATTTCAAAATTTTTGTCCGAATTTTCCATATTTATGAAATTTTAGAAGAATATAAGCGCAATATGAACTATTGCATCAGAACAAATGAAATGAGGTTGTCGTTCGATCGAAATAACGGAAATTATCATACAATTCTACTTCACTCTTTTTGTCATGAAAGAGACAAACCTGAGTTTAACTATATATCACGTTAAATTTACGGGTTTACTTGCATCACTCAATTTGGGGGAGTACAGACATAAACAGGCGAGGTGAGTTACTCCTTGATTTTATTTTAAGTACTAACCTAAATATATGTAATGTCGGGTGTAAGCCAACCTTCATTACTAAAAATAGACAGGAAGTGTTGGAGATCACACTTGTCTCGGATTTTATTAAGGAGAGGGTATTGAACTGGAAAGTGTCCGAAGACCATTCCTTTTCTGACCATTGTTATCTCCAGTACGAAGTGGATACAAAACCCACTAGCAAACCACCCTTCAGAAATAGGAGGAAAACTGATTGGGATTGTTTCAGAACCATTCTAGGTAACTTATTACCGGTATCGGTTCCAAACCCTCCTGCATCTACACAGGAGCTTGATGCTCTAGTAACCAAGCTATCTGATGCTTTTAACAAGGCCATGTTAGGTGCATGTCCTATCAGTAGACCCTTGGGTAAATCTCGGCCACCCTGGTGGTCGAAAGAACTCCAAGGTACTCGTATGAAATGCAGGAGACTGTTCAAGAAAGCGAGGAACACAAATGCTGCTGCAGATTGGGACTGTTATAAACAAGTCCTCAAAACCTATAAGTACGAGCTGAGAGCAGCCAAAACGAGGGCCTGGAAGCTCTACTGTGGCAATATACAGGAGTCCTCGGAGGCGGCCAGGCTACGCAAAGTACTATGTTCTAGTCCTTCCATCCCGAGTTATCTACAACGACCGGATGGTTCATGGACTACATGTAGTGAGGAATCCCTGGAGCTATTACTAGAAACGCATTTTCCGGAGTGCTCGGTACTAGCTCCGGAGAGACCCATGATAAATAGGGGTATAGACTCCGTAAGTCATATAGTAAAAAGGCGGAGTATCCTATGGGCAATAAACAGCTTTAAGCCATACAAGTCGCCAGGACCTGATGGCATTATCCCAGCGGATATCCAGCGAACTATTGACTTAACCCTACCCTGGCTGGAAGTTATCTTCAAAGGCAGCCTAGAACTTTGTCACATTCCTAGAAAGTGGACTGAAGTAAAAGTTATATTTATACCTAAGGCGGGAAAAAGCTCTCATTGTTATCCCAAAGACTTTAGGCCCATAAGCTTATCTTCTTTTCTGTTGAAAACACTGGAAAGGCTAATAGAGGCTTACATTAGAGGCTCAATAAAGCCGGGCGAGCTGTCGGGATCTCAACACGCGTACTGTAAGGGACGATCGGTGGAAACAGCTCTCCACTCCCTTATAGGCCCGATTGAGAAATCACTTGAATATAAGGAATATTCAATGGTGACCTTCTTGGATATAGAGGGGGCCTTTAGCAACGTCAGACCGGGGGCAATCACTCGGGCCCTTGCGTGTCTGGGGGTAGACGTGTCACTCAGGGGCTGGATAGATGATATGCTTAGAAGCAGGATCGTGACAGCTTATCTGGGTGGGGCGTCCGCCGGCAGATACGTGAGCAGAGGGACACCTCAAGGTGGGGTTCTATCCCCCCTTCTTTGGAACTTGGTCATAAATGACCTGTTACTAAACCTGGAAGGGCAAGGCTTCAAGGTGGTTGCTTACGCGGATGACGTTGCTATTGCGGTCTTCGGTAAATATCCTAGTACGCTGAGTGAGCGCATGCAGTGCGCGCTTGGCTACCTCTCTGAGTGGGCACGCGGCTGCGGACTGAACGCAAACCCACAGAAAACGGAGCTGGTCCTCTTTACCAGGAAGCACAAACTTCCACAGTGTGACCCGCCGACATTAAATGGTGCTCGCTTGATCTTTACGGATAGAGCAAAATACCTCGGACTACTTTTGGACAGCAAGCTAAGCTGGAAACCAAACATCGTAGAGAGAGTACAGAAAGCTACTATAGCGCTCTACTCCTGCAAAAATGCCATTGGAAAGAGATGGGGTATGGAGCCCCACATAGTACACTGGCTCTACGTCTCAGTGGTCAAACCTATACTGCTGTATGGGGTTGTCGTCTGGTGGCCAGCGTTAAAAGTTATGGCCAACCTGAAACTATTGATGAAAGTTCAAAGAACGGCCTGCTTGTGTATAAGTGGGGCTCTCAGGAGCACACCTACTCAAGCTCTGGAGATTCTCTTTCATCTTACTCCCTTGGATATTGCGGCCGAGCAGCTTGCATCTTGCACAGCCATTCGGCTCAAATCCATATCTATGTGGACCTGTAATAATGCAGGGCACTCATCTATCCTATGCAACAGGGGTATTCCGGAAGCTACCGACTACGCTATCCCTTTGCCATCTGTTGAGATTAAATTCCAAACTGAGTTTCCCACCAGAGAGGACTGGGTGAACGAAACGGTTATGGACAATGAGGCCTTAAGCTTCTTCACGGATGGCTCAAAAAGGGATGGAGGGGTTGGCTGCGGGGTATTCTGTGAGGCACTAGGGGTTAACCTCTCTTTTCGTCTTCCCGACTTTTGCAGCGTTTTTCAAGCTGAACTGACCGCGATAATGGAAGTCATGGACTGGTTGAAGTATAATGTAATATCTACGAGGGATATTCGCATTTTTACGGACAGCCTGGCTGCTATTAAAACGCTACAATCATACTCCCTGACGTCGAAGGTAGCCCAGAACTGTCTGGCATCTTTAAATGAGATGGCTGATCAGTTCAACATCCGCTTGACGTGGGTGCCAGGGCATTTCAATATCGCAGGGAATGAAATGGCAGATGAGTTGGCCCGCAAGGGTACAGCACGCCTAATAATCCAAAGCAGGCGGGATATACAGATACCGCTTGCTTCATGTAAACTGCTGCTTCAAGAAGAAGCCATAAAAGAAACGAACGTCAGATGGTCTAAAGCCAGTTCGTGTGTAACAACCAGGCAGATCTGGCCTGGACTTGACCGGTCCAGATCAGGCCAACTGATATCGCTTCGACGGCAACATATTGGTATGGTCGTGGGAGCTATAACGGGACATTGTCTCATTGGGATACATGCGAGCAGACTGGGTGTCCCAGCCCACGATTTCTGCCGCAGCTGTGGTGATGAGGAGGAGGAGGAAAATGTGCTCCATCTGCTCTGCACCTGCCCTAGTCTAGCGTACAGCAGAACAAAATTTATGGGAATTTCCCCTTTGAACGACCTCTCGGATCTTAGTAAAATCGAGATCCGGGACTTTAAACGCTTCTTGGTAAGCTCAGGATGGTTTAGCGAGTGAAGGAGGAAACTCGAATGTGGTACAGCTACGGACCAATTTTGTGTCTATGCTAGTCCTTTAGGACAGCCACCCTTACCTAACCTAACCATGGTGTTTTAAATTTCAAACAGTTTAAAAACACAACAACAATAACATTTAAAGCTATCCAATTCGTTCATAAATCGATTGTTAATTTTATAATGTTCGATAGTTAGTCTGACGTTTTGTAGGATTTGTTTTGAAAAATGCCTATTGTTTGTCGCTAACCAAACCAAAAAAAATTACATTGAGTACGTGCGGCCTGATTCCGGATTATTCTCAGTCCAGAACATCCCTACAACGAATTGTGATAAAAATTAAAATTTTGACAGCAAAATTAAATTTATTCACCACAAGAAAATACAAAAAGAATTCATCACGGTCGGAACCGTATACAAATTTTGATAAATGTACTATTTTTCTTGTAAGAACGTATATTTTCAACAGTAATCGAGAATATATGAATTCCACTAGGACATCCATATAGGAAACGGCAGCACAGATGACGATTTATTTCCTTTCCACCACCACTTGCCAGCCCACGGCCTTCGACGTCTAACTATAACCCAACGACGGCTATCTCAGGTTATTCTTCAACGTCATCTAGAGCTCTGCTCTAGATAATAAGATCAGAATCAGCCCACATGACAAATGTATGGAAACACGCGAGAGACGAGACAAACGACTTGAAAAATAAATAAATATTCTAATGGGAGTATCTGGCCAGATGGGGAAAACCGATTATCCCAATATTAATGTTAGTGGTTTGCTCATATCGTCGGGTTCAGATGATTCTGATTAAGCGTTAAAAATGAAATATTGAAATATGTGTTAATTAAATGAAATTCAAATTTTTGTTGTTGTTTCATAAAGCTAATTGTTCGAAAAGGCGATTTTGAAAATTCAGAGCTTCTGTGGAGTCTGTAACATCTGTGTTGTTTTTTTTCCATCATAACGTCATCCTGTTCCAATATAGCATTAGCTTCAGATATTGGTCCACAGTTGCCGCCAGATCCACAAATTTTATGTAAAATACAAGTATCAAAAATGTTGATACTATTTTGGATCCTCAGCTCTAACAATCTATTAAAAATATTTCTCCATCGTGGCTATGTGCCGTGTTAAATTTTTTCTATAATCCAGTGGCATTGTTATACGGTGTTATGACTGTTACAGGGTTTAATGTGCAAGAGTACCCACTGTCACCTAGTAAATATCTGTTGTTGTTGGTATATGGTCCATTTTTGAATAGCGGACTATTTTTAAATATCCTTGTGTCGTGAACAGAACCTGGAAAACCTACGAACACATATCATTAAATAAGTGGGTACTATCCACGACTGCTTGGTTTGGATTGAATAAAAACACTTATAGTTGATGTATTCATCGTGTTTGTTCACAGGACTTTTGATCTGTATGTGACGTCCATCTATAGCTCCGATTGCATTGGCAAAAATACCGGTTTTAGATCACCTAAAATTTGCATCTGGTCTTCATTGATCACCACGTTAAAAATATTTTACCATAAAAATTTTCTATTTCACCAAAGTCATAACTAATTAATTTTTTTTAACATATTCACACAGGCCCTTTATTTTTTAACTGATTGACATACGACAAAAAAAAACAAAGCAACATATTAAAATAAATTACAATATCAAATGTAGTTGACCATTTTTCATAGCAGAAATCATAACAATAGAAATGAAACAGCATGCCATGACTGATTATTTGATTCTATCTCCGTGTAGTAGTTTGACATAGTCTGAATAATTTATCTAATATGTACATATCTTAGACGCTGGAATCTTTCACGGGAATCAGTTTTTATCACATGATTATAGGTTTTGCAAAACAAATAAAACCAAAATGAAGGATGCAATTTGAGGTATCTTTTTAAATATTCCACCACCCAAGTATAACAAAACTGAAAATTTGAATCTAGTACGAAATTTTTTCCGATTTTCGATAGCAAAAATCGGGAAATGATGAAATTTGGTTTCAAAATTTTAACACTTACAGCGTTGCTGTATTTTTTTTTTATTTTTGTCAGAAACGCCATTTCGGTTGATTATCTTTTCTTGCAGTGAAATTTTATATGTTTTATTTTCGAGTGTTTTCCATGTTATTTAATTTACATTAATTTTATGTTTATAATAAGTTATTAATTAAGTGTCTATAAATATATTTTGTTTGTGTGTACATAAATATAAATTTCGGACGTGTATAATTTTTTTTGTATATATGTAGTTAGTTCATATCATTTTGTTCAATCATTTATTGAAAGGTAAATATTTTGTTATGATTAAATAAGGTTATGTTTAGTTAGTAAATTTGGTTTATCTCAATATTGGGGCAAATTAGATATGTTGGCACCTTTAAAACTAATCGTAATCTCAACATGTCAATAATTTCCTGCACACATCTCTGAACTTTTTATCTCGACAATAATTTTTCCGCTGTTGAGATGAACCAAATTTATGTGCCATTCATTGCCTTACCTCAACAAATTTTTTTATTTATATTGATATTAAATTATTTTTAAAAATATAGGTATCTTAAAATTCAGAGATGTCGGAACGAACCAGACAAAGGCGAATGAAGCTAGAGTTACAAAGAAAGCTTCCTCATCATACATCACAATCAACTTAATTCGACGTCAAATGGCTGTGAACTAATAATCCCGTGATTATAATTAAATGTACTAAGAATTAATTAAATTTAAGAAGAGAAATGTTTTTTTATTATTAATTTTTCATATTTAATAATTAAATGTATTTATTTAAAACCGTTAAAAAAAAATTTTTATTTACATTTTCAAATTTAAATCTCTGCCACTAAAATCTGTAATAAAGGCTCCGCCCACATTTTGTTGAAAACATAACCTAACTCTTTTTCATCATTGTCCGACTATTCGCGACAACGTTCATAGTAAATCTTACAATAAGTCGGACATATTTGATGAAAAAAGTCGGAGAGAAATTCATCAATTTTTCCGAAAAATGCGAAAAATGTCGGATTTCGTTATACTTGGGCATTTATATTTTTTGTACTAGAATACCATGTATTATTTGACAGATGACAATTACAAACATTTCCGGTTAGTGAAAATGGACCGCTACACGATTAAACAATATGTTTTCATTATTAAAACTACGGCCATAAAAAAACAAGAAGAAAATGAGAATGCGGCTAAGTCAAGTCAACAAACAAAACTGCCGCATTTGGGCTGAAGAAAATCCTAGAGAATTGTTTGAAAAGACATCGAAACGAAAAAAAGTTACAGTATGGTGTGGATTTTGGTATGGTAGCGTAATTGGTCCATATTTTTTCGAAAATTAAAATGGCAATCCAATTACTGTGAATGGAGCTGTGGAAATGGCAATCCAATTACTGTGAATTGGACGATATTTAATGTACAGAATATGTGGTTTCAACAGGATGGTGCAACATGCCACGCAGTAATGGAATCAATCGATCTTTTGAAAGAGAATTTAAATAATCCAATAATTTCTCGAAAAACAGACTTAAATTGGCCACCAAGATCATGTGATTTAACGCCATTAGACTTCTTCTTACGGAGTTCCTTAAAGAGAAAAGTTTATGCGGGGAATTCTCAAACTGTTCAACACCTTAAAGACAACATCGAGCAAATATCACTAATTGAACCATAAGCGAGATAGTTATTCTTAATTTTGCTAAAAGCTTGACAGCCAGCTGAGCTAGCAGAGGTGGTTATTTGAACGACATTTTTTTTCATTATTAATCGGAACCAATGTACTTTAATTTCCAATAAAAATATATAAAGATTTCACACAATTTATGTCTTTTATTTACAATTTAAAAAGATACCTCAAATTTGAACACCCTTTAGATACGTATATTTGCGACACAATGTTTTACAATCCCTTACGGTCTCTTAAACAACAGTTTTACATGTTAATTGGAAAAACTATTGTATAAAACACCATACAATATAAGTATTACTGTGTATAGTCCAAAAATATAAAACTGAATTTTTACTGTGTTTAAATAAATTGTTGTGCGCAAGTTATACGAGAAAATTAAAATATATCCAAGAGATTTTCCATGCTCTCACTTTGTTTTCAATTTTTCTATTTACAATTACATTCAAAATTTTATCATCGTCATCATCATGTTCATCGTGCTGTCATGAAACAAATTTGTTTGCTCATTTCCTTATTCTCAGTTATATTATATTTATTTTGTAAATACATTATAGAGAGTTTTAACTTGTTGGCTTTTAATAACATGAGAAAATATAATATATTAAAGAAAAATGAGGAGGAAAAGTCAGATGTAAACAAAATCAAACAAAAGAAAAAAAAAGCTCGACAATCATCCACAGTAACAATATAAATTCCGATTAGTCTTATTTTAACATTCAACCGGAATTGTTGGATGAAATTTTAATCAAAAATATTTTAAATTAAATCGAATGAAAAGTGAATAATGTTTTATTGTTAATTAATTTAAAACAAAATATGTACATGATTTTTTTAATTTGGAACTTATCGTAAATAAAATAGAGTGCCTATTTGTTGTTATTTTTAAACAAGTTGAATATAAAGTGCAAAGTGATTTTATATTTACGAGAACCTTTTTATTTATTAAATAATAATTTTTCAACAAAAGCTTGTTCAGAAAATTAATAAGGTAAATTAAGTGTTAAAGGCTAAGCTACGAATAATTTATAAAACGGGATGTGGTGATAAAAGTTGATTCATAATAATTAGTTAGTTTTTATATGTACATAGCGTAAAAAAAATTCAAAAAGCTAACCTTTGGTTCGCAGAAATATACTAAGTAAAATTAAAAAATTGAAAGTTAAGAGTTTTCATTACAGTTATATTTAAAGCATGTGGTAGACAACGAGTATTAAATGTTGCGATTTACGCTGAAAAATAATTGTATTGTTTGAAATTAGAACTAGAAGTAATATTATCATCAGAGAATTAAATTTTATTTCTATTTTCTGTGGTTTGTTTAGTTATTCTAGTTAGTACTTACAATCAACAGTGTTTAAATTTAAATTAATATGCACACAATTACATATAATAAATAATATTGAACAAAATTTCATTAATTCATTAATTCATTGTGTTGAGCTATTTTGGATGAAATATGATCAGATAATTTTCTTAATTAAAACAATTATTGAATTTAGTAACCTCTAAGTATCTTCTGATCGTCTAAGAATTTGTCTATCTCGAAAAGATTACTGGATCTTAAACCAGTTTTATTCATTTGGACATGAATTATTTCTTCTGCATCTAATTTTTATGTAACGCATAGTAAAAATAAAATTGCTTATTAACTAAGATATGGACCATATTTATTGATTAAATATATTTAGTTAATTACATGTTTTGTTTAATTATTGCAAATTACGTACATTTCACGTGCGTAAAGTATTGTATTCGAAAAAAAAAATGTTTTTCAGATTCAATGAACCTGTCAATGAGAGTCAAAAGCTACTGAAGAATTTTATTTATAACATGCTTGTTGCAATGAAGATCTAATAAGATTTTGGTATAGAGTATACCCAATAAAACTCGAGATATTCACATAACCAGTAACAATATTACCTATGTACATATACATATATACAATTAAAATTGTTGCCTTGGAAATTTATTTCTCAAGTATTGCTAGGTATTTAGTAGAAATATGTACGAAAAACAGAATTAGATACTTTCAATAACACCTAATAATAACACTTACAGAACGATTTGAAAATCTAATAAGATATAACTCGTTTAATTTTTCTAAAATTTATTATGCGTTCCTGTATTCCTAAATCTTGAAAGCATCGTTTCAGTCAATATTTTAGTGTACCTTTCGATAGAAATTTGAATTTAATTAAATTTATTCAGAATTTCAAGCGTACTACCTGTAATAACGAATAAAGCTGGGTTTAAATCAGAAAGATAAAATACACTGCATTTATTTTCAAAACTAGATCAGTAAATTCATTATAAATAAATCTTAATTAGGCAAAATATACAATACTCGCTGTGCTAAACCGGCCATGCCCCTCTTTATGGACAAACCATCACATTATCAATAATTATTTTTTTAATGAGTTAACGAAAAAATATCGATAGAACAAAACATTGTTAATAAAATTGTTTTTTAAATAAGACCCCGCTATGGATTAAAGGTAGTTTTTTAAAATTTACAATTTTCTATTTTTATATATATAATTAATTATGTATTTAATTGGCACTTTATTTATTGTAATTATTTTGATAATTTGATTAATAATAAAAAAAAAATTATTATCCATTATAAGTGATATTCCTCATTTGTAGGTTAATAATATTATATTTATAATATACATGTTAACTGATAGATAAAATAAATAAACAAGTTTTTGCAAACTTATAATTTTATTAAATGTTAAAAAATTATTGAGATAAAAGATTTTTAACTACAATAATATTAAAATTCCTGTGTGAATTACTTAAAATTAGTTAAAATCATTCACAACAAAAAAATAGGATATGTTTTTTTTAACATCAATTATCAAAATTTATCGTGTTAATTTTTATTATTATTTTTTTGTGGTAAAAAAATTTAACGCCAACATTTTAATTTTTTACACTTTTTAATTTTATTCATTTGTAATTGATTCATTTAGGGCGTAATTTATAATATAAATAATTAAATATGTATTAAATACAGAAATTATTATTTATTTGACCTATGGATGTATATCGGTATACATTTTTAGCTACATGTACATATATAATAAACTTCAAGAGAAGAATATTACTTATATTGAATAATTTTTCTGAGAATTCATTAATTAAATTATAATTTATTAATTTATCAATTGAGCTAATTAATTATATTTGTGATTCATTAGCATATTATAATTTATTATAATGGTATTTTAAAAACAAAGAAAAATAGAAAATTGCAAATCTTAAAGAATTTACTACCCTTACCGGTTTTGTCACCTTCTGAGTTACCAATTAATAGATTTTTTAGAGTTGTTTTTCTCTTTTCATTAAATTAATGTAAAAGGAGTAGTTGGTTTGTAAAATTCCTAAAAAAGTTTGTCTACTTGATATCTACAATTTTGTGAAACAACACGTCGTGTGTAGTATACACCTTTATCATATAGCCACTATACAATATGGGAAAATAACTCGAAAGATGGCCTTTCAAAAAACGAAAGATGATGGTGGTGAAATTTGTGTATATGCCGTGTCATGAATAATAATTGATCGAACGAGAAAACACGATGGTATGCCTGTCTGAAGTTTTAACCAAAATAATACGATCCAAATGAAAACTCTGAATAAATAAATTTGAAAATTCGAATTGTAAATTTGAATTTTCTCGTATTCCCAAAAACTGAAGATTTAGGGTTTTAACTATTTTATCATCCTGATCTTCTAATATAAAATTATAGTGTAATTGATCTGAATTACAAAAATTTCAAAATTAAAATGCTGGTTGTTCACCGTGACATTTTTCAGTATCTCTGGCTCGAATTCATGTTACATTTTTTAAAATCAAGATTTGTTTGGCGAATACTCTAATATATGTAAGTAGAATATCAGTTATACCTTGACTTTGACAGATTTATGAGTAAATGCTATCATTGGCATACAAAATAGTTATTTTCTTCGATCATAAACAGTAAAAATATTTTTTGGCACGAATCAATTACTAAGATTAACAATGGTGAATTTAAAAAGATCAAATAATACCGCATGACCCCTAACCTTTAAAACAAAACTAGTATATCTTCTAATATTTCTAAAGTCTGGTTTTAAAGTCATTTATCAAAATTAGTTTTAGATGGAATAGTAATTCTTCAATATTTTCCTTCTATAATGACATCAATATATAAAATTATATACAAAGTTGTATAGAAGGTTTACATTGAATTGACGACAATATCTTCTTAATCATATACTTTTACAGTTTAAGCCTGGTAGGCGGTTGGCGTGAAATAAAATCCCATATAAAAAGACGCAAGCGAAATTGAAAATTATACACCTAAGTTTCACTTAGTAGTACGCAGTTTAGCTAGTGAATTGAATAATATGTTTCGTATTAGAGTACATAGATATCTCTACTCCATCTCTACACTTTTTTCACATTTTTATTTGGGTTTACGATGCCGTTTGGAAATCGCAAAATCGCACCTGCAATAATAAATATCCTATGTTTCAAAGGACATAATTTACCGTCAGCGCTCGCGGTACGATTGTATAATGCGATATGGCAATTGATTAAAGGTTAGCGCAATAAAGTATATTAAGTGGTTATCCCAGCAAAAATGTTGTTTAAAATCATGGCTCCAGTCGTCAATAAAGATGAATTGAAAATTTTACGTTTCGTATGATTTTAGTATAGTGCCATGTTTTGAATTGTAAGTTGAAAATTTGAAAGATGAAATTGCATTTGATCCTGTACTTAAAATAAAAAAAACCAAAGATTCACAAAGAAAAATTAATGAAATAATTTATTTTAAATATTTTATTTTTAGTATGTTAATAAATATGACCAAATTATTTGCCTTTTTTTTATGTAATATGAATGCATTCATTCATAGTTTATAAGAAAAATTATATACAAAAAAAACCCAGTGACACAAACAAAATTAAAAATGTATATATGTACTAGTAAAAAAACCCAAATGACACAAACAAAATAAAAAATAAATGCAATAAACTCAAGCTAATTTGACATTACAACATGAAGTTTTAGACATAAACTGATAGTAAAAGAATATAATTTTACGAGTAGACCAAATGGTTTGTTCCACGTCATATTTCACCTAAATTTATCTTGCAATTTTTTTCCGCTAATGCTCATGAAATTTGCGCTGGTTTCCAAATCAGCAAAAATTTCACGAGCTTATCGTAAAAAAAATTGAATATTTGCTTTGGGTTTCATCTAAAACTCTTCAATTTTGAAACTTAATTACGATTAATGTATTAATAATTTTTAAAAAACCCAAGCAAGGAAGTAATCGAATTTCATATGAAGAAACAAAACATTTTTAATTCAAGTTTACTTAGTATTCATTTGTTTTTTTATTTGTGGACGCATAAAATTTGTGACCAACATAATTGTGTTATCAAACAAACTTGAATTTGAAATTAAAATGTACAATGCAAATGGATCGAGTAGTCATCTTTATCGCTTTCAGTTTGGGAATTGGTAGCCTATCGAGTGTTTCGCCAATTATATGTGACATAAACTTTGTTAACGATAAATTTATTTAAACCCATGAGTATTTCTCGACAATGATTGTTTCAAAACTATTTTTGTTTTATTTTATTGCACTCTTACTGGCATCTAGTAACTTTGAAAGTAGTTTACTCTATTTTTAGTTTGATTTCATTTTATGTTGATCAGATCATTGTTGTTTTATAAAGTGTTTAGTTTTGGTTTAAATTAAAACAATTATTAATTGAAAATATAAATAATTATATATATTTTAAATTAATGAAACTACCATTTTGCAACAATGGCAAACTAATTCAGATTTCCTAATGTTGGTAACAATTAACAAACTACTCAATCCATCACTTTGCGATACAAAATATTTTCTAATATATTTACTATCCACTAAGTTACACAAAATATATTCCAAAAATTTAAAATTTCTCTATAATTTAAAACAAATGTTAACACAAAAAGACAGACTGTTCAAGCTACTGAACAGCACATTTAACGTAAAATGTAACATCGATAACGAGCGTAAAATCGAAAGTAGATGGTTATTTTTTAGCGTGTACACATACTTACTTTTCAAATATTGTGCCGTTTGATTATTTTTTTGAAATGACAGAGTAGTAATGTGAAGAAATCTAAATAATGCAAAAATCTTAAACCGGCAACGCCCAGATGACGCCCTACATTCTATTAGTTTTCTATTGTTTAATTTTCATTATTTAACTAATAATAAAAAATTTAACTAATACTCCTCAAATTACGACGAGCTACCGTTCCAACTTCCGTCGTAAGTTGAAATGGTCGTAATAAGGAAAATATTAATTTTTCTAAATAAGTAAACATATGTTGTAAAAAACCGTTCAGATAAATAAATAATGTTAATAATTGGTTTATTATAGTAAACTTATTAGTTGGCAGGCTTCAAATAATTTTGAATTTGTACAATACTTTGCGTGATTGCTTTTCTTCCAAAACTTCTTGATAAGGCTTAAGAGCATCATTAATAGATCGTTATAGTATTGCAAAACGGTGGAACTTTTCAGGATTCATATTTTCAAGTTTAATGAATCATCAATATTTGTAAAAGCCGTCATCATTGCTTTTAAATTAAATTCTTTATGAGTGTATATTATTCTCAACATTTCTTTCTTAAATTTCCATTAGCTCGTCATTGGTTAGATTTTCCATGGTGCCATCTATTACTTCTAAAATGTCTTGATCTTCTATTTCTAAATTAAGTTGATGAAATGATGAATCTCCCACATTACGTTTTAACAGAATTCGCCTAACACCATTCATACTCATCGCTGATACTTCATTCCAGGTTTCTCCTATATTTTTATAGCGCTATGAACATGGTAATTTTTCCAAAATTCCATCGCTACAACAGCATTTAATAATGTTTTACTTAGATAGTATGCCTTGAAAGTGGAGATTACTTGTTGATCCATCGGCTGCAAAATCGAAGTAGTATTTGGAGGCAGATAAACCATTTTTACTTTTTGGTCCACTTCTGTAATACCAGGTGGGTGACTTGGCGCATTGTCCAATAGTAAAAGTATTTTGAATGCAACATCTTTATGTTCACAATATGCTTTTACTTTTGGTATGAAATATTTTCGAAACCATTCTTCAAAAATTATCCTAGTCATCCAAGCTTTATTATTCGCTCGAGGACTTTGCGAATTATGAATCAATAAAGGTTTTAACTTGTATTCAGCCATGTTACCTCCCAATAAAAGAGTCATGCGCTCTTTAGATACCTTGAAACCTGGCATTGTATGAGTCCTAGTACTTACGTAGCTTCGTTGTGGCATTCGTTTCCAATGAACACTTTGTCATCAGCACTAGCTATTTCTCCACGTATTTTAATGTTATGGTATTTTGATCTTCGATTAAAATTCTGAAACCACTCATTGCTTGCAAAAAATGTATTTTCTGCATATTCGGTATTGGTGTTGCCCTTCTTTATGTCTTCAAATAGATTAAGTGCTTTCGCTTTAATTATAGCTAAACTTAATAGTATCCGTTTTTGAATAAGATCATTCATCCAAATGATCCATTCACTGATAGGCCCTTTTCTTTTCTGGGATATTATTTTTGCGGTTATTGATGTGCCTTTTTTGGCTGCTGATCGTATTTCATCCTTTTTTAATAAAATTGTTGAGATTGTTGAATGGCTGAACTCAAAATCTTGACCTATTGAAGTTACGGTTTTTCCTTTTTCCTTAACTTTTATTATTACCACGCTCTTATTAGCTCACTCAGTGTGTCGGTTTGTATCGTCAAATTTTGTAATCAATTTTTCAACCAATTGCGATAGTCCAATTGAGCTGAGGTTTTACATGCAGGCTTAACTCCGATGACAATACAAGATTCTCACATTTTTTCGGCCTAAAATGCTTTGAAAAGCCTTTATTATACAGTTGACAATAATTTTAGATCAAAAAGATACAATTGTTTTATTAGTTTCAGTTTAATAAGTGTAATTAAAAAGTATTGTTGCAAGTTTAATATTTTTACTATTAAAACAAGAGAAGCGTCCTTTGAATTGAGAAGGATGGTCTTTTATTGAAGGTAAAAGACAAATTTCTAAGTAAAATTGGTTGCATAACCAATTTACCGCACTCCACTTTAGAAATAATAATTAAAAATTACAAAAATTTCATCTGAAGTTCAAACCACGCACGGCCCTTCTAAAATATTTAATCAGATGGAATCACGTTAATAAGAGAAATCAATAAAAATTGTGAAACATGGTGGCAACATAATGTTCTGGGGCTGGAGGGCAGCTAGTGGTGTTAGAAATACATTTTGTAAAACAGTTAGCATACCAGCTCACTTTTTTTTTTAGATTAGATAACAAATTTCTTTAGCAGAGTAATGACTTCCAAGATACTGCTGAAGTATAGTTAAATTCTAGTTTCAGTATATCGTTAAAAACCAATTGAGGAGATCACCAAAAACTCCATACATCAACCCAATTGAACAGGTATGAGATGAACTGAATCGCAGGATTCGAAAACGTAACATTGAGAATAAGGAGGTTTTACAAAAGGATAACAGAAGGATTGGAAATAATCGAACGGTTACAAGAAAATTAGTTTATCGTATATCAAAATAAAGGCAAGCTGACCGACACGATATTTAACTTTAGGTTAAAGCTGTGAATTTAAAATTTGGATTGTACGTATACAGTATACTTTTTCGACAATTTCTTAGGACATTTTTTATCTTAAATATCCTATTTTATCCCAGGTATGACTCTTCTCTAAAAATGTAACGCCCACACTGTTATCGTGAGTGATAAGAGAGCCCAAATATTTGAACCTCCTCATTTCCTCAAACGTGTAGTGGCCACTACTAAAATTTGGTGTGCCATTGTCCCTATATCCAGAGATCATGTATTTTGTTTTGGACTCATTGATCTGGAGTCCAACAGAAGCTGAAAACTGTACAAGCGGATCAAATATTTCCTTCACTCCGCAATATTTATACTATGAATTTAATTATACATATGTCAATATTTATAAATTTGAATGTGCATACGTATAATCATTTCATTGATTATTAAATTGATTTATACAAGGTGTTCTACGGGAAGGTATATTTCTCTTCTATTTTTTGTACACTTTTTTTTTTCACGCACATATTTTATTAAGGGTCGGAGATTTTGTATGAAATGTTATGTTCGCCTCCATTAGCCTTGCAAATGCTAGCTCTTTTAATGACGATTTTCATTAAAAATTTTTGTGGTTTATTAGCATACACCTTAATCAATTTTCAAATAATAACAATTTTATGAATTTAAAAAACAATTGTTCTGTTCTTAAAAAATATTTAATTATAATAATTCTAAAGTTCAAATAGACTACAAATCATACATTCTCAGTGTTCACAATTATAATAAAGTGTTTCAATAAAGATATATTTCTGTAGAATATAAAATTGTTTTAAAATAACAATAACAAAATACAATGGTTAAAAACTAAATTGTTTTACAGGCTTCTTCGAAATTTGACTACAAATTTCAAATGAAAGTTAACTTTAAAACTGATATCCATATAAAGGGTGTCCTAAAATTAACGCAAGATTTGAATTTACCGCCATTTGTGCAGTAAAGTGTTGGCAACCCAAAAAAAAAAAAAATTTGACAGCTGAGAAGTTACGGTTAGTAAAAATGTGGCGTTACACGATAGAACAACGTATTTTCATTATTGAAGAATATCTTAAAAATTATGAAAGTTTTGCAGCCGCAGTTCAAAAATTTCATATAAAATATGGTAGGAATAGTGTTTTAACTTCGTCAACTGTTAAGAGATTATTTGAAAAATTCAAGGAGACTAGATCAGTTGGAGACCCTAAACACACTGGTCGTCCAAAAACAAGCCGTTCAAATGTCAATATCGAATCAGTGCGTGAGAGTGTTGGTGAGGCAGTAAATGAGGCTGGTCAAGCAGTTTTGTTACTGGTGCTCGATATCGCGACATGATAACACACTTCTTTGTGCCTCAGTTGGATGATATTGATAGAGACGACATGTGGTTTCAACCAGATGGTGCCACATGCCATAAAGCCCGTGAAACAATTCAATTACTGAATGAGACATTTCCTAGTCGTGTACTCTCTCATTTCGGTAATGAGAATTGGCCCCTCGATCTTGTGATTTAACACCATTATAGATTTCTTTTTATGGGGTCATTTGAAGTCAAAGGTCTATGTCAACAAGCTCACAACCACCCGTGCATTACAGGAGGAAATTAAACGCTGCATCAATGAAATTCAGCCACATTTATGCAAAAAGGTTATGGAGAATTTCGATAACAGAGTGCATATGTGCCAGCAAAGCTGTGGAGGCCATTTGCCCAATGTGATAATCCATAAATAACCCTATCCTATGTATTTTATGATTCAATAAAAAAATCACAATCTGAAGACTAAAAGCTGTGTTTTCTATTTAATTCAAATATTGCGTTAATTTTGGGACACCCTTTACAAGCATATAAGGTTATAGTTTGATTACAATAATAATTAGGAAATATAAATTTTGGATTCCATTTTATTTATACCAATGAGAATTGTTCATACGTATGTATTATGTATAAAATATTGTAAATTGTATAAACCACTAAACCAGTCTAAAGAAGAATAAAATGGAAGTAAGTTGCTACAGTTCTTTATGTACACTATTCTTTATAAATGAAGCGCTTGAATTTGTATGAATTGTAACGACCATATTATATACAGCAAAAGAAAGAACATTTATTGTATAAATTAAATTGAAACCTTGCAATTTTAGCCTTGTAAGTTAGATTTTAAATTATTTCTCAAATAACAGAAATATTAAGAAAGAATCATATATAATTTTTTTTTAAATCACAAAGTGGAAAGAGTGTTAAATTACAAAATTTACAATATACGCATATTCACTATATGCAAGATGCTCACATAATAATAAGATATATGCACATTTATAGGTACTACACATACAGAGTGTTCTTACTATGCAACTTACTGACTATTTTCTTTCGATTTTTAATAGTGTTACATCCATACATATACATAGTACATTTTTACTGCCATAAAGTTCTGTAAATTTATCTCAGTAACCAAAACACATGTACAAAAATGAATGCTTACGGATGTAAAATCTGTTGTTTGCCGTACACCAATATAGCTTTCATTGGTTAAAAAATGTTTTCTAACAAGATGTTACTCATTTAACTAAGTAGGTAAACGAAATTAAAATATTTTATTACCATTTTTTTTCATGTGAATTAAATAAAAACCCCGTAATTATTTCGAGCCAAATTGAATTTTTTTATCTATATATGTATGTACATTTAATAAAACACATAAAATTACTTTTTGTAGGTTACGTTGTTACTCTGTTAAAAATTTAACCATAATACTTTGCTATAAAAAAATGAATTGTTTGTCTTTGTCACTCTAATAGAGTTTTAACTAGATCACCCGGTTCTCAGTAAAACTAGTACACGCAGTAACGTTGCCCCCATAATCCACGTTTAACTTTTCAAAATATCAAATTATTAACAATAAAATGTTTCTTTTTTAAGAGTAGAAAAATTTGCTTAGAAAAAAAGAGATACCATATATAGCAGATATCTAGTCCGGGCTTCACCGAACATCCGTTTATTATATGTATAAATTGGATTTGGATTGGTTGAGACACCCAAGTATAGCGAAAAGTTAATTATAATTTATTAAAACAAACACTGTGTTCTGAAATAAAATTTATTAGTTTGCTGGATCAGACTTATGAGATACTTTTGAAAATATTTTAAATTAGTGCAAATTTGCTATTCTATATTCTGCATACTAAGACTGTGTCCGAAACCTGTGATAAAAAATCGTGAATTAAATTTTAACGTACTTAAAATACTGTTACGTTTTTGCCTTGTCAAATTCAAGGTTCGATCACTGGATTGTGAATAAAACAAACGATGTAAATTCTAGAACACACTAAATTTATTTATTTCCGATTAAACACTAATTTGATTATTTCACTTATTTAACTTAATTATTTCACTTCACAATAATTATTTTACTACACTTTAACCACACTATATTACACTTTAATAACACTTTATTTTATTTTATAAACACTTTCCTTTTAATTACTATTAGCACTCTCACGGTTAAAACACAACTGAACTTCTCCCAAATGTTTGTCGCGTATTTATACCAAATATTCTAACCATTCTAGAAATCTCCAGAATATTCGAATAGTCTAGATAAGTCTAGACACCTCTATACTGTTCTACTTTATAACAATTTTACATTAACGATAGTGTCGCTATTCAAACATAGATGTCGCCACGATCGTAACATTACCCCCTACCTAATCCTGATTCGTCCCGAACAGGATCCAACTCACTACCCCTGTAGATCGCTAATCGCTCTATATGCACCACCTTCAACTTTCCTCGCTGCCCTTTCTTGATCCGGTAGACCACGTCATTTATTTTGGTGATGATGGTGTACGGCCCTTCCCACGAAGGTTGCAGCTTTGGTGATAAACCCTCCTTCCGTTGTGGGTTGTAAAGCCATACTAACTCTCCTTCTTCGAAACCTTTATTTGCTCGTACGTCATATCTAGCCTTCATCCGATCACTTGATACTCGTATCCTCTCCCGTACAAACTGGTGTATCTCGTCGAGTTCTCCTTTCATCTGGTCAACATAATTCTGTCTATCTAAAGCTGATGATGGAACGGCTCCAAACTTTAGATCTCCGGGTAATCGCAGATTATTTCCAAAAAGGATTCTCGCTGGTGTCATTCCCGTTGAGTCATGTACTGCTGATCGATACGCCATCAGGAACATCGGAATATGTCGATCCCAGTTGCGTTGATCATTTTCCACGACCTTTGCTAAATATTTCTCCAACGTCCCGTTGAATCTTTCCACCATACCATCCGACTGTGGATGCAGAGGCGTTGTTCTTGTTTTATTTATACCGAGCAACTGACAGACTTCCTGAAATACAACTGACTCGAAATTTCTTCCTTGGTCTGTGTGAATCTCCATTGGTACTCCAAAACGACTTATCCAATTATTAACCACGGCGTCAGCTATCGTGGTTGCCTCCTGATTGGGTATGGGATATACCTCTGGCCATTTGCTAAAATAGTCCATTATTACTAGCACATATTTGTTACCAATATCTGTAGTCCGGAATGGTCCTGCCACATCCATTGCGATCCTTTCAAATGGCGCTCCAACGTTATATTGCTGCATTGCTCCCCGACTTTTCCGTGCAGGACCTTTTACCGCCGCACATTGATCACATTTTTGGCACCACTCCACTACAGATTGTCTACATCCTGACCAGTAAAAACGTTGACGTATTTTGGCAAGTGTTTTATTAATTCCCAGATGACCCCCACTTGCCCCTCCGTGATACTCCTTCAATATCTCGGCAATTCTAGACTTAGGTACCACTTTTACCAATTGCTTCACATTACCGTCCGAGCTTTCCCATATTCGTTTTAAGCATCCGTTCTCGATTTGGAGGCTATCCCATTGTGCCCAGTAAGCCTTTACCGTGGGACTCTTATCCGCAATTTCACACCAAGTTGGACGATTTCCTGTCTCCTTAAGTTGCATGATTATTGCCAAATCTGGATCTGCTAACTGCTCGTCCCTAACCGTTTCATGCGTCCATTCCTTATCGGGTAGTATTTGCATAAGCCTGATGTCGAACACGTCTTCCTTTGCTTCTATACGCCCGCAGTGCTTACATTCCACTTGACATGGTCGTCTTGACAATGCATCAGCATTTCCATGTGCACTCCCTTTCCGATGTTCGATCTGGTAATGATAGCTCTGTAGTCGCTCAATCCAACGCGCTACCTGTCCTTCTGGGTTCTTGAACTGCAGTAGCCAACGTAATGCTCCATGGTCCGTTCGTATATGAAATTCTTGGCCATAGAGGTACTTATGAAAATATTTCACACATTCGACTATAGCCAACAATTCCTTACGAGTTACACAATAGTTACGTTCTGGTTTAGATAACACCTTCGAGTAATAAGCTATTACTCTTTCTTGCCCTTCAATTTCTTGCGACAACACCCCTCCAATGCCATCATTACTTGCATCGGTATCAAGAATAAACTTAACACCAGGTATAGGGTATGCCAACACCGGTGCCGTACATAATCGCCTTCTCAATTCATTTAATGACTCCTCTTGCTCGTCACTCCATTCAAATGCTCTGTTCTTCCGGGTCAAATCATATAAGCTCTTTGCCACATTGGCAAATCCTGGTACAAATCGCCTATAATAAGTGCACAATCCGAGGAAGCTCCGTAATTCCCGTAAATTTTTAGGTCTTGGCCAGTCCTTTACCGCTGATATCTTATCCTCATCGGTGTGGATTCCATTGGTCGTTACCTTGTGCCCCAAAAATTTTACCTCCGTTCTGAATAATGAACACTTCTTCGGATTCAACTTTAAACCGGCTGATTGTAATCGCTTCCATACCTCTGACAAATTTGTTAAGTGTTCTTCGAAATCCTTTTCCATAACAATGATGTCATCCAAATACACGAGGCAAGTCTTCCAGTGCAGTCCCTTTAACACGCGCTCCATAAGTCGTTCAAAAGTTGCCGCGCCATTACATAATCCAAATGGCATCACGTTAAACTGCCATAGCCCATTACCCACACTGAACGCCGTTTTTTCACGATCTTGCTCTTGGACTTCCACCTGCCAATACCCGCTTTGCAGGTCCAATGTTGAAAACATTCTAGCCCCTGACAATGTGTCTAACGTGTCATCGATCTTTGGTAATGGGTAGCTATCCTTTTTCGTTACTGAATTTAGCTTTCGGTAATCGACACAAAAGCGCATTTTCCCATCCTTCCTTTGGACTAATACTACTGGTGAACTCCATGGACTGTTTGATGATTCAATCACTCCAGCTGCCTGCATGTCCGTTACCATTCGATCCACCTCTTCTCGTTTTGCTAAAGGTAACCTTCTCGGTGCTTGGCGTATAGGTGTCTCCGTTCCGGTATCAATTCGATGTTTCACCATGTTGGCTCTTCCATTATTATCCGGTGTATTGCAAAATATCGACTTATACTGTTCGAACAGCTGTTGTGGTGAATTTTTCTGGTTCATGGTAAGATCCCCAGTCCATTTCTGCATGAGGTGTTCTACTATTTGTTTTGTCCTTGAGTATCGGTGTTTCTAATCGGATTTTTCTGATCACATTTCATTATCGTTGATACCTCTTCACATTTACCAATAACAGTTCCTTTCTTAATTGTTTTTGTCTTTTCCGAGAGATTTAGGGTCCTAATCGGTACCCTACATTCGTTATCTGATTTTACTAACGTCCTCCCTATCATAATTCCTTTGGTTTCGCTTTCTTCTTCACTGGCTTCTACAACCCACAACCTGAGTGGCCCAGAACCTCCCTCCAATCTCCCCCACACAATTGTTTCCGAATTCGGTGGCAGATTTTCCCGCTGTTCTATTATTACCCGCCTAGTAGTTGTTTCCACATCATCCACTCGCAGTGGTAACTCGAAATTATCACAGTCCAATACTCCTCTTCCAACATCCACCACGAAGCCATTCGCCCTCATGAAGTCCATCCCCAAGATGACTTCATCCACTATTTTTGCGACCAGCACTTCGTATTGGAATTGAGCATTGCCTATCTTAATTCTCACAAGCTTCCTGCCCTTTATGTCTGCGCTCTCTCCTGTGGCTGTACGTAATTTCAACTCATTCGCTGGTAGTACTCTTCCCTTTACTAGATCCTCACGGACAAACGTGCGCACCGCTCCGGTATCCAGGGTAATAACACAGCTCTTCCCGTCAATACTTCCTTTGATTGTTAAGCTGTCACCTACTCGTCCCAATCTCGAAATAGGGATGGAGGTTATGGGGCAATTGGTTGTGGGAGTCAGCTTCTGCCCCTTTAGGCTGACTCGTTGTAGTTTAACGACTCCTTTCGTTCTTGGCCATCTTCCTTGCCCAACGTTCGCTCTCTACTTAATACTCGTCGTTGCAAAGGAGATCGCGATCTTGTACGTCTCCATTTTCCTTCTTTACAGTCTCTCGACATATGACCCATTTTGTCACATGTCCAACATTTTATTTTGCTACCACCCTCTCTGTATCTTGGAACCGACCGCTCGACGTTGGTGCTGCTATCCATTTCTACTCGTCGTACCTTAAGCGATGGTTTTATGATAGCCTGCGCAGTTTCATTTATTAAGGCACATGCGATGGTCTCGGCAAAAGTAGCCTTAGGTGATAACATCACTGCTTTACGTGTTTCCGGATCCCGTATTCCATCGATGAATGCGTCCATTTTAATCCTCTCCATATAATCGGGAGATGTATTCACATGTGCCAAATGCACCAGTCGCTCGACTGCTGCGGAATATTCTTGAAGAGTCTCTCCGATCTTTTGACATCGGCTCTTCAGCTCCATACGATACATCTCTCGCTTATGGTCACTTCCATACTTTCGATCCAGCGCCTTCATTATTTCGTTATAATTACTACGGTCATACTGCGGAATAGTCTGCAGTGTTTCAGCCGCTTCTCCTTTTAGAGCCACTATTAATGCTGTTCCCCGATTTGCGTCATTCCACCCATTTTGGTTAACCGTTGTCTCAAATTGAAATTTGAAAACCGCAAAAGATGTTGTGCCATCAAATATCGGTGGCTTAAATTTCATTGCTTGAATAGGCTGAGCTACTGGCGATGCTGTTCCGTTAACCTCTATACATAGAAGTTTCCTCTCGAAGCCTAAAACTTTCTCTTCTAACCCTTGGATGTCCTTCTGTAATTTTTGTTCAACTTGCTCTACTTCTTCATGTAAATTGATATACATTTCATTGAATTTCTCATCCATTTTGTTATTGATCTCGCCCACCGACTGCTTAATTTCTTTCATTTCTTGATTTGATCGATCAAATTTCTGATTTAATTCATTACTGGACTTTTCAACTGACTTTTTCATCTCCAAACTGGACTGTTGAATAGCCGCCATTAACTGCGCCATATCGAAATTTCCAGAAGGTACCGCTGCAACCTCCACTACCGCCTCTTTACTTTCTTCATTCTCTTCGTCCCCTTCTGCGTGGTCGGAAAATGTCGATTCATCAAAATTATAACTAGCCGGATCATTACCCTCCAGCTCTAATGCTTGAAGTAGTCGTTGCCTCAATACATTTTTCTGGCCGACCGTTGACAAACCCCGTCGCTCCAACTCTTCCTTTAAATCGGAAATCTTCAATTCGTCTAGAATCATCTTTTAATTCACAATCCCACCGCTGTCACCAATTGTTACGTTTTTGCCTTGTCAAATTCAAGGTTCGATCACTGGATTGTGAATAAAACAAACGATGTAAATTCTAGAACACACTAAATTTATTTATTTCCGATTAAACACTAATTTGATTATTTCACTTATATTTCACTTATGGGCCTACTTGTAGCCTTCTTTCCTTTAAGCTCCAAGATTAATTGGTTTATTTCGGCAGGTGTTGCCACTTGCTTGGCTTTTCTACCGGATTTGCATAGTATTTCGACTATTATTAAATGATATTCAGCCAGAATTAATTCATCTTGATTTACCTTATTTGAATCTCTTGAGATCCGCTTATGATGCTGCTCGACTGCTTTAGTCAAGAATCAGTAAATGATTAATTAGTAAATGATGAAAAGGTACCATTTTTTCGACCAAATCCTAATTTTATCATACTGTCGATGTACGACACCTCCCATGTATGAGTTATATTCCTTAAAAATTTGCGAACACTCTATAGTGATAGTTCCATCTTTTCTAGAATATCTTGTCGAACTTTGCATGAGTGCAAGACCGTCAACTTAATATTTGTGTTTGATATTAAATTGACTTGCACTTGTCTTTCTAAGAAACTGTGGTTAATGCCACTTCTTTCACCATCAGACAAACTTAGTTAATGGTCTTCTTGACATTTTTTGAGCTTGATTAATTTACAATTCTGTAATTTATACTCTGTAATTTTCTATTAATTCTATACTCTGTAATTTTCATGCTGTGGCATAGGCTCTAACAGACGACCAGCTATATTTGCGCTGGCTCCCAAATCTTACTCAGTGACATGCTTATTGGTAATGCAATTTTCCCGCCCCATGTATATTTCAAAATCATATGTAGACTCTGAAATTCCCGAGAATACATATAGCTTTATGAGATTTATTTTGAGTAGATTGCTTCAAATAGGCTTTCGCTTTTGTTGAACTATTGATAAATATTGTTTAGGAGAGACTTTTTTGAAATTCATTGTAAGAGTACCAACTAATGGACGAATTTTAAAGAGGAGGTCACTTCTTTCTTTCGTTATAATTTTTTGGTCATTTATGATTTTAGCAGCAGTATAAGTTAGGCTCACTAACTATAGGGTCCATCAATTTTTCGTCGAACAGGTACTTGAAACAATTGTAAGGTATTTTTAGGTTTCGCTATTCTGATATTAACTTCGTATCACCCACAAATTCAACGTCTTTGTCTGAAATGGAAAATTCTTAGTGTCGCCAAATAATATGTCTCAATAACTATTTATAATTACATTAAAGCAATGGTTCGGGATTCAAAAAATACATATTAAAAATAAAATTTATAAATAGTTATGTAAACAGAATGCATTAATAAACATAAATACGTAAACAATAATAAAATATATAAACAGAAATAGAAGTAAAATAAATAAATAAAATTAATTAGAGAACTATGTTCACGATGTGTATAAACTACAACACAAAACAACGATAAAAAACACCTAATTGAACTCACCATTTAAGTTCAAGTTTCCACATGAGCACCCTTGGAAATGCTAGCCTCAATTTTTAGTCATTGAATGATGCACAAAATTTACCAAATTATCCTATCTTGCATCCAACCGCCAGTTATTATAATCTATCTGGGTTATTCGTCAGATTATCCTTAATCTTTTACCCTTTCTATGCCCGTGCCCGTCGCTACTCAATTCACACACTTGACACAAATAATTTTATACACTTGAAATTTATTTAGGTTTTTTTTTTTTATCATTCATTCTCTAATAAATTTCTAATAAAATAGAATAATTCAATAAATTATGATAGTCCTCAAATGAATTTAAGTTCAAATTATACAAGGTGTAAACAAATTTTTATAATTTTAACAGCATTTATTAAAACAGTTTTAAATTTAATTTTAACTTCGTTATAAATTATAATCAAATTTGATTAATTAATTAATTGTAATCAAATTTCATTTAATTTTCCAAATCACATTTGTTTTTAAATAAAATTAAAGTGTGTGACTTCAATTACGAATGAAATTTTGCAAGGCTTGTAAATATTAAGTTTTAAACGTTGCATTATTTTATACCTATACTTCAATATTTTTCTACTTTAGCGCCAATCAAATTTTACTCAAAATTCTAAATTTATTCTCCAAACACCGAAATCAACAATGATTTCAAGTTCTATTTTAACTAAATTTTTTGATTCTATAATATTGGTCAAACTCTGATGAAAAATCTAGGACTAACTGAAAAATTAATTGATTCTTGATTAGTTGGATTCGCAGCGAAATGAAAGATTGAATTTGAGTGGAACTGATAGAATTCAGGACTCTAGTTTAGGTACAATCCTTGAATTATAATTAAATTACATTCATATTGTGTCTATTTCAACACAATATGGTAATCAAACTCGATTTTGACAATGAATTCCATTAGAAGTAAACATTTTAATTAAATTTTGAGGCTAATTTTTTAATTAGATTACACTTTCCAATAGAGTAAAAAAGACACTCCAAAATCAGTAAACCTTATAACTTTATAACCACAGGGCACCATAGCTATCAAGTTAGCAGAGCAGAAGTTTATCGCCGAACGCGGATTGTGGAAATTATCGATTATTAATGATGGTTACGGCTTCCAATATTAAAATGTGTTTCTAAGTTTATTGATTAATTTGGTATTTATCATATTTTAATATTTTTAGGAAGATCATAACTGATTATTATTATAGAATCAATTAGTACTAATTTAAAATTTGAGAAAGCTGATTAAAATATACCAACTAATTCTTCATACATGAAATTCATACATTCCCGTATATGCGTAATGTTGTTTATCCGTACAACAATTTTTTATGAAAATCCAGAGGATGGCAAGTTTAAATTTAAAATAAAAACTGTAAATAGCAGCTCGTTGCATATTAATAAATTATGATTTATTTCTTAATGCTAATTTTAAAACAGGAATATTCAATTTACATTCTAATGCACAGCCGTTGTCACCAATAGAACGATAATAATTATGTGCTGTAAGACAACTGGCAGACTGAATATTAAAGATCTCATGTTAATGTACTGGTTTATATTCGTACTTCCTAATACAATAAAATAAAATAGTTTTAATATTATTGTGTATCCTCTCGTATACCAATTCATTATCTTTGAATAGCTTTAGGATTTCATTTTATGTTCTTCATCCTTTATTTTTATTTAGTATACAATTTTTCATGAAGTTAATACAACAGACTATGTCTATTAGGAAAATTTTATATTTTCATAAAATAGAAAAACCACAATAATAGTTTTCTTGTATAGAAAAATATAGAAACTAAAAAGAAAACTATTTTTCCCATATCTAATATACCTATTAAACTTAAACGTTCATCTTCATAAAGGTAAAAAAAAATTTAACATATACATACATACATATACATATAATTCTGTTGTATATAATTTATAATATCTTCGAGTTATAAACACTATCGAATGTAAAATGCGGATTGATTTTTGACCTACTTTTCCAAAAACAGTTACTTGCATTCTCTCTCTCTCTCTTTCTCTTGCCGCGCCTTTGCTTATTACACCTCACGTTTTTGTTCATTGTGGTGTTTTATTGAAAAATGGTCATTCTGCTTTTGCATCACAACCTCAGCCCTCGATTCAAATAAATATCCATTCATAAAAAGCCCCGATAAGCTTCGAACCGTCGATAGTTACCACACCATGATGTGTAGCTGCAACGCTAACCACTAGATTAACGACGTTACTGATGTGATTGAGTTTAACGTTTGGCATAATCGTCACATTACCCTCACCTTAATTCTGTTCGTCCTGAAATGCTCCCGGTGTTCTAAAGTGTCAACCGATCTATATGAACCAGTTTCATTTTTGTCCTGGGGATTTGTTGAATCCAGTATACAGCATAGTTGACCTGTTTTATGACTTTGTATGGTCCTTCCCAACTTTGTTATAACTTCGGAGATTTTCCTTTTGTTCGTTTGGGGTTAAAAGCCAATTCAAATCTCCCTCCATAAAGTTTGTGCTGTTTGACCGAATGTCATATCTCGTCTTCATTCGCTCGCTGGCCTTCACTGTGTTTACCCTTAGTGCAGTGTGAATGTTGATTATCCTTTGCCCCAAATCTGCAACTTAGTCTTGCTGAGTGACTGGTTCGTTTTCCGGTGATTCAAATGTCACTTGGTAATCGGAATTCTCTACCAAAGACTACCATAGCTGGTGAGTTTTCAGTAGTATCATGTATTGCGGTACGATACGCCATCATAAACAGTGGAAGGTACCGGCCCCAATTGTCCTGGTTGTCGTTAAGCTCTTTGCGTAGATATTCTTCCAGTGTTCTGTTGAATCTCTCGACAATGCGCTATAGGATTGTGGATGCAATATTTGGCACAAGTCTTGGAACACGGATGATTCGAAATTACGGCCTTGATCGGAATGTAACTGTATGGCATTCCAAATCTGTATATCCAATTGTTCACAAATCCGCAACTGTTCGCGCTTCCTGACTAATAATCGGATATGCGCTTTACACATTTACTGAAATAATCGATGCATACGTGTATGTACTTCTCTTAGCACGATCTGCTGGTTTGTGTTGTTGTCGTCGGCCGATTTCCAAAGTCTAACCAGTAACCCGTTCTCAAACTTCAATGTCTTCAAATGAGCCCAATAACTTTTGGCGGTTGCATTTTCCGACGCGATTTGGCCTGTTGTTCCGGAAGCCTTGTGCTGCGTCTTATCGTTGCTTCTATCATCGCCTCTATTTGCGCTATATCTTCTACCTCGAGTTTTCGCAGTTTTTAAGGAATCAGAGGTTAAGTTGGCTCTAGCTGCCACGTATTCTAACATCGGTTCTAAGACCTCGTTTATGCTTTCGTTTTTTGCTGGACTAGGGTCCCAGCAAAAAGGTGATGACTAGCGTGATACTATGACCTGTACTGCCAGTGATAGAGTTCGCGATCCTATTGTCTCTCTTTCTTCACTACCTGCGTCCTCTTGGTCACGTTTAACATCATTGTCAAGCCTTAAGTCTAGCTCGGTCTTATTGTGAACTGTTCTCTTAACTGTTTAGATGTGGCATAGCTAATGTCCTTCCACATTGTATTGCAAAATCCCACAAAATCTGAAACCAAATTGTTACGAATTTCGAGCTCTTCTAAGGATCCATACCTTATAAGGATAAGCTGCGACGTTTGGATCGGGAGGTACCGGGTTCGAATCCCAACGAAGGCGGGATGCAAAAGGGATTTTTCATCTCCCGATTACGATCGGTGATAAAATTGAAAACATCTATGACCCTCTGTTGGAATGTAGAACTCATGGGCCGACCCATCTTCCATGATACTGTACAGGGTGACATGGAGCTATGCAATGCGCAGGTGGTATACTGTACTTGTGTGAATGGGATGAATAAATAGATTGAATGAATGTTGTGTGAATGTAAGGTAAGGCTATGGACCAAAAAAGTGTCTATGCCACGTCCTTTTATTAAAAAAAAAAAAAAAAAAAAAGGATCCATAAGAGATTTTGCAATAAAAACACTCGAACTGATTATTTAACACTGCACACTTTATTCGAGAATAAATAACAGCACGTTCAGCTCTTTACAATCTCACTGGTTCACTTTAGAGCACTTTACTATTTCACTTGTTCACTGATCACTGGTTGAAATTAAACTGACCTTACTCTGCAACTCCATGGAAATTGTACCAGTATGCGTGTATTTATTCGAGGAAATTCTGTGGCATAATCATTGCAATTTGCACATTAATTGCATTCTCTCTTTCTCGCCGCGGCGTTTCTCCTTTCTCATCCATGGCTTTTGTCTAAGCCTTACTTCTCGAACATTGTGGTGTTTTACTGAAGAATAATAGTCATTCTGCCTTTGCAACTCATCGCATCAACCTCCGTGTTTAATATATTTAGTATTAATGAAATCTTTTAGGTTATTGAATCTTTCAACTAACTCTGTCATTGGAACTATGGATTATCTACGTGTTCTCCAAATATTTCAGAGCATGTTTTTAGTGTCGTTTAAATGGCACAATCAACTGTTTAGTTGAGTGTTGCTTTTGCTAAACCAACGTTCATTTTTTGAAAATCGTTCGGATACTTGCATACTGTTGACTATTTCTTTGCATAAGCTTTATTAGTTTCAATTTTTCATTATGATAAATTTTTCGAATAACATCAAAGTTGTCATTCCTGTATCTTGATGAAGAATATTCGCGAAATACGACTTTTTAGATTTACGATTTACAATTTTTTGTAACTGATTAAATTATTTTTACCGTGGTCATTGCAACCGTCACACGCAATCTATCACTGTACAATTTAATATTATCGAACGAACTAGTAAAAAATGATAGAAATGATAGACTATCGATTTGCTTAAATCAATTTAATCATTATGAGCATCGGCGATGTGCAATTGTTTAAATACTGGGCTATGCTACGAGATATGAAAGGCAAGATCTTAGAGGTGATGGTCCTGACGAATGTTACCTGCTAGTTGATTTAGCGAAGACGTGTTTTTCGTTGATGAGGTGTGGCTATTTATTCGCATAATGCACTCGTAGTTATGAACGGTATTGGGCTCCTCTTCGTTATGCATCCATGTTTCGCATCTCTGAATCACCGAATCGGTGTCAATATTGCCTGAGAAAATTAAAAAACTCAGCACATTAAAGTTTTTTAGACGGTACTGTCCAAGTGGAATTATACGCGATGTGATGTGACATCTATTGCAACTAATATGTACTATTGTTTTATTTAAACAAAAATTCATATTAATTCGCCTAAATATATGCATTATTATAATATGTACATACATTTAAGTGAACAACAACAAGAAATGATTTGTATTGGATAAATCCCTCGAATCAGAGGTTCTCGGTGTGGAGTCCCTCATTGTTGAAAATAATAGTTTTTCTGGTTCAAATTTCAAAATTACTCTAAATGTGGGATCACTCAAATTTTTTACCATAAACGGAATATATGTTCATTCTTTAAACTGTATTAACCCTTCTAACCCGTCTTTTTGAAAATGTATTTACATCAATTTTTATATTGTATTGGATGTTGAGCCTTGTTACTACGTTCAACACCATCAACAAAAATAAAGAGCAAAACTAATTTCACCATAGAGAGCTGTTTAAAGTTGATTAAGTATAAACGTACGTATATCGTTAGAAATGAAATAGTCATATATGGTTAGCAATACATATATTATGGACTAATAAAATATACTCGCATATTTCGAAATTACAACGATAGATCGAAACGACGTAGTACCTGCCTTTATATATTGTATGTGCTTTTTTATGTAATGTAAGATGATTCACATTCGTGTTTTTTGTCAGTTTTCCTTAAACATAAAGAACTAACAAAGAAGAAAATAAAATTGTCCGTTTTACTATTAATGAAGATAATTGGTATAAATTACACTTCTAAATTTCTGAAATCTGAATTATAGTAATTTATTTAAGAGGATGATGATAGTAAAACAATAAAATTGCCACCTATGAAATCAATATTGTGGAGCATAGATCCTTTAAGGCTTTATAATATGACATATGAGTTTAAAATACTTTTTAAAAATGACTGACAATATATCAGTATATAAATAAATTTAAAATTTAATTATAACTATAACAAACGATGTTTTCACATATCGAGTATGTACATATTTAGCAAGTTGAGCATTAACTCAATCTAGTTTTATGGGATGAATTGGAAGATACAGATGCCTAGAATATGTTTCAAAAACATCATCTTGCCATTCAGCGAACCTGAGACCTTTCCTATGAGATTGTTAAATAGGAAATATTTACGCTAACGATCCTCAAACAGGATCGACAAGCTTATTTATTTATTTATTAAAAAAGAAATCTTTTTAGTAAATTATCTTTATAATTTTACATTTAAGAACGAAAAATGTATCTAATCTAACAAAAATATAGATTATTACACAAATTAAAATTAGGTTTCCAAATTACTTTTAAAATTGTTTTTTGATAAATTAAAGTCGAATTGATCATCTATGATATTAAATGGTTTTGCCAATCTATTGATGGGATTATTTTCGCCATAGGTGGTGGAGTTGTGCTTCAGCGCCAGAAATCGATGATCATGCAGCGTCCTACTTGGAACATTAATAGTGATGTTTTCCAATATGTTAAGTGAATCGATGTAGCCAAGTAGTATCTTACCGATAAAAGCAGCATCCAGAAGTAGACATCTATTTTCGACGCTGCATATTTTGTATTCTTTGCATCTTGTTGAATATGGAGGTATATAGGTGAGCCACATTCTCACAGAATGGTATATGTTATGGTCGTAGTCCCAGCCAGTTTTTTTAGCAGGGAAATCAGAAATTTGTATTGTATGGTTTCGATTCTTTTGGTGTGTATAGCATAGTAACGAATTCAGACCACCACAGCATATTCCACCAGAAATCTCATATAAGCGAAATATAATGTACATAAAGTGTGTAGATCATTGGAATACGCTTTAGCAATAAAGCTGTCGATTTATCTGCTAAAGTAACATTTTCAACAAAGGTAACATCTAAATTAGTAATCTCGTTTATTGTTAGAATTTCACTGCCATTTTTTTGTATGAGGTGACCATTGGATTCTTCTTACGATGATATGACATAATTTTGTATTTTTTTATAGTTCCTTGGTGCTTTGTTCGAGATAGGCACGTAAAGTTCAACACCACTAGAATTCCTTCCGTTCAGCAACGAAGTAATCGCCCAGACCAGGTAATTTAGTTTGTCTTTTAACTTATCGGTATTCAGGTAGCGTCGAATACAATATCCAACGGTTTGTGGTTAACATCATTTCCGACAAATGGATTTAATAACTCTGTTTCTTTAAAAGCATCAAGTTCATTGGTGAAGAGAAGATCTATAAACCGCTCCAGACTATTGGAAATAGTGTTAATTTGGTATTTTAATCGAGCATGGCATCAACAAATAAAGATTCAGCATCTGACTTTAAAATAAAAGATCTAAATAAAATGTATTTGATATGCTCATGACTTCCTCAATCGAGTCAACGCATGATGCGTAGTAATAATTATGAGCATGAGGTGGTATGTACGCAGTTTAGATAACTATATATCGTTGATTGATTTTAATCTTCACAAATAACTGCTCAAATCTTGATGGAAGTAGTATAACTGGAGCACTAGCTAGTTTGGAGTGCATGGCTATCAATACGCAACCACCGGATTTCTATTTTCATATTTTAGATGTGCGATTACATCTATATAGACAACCATGTCCTGAATATTCAGAGCTATAAATTTGAAATTACTTTCACCGATAACATAAATCAAGTCTAACTATACAATTTAGACGCTTTTGATGCCATTTTGTTAACATTCTGATAATAGTTAGAGCACACTCCTTTTACTGGTTGTCTGCTTCAATGTTTAGATGCTTTGATTTTAGTTTTAGTTTTGAGAAACCCCGATACAACAAGGGGAAACATCTTCATCACTAGTGAGTGCAGCAAATTCTTTATAGTTAAACGTTGGTATATTGGTAGGCCAGGTGTTCCGTAAATAAGATGTTTTTGTTTGTATTCAAATTCCTTGAGAAAGATTCCCATCGGCCAAGATTTGGAATTTAACTAGGAAAATAGAGTTATTCCGTTATTAGAAGTTGCTGCGCTTGTTGTATATTTAGCTGAGAAGTGGCTACAGATGATATTTCCGGCTTATGATTGAGTTGATTAGTATTTGTCGCTGCTTTTGCAATGTCCGAGTTATAAGTTGATCCATGTCAATCATAGGAGCAGTTTTCGTCACCAGAATTGTTTTTTAGGGTTTCTTTAGCCTACTCAATTCTTTGTAAAGTAGTGTTAATTGTTCTTTAGTAGTTGTGTAGGCAATCTAAGCATTCAGGGCAAAACGAACATAACCCGTGCTGGGATGTTCTAACATCACTTCGATAGACATTTGTGTCTCTTTTTTTACGAACAAAATTGAGCTCCATTGCGTTTTTTGAATTACGTTTTGTCTATTGCGATCTCAGCCTGTTAGAATAAATTTGCAAACCATCTCTTTTTCCTCGTTTCACTTGCCATCGAAAATAAAAATATTGGTGATATTTTATCGAATTAATTGATAGAAATAGAATCGAGTAGGCTATGATCACAATATAAATTGCGAAATAGAATAAAATTTTGTTCGTGAAAAAAGAGACACAAGTGTCTATCGAAGCGAATCGAATTGATGTTAGAACATCCCAGCACTGGTCACACTATCCATAATCAATTTCATCCCCTTCTTTACGTCATTGGGAAATTTTGATAGTAATTTATTTGCATTTGATGAGGTACATGTAATGACGTTGATATACATATAAAACCACTCGTCTATTACTAAACAAAAAATCAATAAAAAAATGTAAGATTCGAATGAAAATATTTGTTTTCACTATTTTCCACGTTTCTTGTTCTTTTCTTTCTTGCATCCTGCTTTAATACAGATGCCCCCGCAGACTTCTGCTGCATCGATGTTTGATCCGGAAAACTTAGTTGGCCTATACCGGTTTGGTTGTAATAAATAACTGGAACGTACACACTCGAATACAGACTAATTTGAATTCCAAAACAGTCACTTTTGTTTATAAATAATATAAAATATAAAAATTGGACTCTTGAGAGAATGAGGGAATTATTTTATAAAATAAATTACTCATAAGTCTAACTAAAATAAGCTACCTACAGCTTATTGACTATAAATAATAACAGTTTTTAAAGGCCATTACTGGCCCCTTACTGTATCAACAATTTGGCTCCAACGGTTTCCATCTTGAGCATGGTCTTCATACTGTCTTAGATAATCTGAAGAAGCCAAGTAGCTACCTTGCAGCTACCTTCGCGCCAACCATATGGTGGCTTTCTTTTCAGAGACCGCTGCATAATACGTTCCGGATCAGCACACATAACGTGACCGAGCCAGCCAACTCGCGGAGATCTTATCTCATGAACAATATCGGGGATCTTCATCAGATATCTGATCTCGATACTATACAGCGCTCGGTATGTACCATCTATTTCGTGGTTTGGGCCCTAAATCACTCGAATGATTCTTCTCTCAAATGTAATTCTTCTCTCGTACTCATCCGTCAGCGCCCAACTTTCACATCCATATACAAAGCATTGCTCAATGCTTTGTAAAGCTTTGCCGTCACGGCATTTTATATAGGTGTTTAGATTTTTGCAGTGGTCTTAGAGGGTACAAAGCACGACTACCAGCCGCGCTTTAATATCCCCACACACGCTATTATCGTGAGTGATAAGATAGCTCAAGTATTTGTACTTCCTCACTACCTCAAACGTGTGGTGGCCACTACTAAAACCTGGAGTGCCATTGTCCCTATGACCAGAGATCATGTATTTTGTTTTGGACTCATTAATCTGGAGTCCAATAGAAGCTCAAAACTCTACTAGCGGATCAAGTATTCCCTTCACTCCGTTGATATTCTGCCCAATCACGCATATGTTATTTGCATTTGCAAGCATCTGATTGGCGATATAACATGTTGCGCTGAGGTGTTTCAGATTTACGAAATATGTACACCAACATGAGATTAAAGAGTATCAGGACATCACCCTACCGAACACCCGAGTTAACCGCAAAAATTGTCGATAGCCTGTTCTCAACTTTAATACAGCATTGATACTGTCATTCTACACAGCCGTACCAATTTTGTTGGCATTCCTAGTAATCCAGGGTACACCATAAACTCTCTCGATAGATCGAGTCATAAGACTACCGGAAATCTAGGAACACCTGATGTACGGTGATAGATGTCTCATAATATTTAGATAGAATAATCCGCAGCAAAAAGACCTGATCAATGACTGATCGATTCGGACGAAATCCTCCTTGATAGCCACTAACCAAGCCCTCCAAGCCAATATAATGTAGGACAGTAACTTGTATGATGTGCAAAGGAGAGGCCTATATGCCGCAATTATTCGTACTTTTGGTCTAAAAATTGACAAAAGTTCAACTATTTATAAATGTGTGGTTGTGATTGTGATGGAACGTGATCCTTAACAATTTTTCATATGTTTTCAATTACATTTTTATATGGATATTCATATATATGGATAATTTTTTTTAAAGCAACTGTACATACACTGTATACATAAATTTAAATGCTGTGACACATTTTTTTGATTATTTTGTCAGCATCTCAGTAAAAAAAACAAATGAAATTATAAAAAGTGTTGGACAATTATAATCACGAATAATTAAAAATTTTATTTACTTTATTTACTGAAGATCTGTGCAACAAAAAAGTTTACCATAACCTTTAAATCTGTTATGTATCTGTTAAATAAAAACCATAATATGAAAGGTTATACTGTTTGTACGATCATCAAAATAAATCGAAAAACTTTTAATGCATCGGAAAATTATAAATATATATATTAGAAGTAAAGTCATAAAGTAAAATAATAATACCAAAAACAGAAAGTTAATTTAAGTTTTACTAATTCAGCTAAAGGTTAGAATTTTTTGTTTTCGTAAATCGAAGACGTTATACCCTTCATCTATGTAGAGAATATTTTACGGCAGCACATATATTTCAAAGTTCGATAGATGGCGTCTTATAATCTAATATATATAGAGAATGTGAATTTAATCTACTTTACGAAAAAAATCGTCTTAAAGTACTTCAGTAATTTATGAGCAAATAAGAAATATAGTCTTTATTAGATGATATAAACCACCATATAGTCGTTCAATTTTATCATTATTATAATTTTTTGACGAAATGAAGATGCCATGTAGAAAATAATTTTAAGAGCAAATTTGTATATATTCCTTATCATATTCTTTTTCCCTTATGATTCAAGTAGTTATGGATTCTTTACTTAATGCTGAATATGTATTATTTTTATACATCATAAAATCTTTGATTGGATGAATATTGTTATAATATTTCTAAAGTTCATTTTTGGAGTACATATTAATGAACATTAAGTTTTTCAAAAAAAAAATAAAACTTGTTTAAATTTGACTTTAAAATAAATATTGTATGTGTTTTGGGTCAATATAACCCGAAAATTTCATTCACTTTGCGGAAACTTACTATGTCGACACCATATACGTTTGTACGCATGTAATATAATATGTATGTATAAGTATGTTTATTTTGATTATTACAATAATATTTATAGATTGAATATAAATATTTACAAGTACGGTTATTTTTCCAATCCTTAGCTGATATGACGAATACACAATGAAGATAAAAATTGCAAATAAAAAGTCTTGTTTCATCTACATATACCTTAATTTTAATCTAATAAATTCAAATCATATACAACTATACAATACACTCTTTCATACATGTACGAGTATTACAAAACTTCTTTAAAAGAAATGGAACAAAATATGTTTATATATATATATTTTATTCTGATTAAACCTAATGAAATTTTAAACTTTTCCATTTCTTAAACAAACTATAGACTGCAGACAATGATTAAGTTTATCGAATTACTGAATTAAATTAAGATAACTGGCTATAAATAACAATGCTGATTCGAAAGTAATTTAAACAGACACTGTAAATATTCAGAAATTTGTCATATGTATCAAAGAATTTAGCCGTGGAATATAAATTGATGCTAAATCTGACATACACAAAACTTAAACTACACTTATTACAACTAGGGAATGTACACGGAAAAAAAAATATAAGAGACATTTCTATAAAATATAGCAGCCCAGGCGCCTGTGTCAGATTATCAGGGAGCGTTCTATAAAATATTTGTAAAAAGTACTATAATTATAGTATAATAATATAGAAGTGATTATGATAATTATAGTAAAAGTTACTATTTTTTTAAATTATATTTACAATTTCAAAAGATACTGAGTCTTAATGTGTATTTGAAAATTTGCATATAAGTATAGTAATAAATCCCATAAAATTGGTAGTGTTTGCCATATAATTGTATTTTTACTTTTATTTATAGCAATATCTACTATTTCAAAAAGTTCAGAGAATTAATGTGTATAGGAAAATGCATATAACTATAGTAACGAACCCATTAAAATTGGTAGTATTTTCTATATAATTTTGTAACAACCGCTATATTTAAGAGTAAGGTATACATGAAATTTAGCACTTGATCCTATAAATATCAGCAGCGTATACAATATAATATAATATTGTCGATATTTAACTATAGTATATTTTCCAATATTTGATTACTAATTATTATTTTAAATAGTATATTTAACAATAAGTTATTGTAGTTCTTCCTTTGTAAGATAGTGGTTCTCCATAAATAAATAAATAAAAATAAATAAATAAAACTCTAATTAATGATTTAAAAACTAAATTTTATTTACATTTATAAAATATAATAAATCATATTGTCAACCATATTAACAAAATATGGTTGACAAAATCGTTTTACACAAAATTCCAAATTGTGAAAAAATTTAACATACAAAGTATAAGAAATGCTATTATGATATTAAATACAACAAGTTTTGGAATTTTATAATGTTTAATTGAAATTGTAATTCATACATGGTATTCGTTTGAGATTTAACTCTATAACTTAAAACTTTCAACTTCAAGATTTTCATTAACGACATATGCATATTTATGATAATCAAAGTAGCTTCAGTATGTTTAACATTAGCACTAATTTGCTCCTCAATATGGCTAAGTACGTATATCATTATTGTATTGGCAAAAGAGTGTGATTATAGATTGCACATATTTTCTGTTTATGTTTTGCATTTTGTATAAGTCTTCTATTAGATGAGAATTTAGTTGTTCTATAACCTCAATAAATTTTTTATTGTTTAAATTATTTGAGTTCGGCGTAAACCCCTTACCACTAATATCTGGTTCACTATAATCAGCAGGAACGGAAATAATATTTGATTCATAGTTGCTTTCATCTGCACTAGAGGCATGTAATATATTATCCATTGCAACAAACTCTTTCGCATGTTTGGAAAGATGTCTCTTAAAAGATTTAAAATCTATGAAATGTCGTTCTTCATCGCAATCATCACAAATGAATATATTTTCATATTTGTGAAAAAGATTTGAGTGATCCAAATAACAAGTAAGACCATTAAAGTTATAATTATTACAATTTGAATGGTAACACTTCATCTTATTTGCTTGAAACAAAAAATAATAATTTTAACTATTAATTTTAACATAATCAAAAATATTAGTTATCTAAATATCTTCTACAGAAGAAGCCGTAAGTATAGTACTTCTCTAAATCGTTTGGGATAGTTTCAGTCAACACGTACGATTCTGTTAATCTATAAAGTAAATAAGCAAAAAATGTAACAAAAATACTCTTGAAGGTGGTAGATGGTCGACTTATTAAGACTACATTTAAAAAATTCAATTTTGGTTTTTATTAAATTCAGTTGTATCAAAAACACTTAGAGTACATATTATATCTATTTTTTACATTTAAAATTTAAGGTAATTGAGATATTTCGTTAATTAGTGAGTTTACACTAATAAATTCTAAATCAAACCGGGTGCTTAATCCATAGATGATTTTTTGAATAAAATACCATATCAGTTGGCTGCCTTCTGGGTAGGTTGCGTTTAGCACATGGAATGCCTTAAAGCATAAATCAATCGCCGCTAAAGGGCTTTCTGTTTTAAATAAAACTGTATTTATTACAACGTATGAAGCAATTATATTATCTGGAATGATTAAAAATTTTTAGTTGTAGTATAATTTTATTATTTAATAAAAATATTACTTACTAAGGGTATCTCCCACAAAAACCACCATAGGTTGGAAAGTGAGATTATATTTTTTAAGTTTCTCCATATGGATTGCTATATTTTCAGTGAGCAAGTTCCCGTCCTATAAAGAAATTATGTTCTACAAATTTGATTCAGAATATCCTGATGTCAGAACTTACTGTTCATGAATAAAGATGTTTTCTAAAATTTCCTGTTTTGTTAGCTTAACACGTTTGCTGTTTTTATTTTTTTTTAAATAAGCATATGGTAGCAACAAAGGTAATAAACACAACATTAAAATTTCGGTACATTTTTGTTGCTTTGCTAATTGTATTTCAGGCGAGTGTTTTGAATCAGCTATTGTAATAATTTTGGAATTTATTGAACTCCAATTTTCAAATAGTTTTTTTTTTTCAAAATTGGGGTATTTTATTCCGAAGTCAACTATTATTAGTTCACTACCGGATGGCCCTTTTAGAATCGGAAATTTTGCAAAATATTGCTCAATCGTGGTAGTAGAAGTGAGGCTTTCAACTAATTTTTGCCTCATTTTGAATGTATCTTTCGATGCTGCAACAACTTGTTCGAGCGGCTCAAAATGCGTGTGTAAAAATTCCATCGATTCTAAACATTCCGTATTATTTTCAGCGCATTGAATATTGTTGTGGTGCACACCGCGTAATCTTTTTTTGAGATAATTATAACTTTCCCACAATTTCCCTTTAGCCACAGACCGAGTTTCTGGATTATATTTAATATAATATAGAAATTCTGGTTCTTTTGGAAAAAGCTTAAGAATCTCCGAAGTTAGTTCAACAAATTGTTCAGTTTTGATAACAAACTTTTGTTTATTGGTACAGTTGTTGAACTCTGCGTTTATAATTAAATTTGCAAGTGAGTTGCGGTTTTTATTATCCAGCGAATTATGTTTATTATAATGATTTTGAATTATAATGCCATTCGCACATTTTAAATACGTTCCGACATTATTCGATTCTAGATTCATTATAATTACGTTGCCTGCCGGTGTAACCTGCAAAATATTATATTATTGTACTATAATCAATTTTTTTACTATCGGCTAAATACTTACTGTATTAGATTCCGATGTGACTGATATTAAAGATTCGTAGTCTTCGTATGTTGTAGCACTGTAGTGCACTCTGATAAATTCTGTAACATAAGAGTTTTTATTAATTATTTCAAAAGTAATATATAATAATCATCCCCATATATTGATTGTCGTGTCAATAACCATTTACGAGTATAGAAATTTGCATTATAAAATTAAAATTAGCGATGTAAAAATATTAAATTGATAGTGTCGATTGTTTTCGACTCGACAATCATAATTAGGGAGCTTATTGCTATATTTACCTGGCCTGGACGGAAAAGACTTATATTTTGCCCAAAATTGATTCCTCGGACCAGCTTTTGGAAATAAATCCGTTAAACATTCATATTGAAGGTTAGAGAAGCTGTCTATTGTAAACTCTTCTTCTGTCAATTTATTAAATGATTATATATATATATATATATATACATATATTTATGTAAGTGTGTGTGTTTGTGTGTATACATACATATATGTATTTGTATGTAAGCGTGGAAACAAAATATGATTTTGTAATTCGCAGTTTTAAAATTAAAAATTAAAATATTCCAAAGTAACTGTTTGACTAAACCGACTAGTTTCGTAAACAAAATAAGAATTCTTTTGCGTTATACACATACACCAAATACTAAATTAATATTTTTTAATCCACGAAATTTAATTTGTTCAAATTTATCAAACAATTATTCACTGATCACAGCACCACCACCATAATAACATACACTTATCACTGTATAAAAATTCTACTTAAAGATTAATTATTATAGTAGATTATCATACGAGTATAGGAAATACTACCATGTAAATAGGTATAATCATCCAAGCGATACTGTAATTTTTTTTTAAGAAAACCTTTAATATTATATAAAAGCCTTAATTCACAAAGTTAAACAATAAAAAAATAACTATAAGATTTCACAGTCTATCTTACGCCACATTATTTTATTCCACATCACATGAAAGTTTTTTAGAACTTAACACTACTTCTTATATACATGCTTGTTTAACCTGACCGCATAATTATATCACAAACACAAAATTTATATATAATAACACACTAACTTACCAATAAATACAGAATGGAGATGTTTCAGGCCCCATTGATCCAATAATTCACCAATATTTTCCATGTTATGACTTTGTAATGAGCGACTTATATAATAAATTTTTGGCTCCTTTCACTATGAACTCACACAATATACTATGAATACTTTACAGAAGAAATCTTTTTTTTAACTATAACAAAATTAAGGGACTTCCCAGAATTATATGAAAATTTTTTAACGGGTCCAATGTGTTATATATAGGAAGCAATACCAATATATAATAGGCCGATTTTCTACATCAATTTTGAAATTGCATATGTATGCATCGAGTAATAACAAACAAAAATCGCTCCATACAAATCATATGAAAACTACTTTTTTTTTGCATTTTTTGGTCTTAGATTTGTAATAACTTACAAATTTGGCCCAAAGACACTTTTTCATGTACCTGAGTACAAGGAACAATATGTTTTCGTTCATTTTAAGATGAAAAATTATTCAATTTCCACACTTTTCATTCATGAATTTCAACAACTCTCAGTCAAGATTATCATTATTTTTTTAGGGGTAAATATGAGAAATTAATAATTTTCGCTATTCGTGTCCCTTAATACTCATAGCAAACTGCATCTGTTTCACATTCGAAATAAGCGAGCTAACAAAAATCGGTTGGTGTGAGTGACAGAGATAAATAAAATTTTTACGAAAACAAATGGAATGAAAACACGCGGAAATTCTCAGGAAGAGTATAAAATACAATATAAAATATTTATAATTTACACACACATGCAAACCGGAGAAAATATACCCAACTTGAATTTCTGTAATTATAAATTTTAGTTATACATTTTTAGTGGGAGAAATATGACGCACAATTTCAGGTGGGCGTTTTATTGTTCGAATGATGCATTTATTGAATTAAATTAATTTTTTTTATGATCAACTAGTTTATTATAATTTATGTTTTACAAAAAAAATGTTCGCTATCATATATTTGTTGCACATAAATAATAATAAACTAGTAAATTCATTTTAATAAATTAATTTAATTCAATAAATACAATTATACCAGCAATAAAACGCCCACGTGAAATTGTGCGTCATATCTCTTTGACTAAAAATGTGTAACTAAAATTTATAATTATAGAAATTCAATTTCTCCGGTTTGCATGTGTGTGTAAATTAAAAATATTTTATTTTGTATTTTATACTCTTCCTGAGAATCCCCACCTATTTTCATTCCATTTGTTTTCGTAAAAATTCTATTTATCCCTGTCACTCACACCAAGTGATTTTTGTTAGCTCGCTTATTTCGAATGTGAAACAGATGCAGTTTGCTATGAGTATTAAGGGACACGAATAGCGAAAATTATTAATTTCTCATATTTACCCCTAAAAAAATAATGAAAATCTAGACTGAGAGTTGTTGAAATTCATGAATGAAAAGTGTGGAAACTGAATAATTTTTCATCTTAAAATGAACGAAAACATATTGTTCCTTGTACTCAGGTACATGAAAAAGTGTCTTTGGGCCTAATTTATAAGTTATTACAAATCTAAGACCAAAAAATGCAAAAAAAAAAGTAGTTTTCATATGATTTGTATGGAACGATTTTTGTTTGTTATTACTCGACACATACATATGCTATAACGGACTTATCAGGCCAGTAATACATAGGCATTGATAGGAAGTATTTCTATTTTGTATATTAAATTAGATTATATTATAGCAGTGATTACCATATAGTAAACCATACTATGTAAATAGCAGAGACTTCTACGTACATAGTAAGCTTTACAAAATATATAGTTCAGAGTTATATAATTCCATTTCTATAAATATATAGGAATCAGATTAGTAATTTTTTCTTTCCGTGATATTTTAAACTATAATTTACAGAGCTCTGTAGCAATCGATTCCGAAATATCTAAATAAAACTAATATCTGTTTGACATTCAAGTTTTGTGTGAAGTTACATATTTAACACAATATATGTATACGTTATTTTTTCTTTTAAGTTATGAAAATTGTATCGCAAAATAAATTTTTTGCAAGAAAACTATTTAATCATTTATTCAAATGTTATGGTTAAAGCTAGCATAGTAACGATAAAATTTGATAATAAGTAAATTTAATTCAAAATTAGAATATTTCAACTTTAGCATATACATATGTACGTAATTCGAGTGTGCGCGATTATTCATGTGTGTATGTTCTGAAAGTTGGTATTTAAAATTTTGAAATATTGTAGTTTTTAAAATCCAAATTACGGTTAATTAACGTATCCAATTTACCTATACGCAATTTCGATTTTACGTAAATTTCTATTTACTTTTTTTAGAAAATTTATTGTTTTATTTATACTTGCTAAAATTAAAAGCTGTACATAATTATAAAATTCTCATAATCCTTTAATGAGCCAAATTTAAGTCATGTAGTGATAAACATATTTCGAGTAGAGGTAAAAGTAACGCTCCCGCTTGGATTCTTGCATCAAACGTCACCTCTCCACAAATCTCTCACAACAGCCAGTATCCTTAAGGCATACGAAAACGTGGATCATTTCAGCCTAACGGATTCACAGCTAGAAATATTACTGAAATCTGAAATAATACTGGAGACCCACAATTAAATCACGAGTTCATCGCTTATATATACGATATGTATGTAACGCCAACATTTCACTATTACCGATCATCTTCGATTTAAAACGAGAAGAACAGCTAAATCTAAAAAGTTTCCTATATGCAAGTTAAATAAAGCATCGTCAACATCAGTAGTGCATCTACGAGATCTACAAATTCATCAGCAACTGAATATAGGGCCTACTTGATACTCTATTTTGAAAATCTGAGTTCAGTTTCTACACTTATCATTGTTTTACATGTAATTTGATTGGAGTGTTCGACCAAATTTAAACCATGTTCTCCCACAGATGGCCGGGCCTCACCGAATATCCTTTTACACATAGCATAAAGAAAATTTGGATAGGTTGAGTTAGTCGATACAAATAAGTTCTTCACCACCACCGCATAATATACATTGTCCTTCGGTGATTGATCTTAAGATTTCCGATCATTATTTTATTGAGATACTATTTAAGTTACCTAATGTTTTGTCATCCCCGACTTATTTGCAATCAGCGTCTCACGTTAAACTCAACCAACAACTTTTATTTGATAAAATATGAACTGAAATTTTGTTGTTTGTTCTCTATCGCTTGATCTTTTTCTCAACACTCTAATATTTATTTTAGAGCAATGTTACACACAGCCCTATGTTACAAAAATTAAACTCTTCAAACCATGGATTTCTTATGACCATGGCCATTCGCATTAAAAAGAGAAATATATTACACAAAAAATTAAAAAATCGACCAGTTAGTCGGCATCTTCATACAATTAATTCATTCATTGATCAATGAAATTTTAACACAAAATATCGAAACTTTGTTCGATTACCAACATTTTGTCTGAAAATGGAACTCTGCTGACATTTCGAATGAGCTTAATTGTTATTTTACTAGTGTGGCCAATAATTTAAGAGCTAAACTTTTTGGGAATGCTATTCCAGTTACTGCGAAACATTTTTTATAACTCCAGTCCTGCGAAACATTTTTTATGACTCCAGTTTCTAATAATGAAGTTTTATTCGTTCGAACCTAAGCAGTCAATTGATTATAATGGACTAAGTAATCCCGTCATGACCCATATTTTCAATCTTTTTTTTAGCCAAAAGATTGTACCTGAGAGACTCAAATCGGCGACGATTATTATTAAAAAGTGGAGACCGTAGCAATAAAGGGAACATAGGCCTATTGCTCGCCAGTCGTGATGCTTAAAATCATTGAGGAACTAGTTAAAAATAAAGTTACTGTTACGAATGAGTACTGAATCGGCTTTGTTAGAATTTCTGAATAACAGTTATAATGGGCTGAACTACGATAAACTTTGTGCCGGGTTGTTTGTTGATACTAAAGCCTTGATATGGTGGATCACAAGCGTCTTTTATCTATACTATCGGACATTGGTTTTAGAGGCGCATCGAACAATTGGTTCGCCTCTTATCTTGAAAGTGTTAGAGTTACAATAAATGGTACTTTCAGTGAGCCTAGAATTGTAAACATTGGTGTTCCACAGGGTTCTGTGTTGGGTACTTTACTTTTTTTAATGTTGATGATGTGGCTTTAGCTTATATTGGTAAATCTTCAGTCGAAGTTGGAGGTCACATCAATTCTGATCTTAAAGTTTTACATTTATGGTTCGATAAGCATTTTCTAATTCTTAGCGATACAACTAAATGTATGTGTTTTAACATTTCTGCGGTATTCCAATTACGTCTAGTTATAATCCAGTTACAGATCATATTGTTACAAATTGCACCGCCAGTAATCGTTATTCAGACTGCATTAATATCGAGTTAGTTAATTCGTTTAAGTACCATGGAATATATTTGGATAGTAAACTGAGTTGGAATATCCATATTAACAACTTGAAATTACATACGTACTCCGCTTCTAGGATTTTCTATCTCCTTCGTGATCTATATCCAGTTTCTATTCTGCTTATGATATATCATGCATTTTTTTTTTTTTTTTTTTTTTGGCATAGACACTTTTACGGTCCATAGCCTTACCTTACATTCACACACCATTCATTCAATTCATTCATTCATCCCATTCACACAAGTACAGTATACCACCTGCGCATTGCATAGCTCCATGTCACCCTGTACAGTGACATGGAAGATGGGTCGGCCCATGAGTTCTACATTCCAACAGAGGGTCATAGATGTTTTCAATTTAATCACCGATCGTAATCGGGAGATGAAAAATCCCTTTTGCATCCCGCCTCTGTTGGGATTCGAACCCGGTACCTCCCGATCCAAACGTCACAGCTTTAACCACTGCGCTATTTGCGCTCGGTCAAAAAATATATCATGCATTGTAACGCCTAAGTTTGGATATGGTTTATCATATTTGGGAGGTTGTTCTACAACTACCTTAAATCGATTATATATTAAGTAGAAAATGATTTTACGCACCTTACTGAAAAAAACAGAACCAGACCTTTATTCAGATTTAATAATATTCTGCCGTTGCAGCATTTGTATATTTACAAGGTATTAAAAAAAAATTTTAACCGAAGTATTTTGTAAACATAGTATAAGAATTGATGATCGTTACAACCTCCGCGGAACCCACCATCTTCTTCATAATAATCCTATTGTTTATAGTGGGGCGCTGACGTATGAGTACGAGAGATGGCTTCTTACATTGAGAGAAGAATTATGAGTGTGATAATTACCCAAAACGCGAAGTAAATGGTGCATGCCGAGCTTTGTACAATATATCGATCATAATTTGGTCGCTGCAAACCTACGATAGAAGTTTTCGTACAGGTCTGGGAACACAGCGAAACGCATGGGACGTTTCGACTGTGAATATCTGATAAATGAAGATCAAAAGACACGATATCAAGATCTTGTCAGCGATAACATGGAGAAGGTTACTTACCAGTCTGACTGTGTGAACTTTGTATGTGAGATACTGAAAATTTCAGTTGCCAGTACAGCTCGTCAGACCTTAGGTATAGTGAAAGACAGACCCAAGAACGATTGGTTTGATGACGAGTGTCGTCTTGCAATCGAGAGACAATATATAGCTTATAGTAAAGTGCAACAACTTTTCGCAATCGCGAGGCTAATTTGGAAAAGAAAGAAGCGATAATGGAAGGCCGAGGTTCTGAAAGTATAACAACTCAGCAAAGAGCGCGGTTCGCGTAATTTCTTTAAAAGAATTACCGGATTGCACCATACTTTCCGACATGGTGCATTCGCGATAGGGATGGAAACCTCAATGCCAACATTGATACGGATACTTGACGCATGAAATGGACACTTCACTCCCCTTTGGTGTTCATCATGCGCCACAGATTGTAGTTGAGTCACCTCAAATACGGACTGCGAAGATTTGCATTGGGTATCCATCGCATGAGATTAAAACGAAACCGCTCACCTGGGTAAACTGCATTAGTTCGGAGCTCTTGATTTTCGGTGGGGATTTTTTATGAAATTGTCTTTGTCTTGAAATTATTCCTGACCAATGGAAAGCTGCCGCGATACGCCGCATCTTAAAGAATGGAGACCGCTTGAAGTGTGAGAATTATCGCGGGATGGCTCTTCTTTGAACAGCATACAAGTTAATGTCCAACATTTTATATTGGATAGACTCACCCCTCTAACTGAAGGCTCGGTTGGTGATTATCAAGCAGGATTTCATACGAATCGGTCAGTCATTGATCAAGTCTTTTCGTGCGGATGATTATAGCTAAATATTATTATCTATCCCCGTAATCAGGTGTCCCTGAATTTGAGACAGGCTGTAACGTGCCTCTATGAACGGCTAACACGATCTGGTAGGATAGTACTCAGTGGCCTGTGGGGGGGTTTTTTTGCCGCCATATTTATGATGAGACACCACAAACAAAAAAAACTCGTGTTAAATAAATCAAAAAGAGAATTTACATCTGATCCACGCCAAAACACATCATCACCATTTAGGAAAACTTATTCCATTAAAAACATTCTATATTTCAGTTTATCACAAAAATTATTATTATTTTTATTTAAATTCTTTCTTTCATATATATATTTATAAGAAAAAGGAGGTTATAAGCTAACCATGTGATTTATAGCTGAACAAGCGTGAGAGCAAATAATCATTAAATAAATATAAAAAAACTCACCCATTAGATCACCAACGAGTACTCACTGGATTATCCACGGCAGACTTGCTAAAAAAAAATGTTTATTTCTTCCAACTACTTCGCTATATCACAAACTATATTTAATTATAATTGAACTACTAATTTTAACACTACACGTTAAATTTGAAATAATAAATAACACAATTTATAAATAAGATATATAAACAAAAATTAATTAAACAACCACAAAAATATAGGCAAACAGGTATGTTAGCATTGCTACATACATACATATATCTGTATGCATAAAAAAAAATAATTGAACTACAGTGAAACCTGTGTATGTTGGACACTCAAGGGACGAAAAAATGTGTCCAACATACAGAGTTGTCCAAGTTACAGAAACAATCTTAAAAATTGAAAAATGACGTTTACTATATACATATGTAAATATAGATTGGAAACATTATCACTTTGTGCCCATCAATTGTTTTCATATCGAAAATTCGATAAAACGCCAAAACAACGTTTTCTCCTCCTGCTCAGTAGAAATAAAACATAACAACAATACATACATACTAAGTTTTTTGGTGCATATTTTTTTATTCACGATGCAGTGCAGTTCATTATTTTCCTTTCCAGCTTTAATTGTTTTCTATTGAATAAACAAGGGAAACCATGTGTACTATACTGCTCGGGTTTGAATAATAAAATAAACCCGCTAGTATTGACCTATAGAGAGTGTGTAAACACAAGAAATCTTTTTTTCTCAATACTCTTCTACCAAAACTAAAACTAATGCAATTAGAACGTTTTCGTTCTATGTATGTATTATTAATATAGAAGATTTTTTTTGTTTTACACAATAGAAATTATTTTGTATTATGGAAATGTGAATGTAATGCATTTTGCAAAAACAGACCAACATATAGAGTAAATGTACCAAGCAAAATTCTTATATCGGCAACAAAATCTGTCCAACATACAAGTTACGGAGGTTGTCCAAATTAGAAAGGTAAATTCGATTTTAAAAAATATAAATCCATAGGTTTTTGAAGGGACTTTATAATTTGTCCAAGATATAGAAATGTCCAAGTTAAAGAGGTGTCCAACTTTGGAGGTTTTACTGTATATACATATATATAAACAAAACTATTTGATTTTTTTTTTATTTTAATTATTTAATTTCTGCCCCATTTTATTTTATTTTGTGTTTCCCTTTTTGTTTGGCGGGTTTAATTTTGCAGCGGTACCGCTACTCCGCTTAAAACAATCGCGAATCAGGCTACCCGTCTCAATACTTAAACTCTCGTCGATCCTGGTTTGTAGGTAACGGAATAGACTATTTTTGGTCCTGATATCGTTATATGGAGGCCCCGCTACCTAGCCCTTACACAGTGTAATAACTCCTTAACTAGATATCTTATATTTGAGCTGATGTGGATCTTGTGTCAAAGGATTACTGTTTTTATCACTGTGTATATACATAAATGCAAAAAAAAATTTTAACCAGAATTTTAGTTTTTATTTTTAATTTTTATATGCACCTATTTACTCATATAGAGTCTTTTTCTTTTTTAAACTATACTACCGCACAAAAAATATTTCACCTAGCCGCGGTGGCCTCAAAAAAAAATCTAATTTTGTAATCAATAAATTGATTATGGAATAGAGATATTTTTAGTCAAGCCCATTCACACTATTGCAATATTTGACCTACACTTACATCATAGCAAATCTATTGGTTGAGATGATCATGCGATAAAATCCACTGCAAAGACAACGGTGTCATATAGCACTAATTACCACCACCATCACGAGGATGGTCAATTGCGAAGATGAGTTAAAGCAAAAAAAAATAAACGAATACGGGTTCATTGACCTACCATAGGAAATTGAAAATAAAATGAAATCACAACAAAAACATATAGAAATAAACTGGTAGAAAAGAGGTGCGTACCTTAACATTTTAATTTAATTTATTTTGAATATACAGCTGATCAATGCGCTCGTTACAAGGCCTATGACTTGATCAATCAAGAGAGTTTTTGGTCTGCCTTGGAATACAACATTTTGTTCCCGCAGAAGAAGTCGTGGAAGCCAATTAAATGACGTTTTATTCAGAACTTAATTGTATCGATTGTACTTCACATTAAATAAAAAACATTTCAATTTCCTTAACAATTAGTGTGTTTTTTTTTTTAAAGAAATCATATCACTCTTATCGGAAAACCCTATATGTACACTAAATAAAACACAAAATAAATATATAAATAAAATAAATTAAAAAATAAAATAAAATACAATAAATTCCAAATAAAATAACAGCTTAACCAATTCATATTTCGTACAACATACAATACAAAAACCAACACAAATCTCTTATACAAACCGCTGTACCGACACATAAACATCAGCGAAGTCTAAACCGTCTATAGATAAAGGCCGGAACCGATTAATACTGTTAAATGATTTTGTGCAACATTATGAATAGTTTCTGTCAAACAAACGACGTGTATAATAGAAATAATATAGAAATGATAACCAATACGAACATAAGTTTTATATAAACAACAAATACATTTTTTTAATTCAATCTACATTATTTATTTATTGTAAAATGTAAACTACTACTAACAAATGTAGCACAAAAGATGATGGTGTAACCATATTTCTCCGTCTGGTATCTATGGACGGTTTTGACGAAGTACAAAATAGGAAACCAATGCAAACGTATAGTAGAAAATAGAAAACCAAAACAACCTGTCGCAATTACGAAAACTCAAAACGTCTTACATAATAGCGTTTGGTCGTAATTTCGATAAACGCGTAACTCGTAATGCTTACATAATCGCCCCCAGATCAATACAGCAAACGCCGTCAAAAACTCAAAATATAAAAATTTATATTTGTTGAGGCGATGAATGACATTTTCATTAACCAATCCGGTGATTTACAGATTGACAAAATGCCATATTAGTCAGATTGAATATTTACTCGGTTTTAACAAGATTTTCTTCATTTTGTCACTATTTCAGCAAGAAAAATTGCATATTAAAATTGCAGTCGACATGAATGTATTTTTTTGCTTGTAATTAAATGTCAAAAAACGGCGTTTATATGTTTGACTACAAATATTCAAGCGATGACAAGCGACATGTGTGACTTCTATCTGTTTGAGGTAAATATAGTTTTACGTCACTACAACTGCTCACAAAACACAAAATAGCCATATGAACAAGCCGTTTAATTTCAACTTTCCACATGGATACACGTATAAATTCTATTTTTTAGCCTCAATTTTGAATAATTTTAATAAAAAAAATAAAATTTAACTTACCAGATTATCCTATATTTGCACCCAAAACGTCTATACTAATGATCAATCTGGGATACTCCAGATTCCTAAACATATTACACCATCCTATGACCTCTGCAATAAATTCACAAAAGTAAAACAATGTTTTCACTTAATAAAATTTTATTTTTTTATAAATTAATTTATTTTATTTTTAAATTTTTCATTTAATTCATCAAATAATTTAATTGATACGGAGAAACACACAAAACATGTCTTTCTCTGTCGACAGTTCGTTATTCCCTCTGCAGTTGTCATTGTTTAATATGAATTAAAATAAAATTCAAAGTCGATTAACGCAGTATCGCTTTCCGTGGTGTTTTCTAGAATCGAATTAACTGCGGTACGGGAACCTTGCCTGAGTTCTAATTTTTAACATTTCAATTGAAATTCCAAATCCTGAATTGCATATGTACACGCCATATTTAGTTTCAAATATCTAAACAAATTTTAAATGGGAATTTTTAAACTTGAATATCGCTATAGGCATTTGAATTTTCGGCAGTACGTCTTGCAACTGACGAATGCCGAAAATTAAAATATCTAACGATATTCAAGCTTTCAAAAATTTAAAAACCCCAAATAAAATTTGTTTATATATTAGAAACTAAATATTGCAGTAGAAATTTCGAATTTCTATAATTTAAATTCAGACTTGTACAAATATGATTGTAAAGCAAAACACTTCAAATATTTTTAAAAATAAATTAAAAATATAAGAACCGAGTTGATTTGATCTAAAACTTAATTTCTATTTTAATTTTCTTTAAGAATTCAACGATCAAGAAAAAAAATATATCTGAAATTTCTGAAATAAATATATCCCAAATCACGTATGAGTAAAATAGTTAATTTTCACAAATTTGAATGTATTATAAATTTGTCAATTGTTCGATTTTATTCAAAACTATGCTACACACTAAGTTATAGCAGAAAAATTGCAACTCAAGCTTGGTGAAATACTCTATAACAATTTTGCTCACAACTAGATTATTAAGATGCAAGATCAAGAGATTATTGCTTCCAATTTAATATATCAAAAAACTGGATTTTTTGAGTAGTTTAACCGAGTTTTAAAAACTTCATTAAATTAGTTAAAAAAAGAAATTGATTGAAAAGTTTATGAAGAAGTTTTCAAGCAGTCAAGTGTAAAAAAATGGCGTGTTTTCTCGAATTAAAATAATTTTTAAATTTATCATAATTGGCAAATTGGCTCCAACTGTAATGAAATTGGCTCCATGTAAATTTTTTGAATGATATAAAAATTGGCGGATTTTTTATTTTTTTTTATCCTGCAGCCGATTATTTTTGAATCTGACAGGAAACTTAGGACTTAACCGATGTTAGTTCATAACTTTATCATGCGCTGTTGGATTATTGTTAGTAGTGTTACTCTAGTTCAATAGCTATATAGATCCAACGGATAGGAAATTTTCTCGTTGTAGCAGATAATTTTTAATGATTAAACAAAAACCCATGTTCTAATTTGATGTATCATGTTTTTTATTTTATCAATTTTATTTAATATAATCATGTTCTAATTTTATGTATCAATCCTTCGTGCCATACTATATCAAAAAAGGCTCCTGAACCGTAATTTTTTTAAATGAAATGATATTTATTAATTTTATGTCATTCGAAATAATTTACCAAAATTTTAAATCTCACAAAAACTAATTTGGTTAAATAGAATTTTTTTATAAACTTTCAGGATTCAATCGATCGACAAACTTTCAAGTAAGTGTTATAAATCATGTGTACGTATGTATATTATACCAACACATTATGCAGAAATTCCAGACTGAAATTAAAAATAAATTCTACATATTACATATTATTAAAAAATTCTTTTCACGTGCATATGTTTTGTTTACATAATTATATCATAATTATTTGTTGATTCAAAATAAAAATTGTATTTCGTCTTTTACGAAAATTTAACCCTAAATCATAATTACTAGCCTGTGTATTTTATCTCAAGGATATTTACTTTGAAATATTTAAGGTGAAAAATATGTCAACTCACAAATTCAATATATCGTGAAAAGAAAAATCTATTATACGGCAAATAAATTTCTAAAAATAAAATTGTATAATGCTTTATTTATATTTAATCCGTTATAACGGCTTAACTGTAACGAATTTGAAAGTATCGTAGAACAATTTTTTTCTTACAATTATCATGTCTCTATACAAATGTTAAATACAATTTTATTAATTGAAAACAGGGTGTTTCACAAAGGTGACCCGATTGTACTTAAATTTGTTTTTCAAGAAAACAAAAAATTTCCGTACTCTGGTTTTTTGGTATGTGTAAGAATATTAAATGGCCTACGAAAAAAAAAAAATTTTAGAAAACTGAAAAACAAAATTTTGGCGGAAAACAAAATTTAAAGATAAATCAGTTTTTATAATTTTTTTTAATCGTTATACATTTATTTAAAAAATTAGCCCTTTATCATAATTATGTGATAACTATTTTTTATTTGGCAGCCACAAATAAATTACCATGTCCGCGTATTTTTCAAATATTTGACACCCTGTATCTTATAGGCTTCGACAACAACAACAAAAAATCGTGTTCCATAAAATTTTTGTTTTATTAAGTACCAAACAATAAAAAAAGAAACATCGCATAATTAAAATATGAATTCTATACAAATTTGTGAGTTGACGTATTTTTCACTATAATCTAAAATAATATTATGTGTAGGGATAGGTAACTTAACATTTATATTTATAATACACGGCTTTCAAGTTAGCTAGCACCGTCGGCAACTGTGATGTATTCGGCCGTAACCATTAACACTTACAATAAATATTCACAAAATACAATGAGTGAGTCGATGCATTTTTATTGTCCAAACCATTTGGACAATAAAAATATGGGAATTGAACCGTTGCGACAATTACACCTAATTTGTATTGCTACGAAATGTGCGACGTTATGCGTTAAGTTTACTTTAAAGCCCATGTCTTAAATTTGCTATTCTTTAATACCAAATCTGTACCACATCTCTCAATTTTACTTTAAAGTCTACATACTTCTTACATCTATCAAATCTGTGAGTCATATCTGAGATTTAGCCAATCGTAGCTTGATACAGACTCCAAAAGAGGTAGAGACTGATTTCCGTTTTCTTGTAAAGATTTCTTTTGTGGTATTTGTTTTATTGCCATTTTTTATAAACTTCATGATTAACATTCGTTTTCTTTTTTATTTTTTTTAATGAGTCTTAGATGTTTCTTGCCCTTTTACGTTCGGCTTTAGCTAAAGTTTCTTTAAATTCTTCCTCCTTCTCTTTCAACATCAGCTTGTTGCTTTTTTATAATTCTATCCTCTTCAGTTGGGAACAGCGATCTGGATATTATGAAGTTTCTGTGATCGGTGTTCCTGATTCCTATTCGCGCAGCTGTTGCGAATACAGCCAGGAAACTAGCAATTTGCTCACTTATGATGTGAATTAGTTATAAATTTCTTTAAAATGTCGCTAGGTTATAACTTAAACAATAACTTAGCAATACTTGTATTAATAAACAAGCGCATATATTATTGATTGAGAAACAATCAAAATAACAATCAATCACTACACCGTGATTGATTTTACTAATGGAATTTCACAAAAGTAGTCGTCGATTAAAACCTCTAATTCCAAATCCTCTGATCCTTACGACACCTCTTATTTATATAGGTGATATATTATATACATATATATATATATATATATATATATATATATATATATATATATATATATATATATATATATATATATATATATATATATATATATATATATAATATATATATATATATATATATATATATATATATATATATATATATATATATTATATATATAGGTATATATATAATATATATATATATATATATATATATATATATATATATATATATATATATATATATATATATATATATATATATATATATATGTATATAATATATCACATATATATATATATATATATATATATATATATATATATATATATATATATATATATATATATATTTTAGTGTAACTTTTTCAAATGCCGTGCTTTTGTAAATGAAATATTCCAAATAAGTTAGATGTCTATCTCAGTTTTACAATTTATAATTCAACTTCAGCTTTATTAGAAAATATTTTTTTTATTAATTCCGCGAAATAAGACACTCACAAAAATATCCTTCAAATCAGGTGAAAATCAATGTTTGAATTTATTGATTTAAAAAAATTATCATTTCGTGTTATTTTTCATTGACTGAAAATGTCTTCTAATGTAATGAAAGTCACATAATCCATGGAATAAGAGATTTCGTTTCATTTGCATGTTTCCTTATAATAAAATACGTCATGGAACGCATGGTAATAGATGAAGGTTATAAAGGGTAATCGACTTTTCTAAACTTATATTATATTTATAACATGGAAAAATTGGAACTTTTCTCTTAGAAGTGGTGTTCTGTAGGCAACCGGGGTCTTCGAAACATTAAATGCTGGATTGGTCCGCTTAATTTTAATTTTAATTTTTTTCGTAAGTACATTAAATTAATATTATCGATGTAAATTAATATTATCGTTGCTTTTGTTAACTTCTATCGATAATTACGATACAACTTAGAAATTTAAGAAATTATTTGGCATAGGTACTACCGAATGGTTCTGGATATAATGTAATAAAATCGATGAGTGAATTTTATAGTAGTCGCCAATGAAGTGTAACATCTAACCTCGGGAACGAGCAAAATTTTCGTGAAATTGATTAGAATTATTATTATTGAGGAAATTATCTGTTTTATAATTCGTTTGTTAATATTTTATGAATCAATTTTAAAAGGATTGATTGACACTGCATTAAATGGAATTAACCTCAAATTTTGAATATATACGATAGTATAATATCAATTATAGAAATTATTTATTAAATTTTATTTTACCCAACCAACATGCTTGTCTTAAACTATAGAAAAATTAATATTAGCTATTTTATTAAAATTAACATACGTTTATTTAATAACACTATAATTTACATACAGTTGATTATACAAACGCGATAAAACTTTTTTATGATGCACATCTAAACAACTTACATTTTTTGAAATGTCAACAGTTAGCTTAATATTTATCGCACATGACGATAAAATTGTTGTGAAATGTGTTGAGATTTAATAGAGACATCTATATCCATGGAAAATTTTCGTTTAGCCAGATAAACCGCGTACTACAAAATGAAATACAGCCGTGAAATTTTCATTTTACAGCGCTCTCACAATGCAAAACATTTTACTTTTTACTTACAAATTTGTAGCAATTTCGTTTTGAGAAAAACAAAATTTTTGTTCGTTAAATTGGTGAAAACCTTACGGAAAAAGTTATCAAACTTCAATTTTTTGCGTTAAGAACAAGATTTGAAAATAGCTATAAAAAATTGTATTTTAGAAAAATGTCAACATAACCGTCAATACAAAAACACAGATTTTTTTTAATAAAAATGAATATTCAAATGTACTGGAATTTTAATAATTATATAAAGGTTAGGAAACTAAAAATATTTTTTTCATGTAAATAATTTTTAATAATGAATTGGCTTCTATTTGACTATTTCTTTGTTCATTGTGCGAACTACTTTGAAACTAGGCAAACGTAAAAAAAATGCCATTGTGAAATGATATGACAAATTTAATTTCGCGCGAACTTGCATTACGGTATAAAACGCACTCTACATTTCGAATTAGGAAAATATTTTTTGTATAGTATAGACTCTGGCAGATAGAAAAAAATGTTGAATACTGGTTGAGTAGCCATATTTGTATAAAACAACATGTATTGCGACCGTGTTCCAAAATTATATCCAAAAACAAGGAATATACATATATACATAAATTACAATGTCAAAAAGTCATTTACAGTAACCGCGTTTTTTTTTGTATTTACTAAAGCCGCAGCCATACAATTGGCAATTAATGTCAACCAGATCATCTTACAAATATTGGTAAAATAGAAATTTCGTGTGGACACCAATGTTGGTAGTTTCCTTTGATCTTTAAAAAAAAACGCCTATTGAGCGAATGTATAGCCAATGTTAGAAATAAATATTTTTATTATTTATCGCTAGTCACTACTAGACAAATTAAATATATGTACCTTATTTTTCATAAAATTATTTAATGGTTGAAACGCAAACCAAGTCGGTTTGTAGATTCCGTTTGTTCCCGCGCCAGATTTCATTTCAACTTTTTCTTAGTGCCCGATATGTGAACATTAATTACTCTTTTGTTTCTTTTTAAATTCCTAATTGAATAGCAACACTAAATTCAGTTTTAATATTTTGCCAAACATCATGTACATATCCAGCCTATTTTTGTGTTTTACGTTTTTCAAATCCCATATTTCTGGGTACTTCCGGTATAAATTTATAAAAACCAAAATTAATTGGCGCGACCAGTCAGAGACCATTTTGAATTTGTTTGAGGTAATAAATACGTACACACTTTTTTTTAATTTCAAAATACATATTTTACCCGCAAATCATGTAGGCTGTTTCATGTGATTTTTTTTAAAGCTGCTTATTGAGCGAGTGAATACCAATTCTGGAAATAGATGACCATTATTTGTATTTAAAAATAAATCAAATTCACTTCCGATCAGTTCGAATTTTTGAAATTCCATAACAAAGGCGGGCATTTTTCGACCTGATCTTTGCGGTAATAACTTTTCTAGAATGCCATATCATATAACTTCAAAAAATGAACGCAATTTTATAACATATAAAAAAATTTTTTTTTTTTTGATTTTAATTTTTTTTATAACTTGATGGCAAGCGCGGTTCCTTGATTAAGTTCATTACTGTTTACGTACAATCCAAATTTTTCTCATTTAATTTTATTATGTTTTTGTTTAACAAACAAATTTTGTTTGAACTTTGTTTGATAAAACTTAACATTTATGTAATTAAATTTATAAATTGCGCGCGCTTTACTCTATTTCCTGTTACTCATTTCCATTGCATTAACGAAATTAGTCCCACATCGAAAGCTAAGATGTTACACATAAAAAATAGTAAAAATGATATTGCATATTATAATCATGCAATTGTAATAAAATAATCTATATGTAAATTGAAAAAAATTGTATAAGTGTGTTATAAACTCTGTTTTGATATATGGGTAGAAATAGAAAGATTGTAGAACAATTATATTCCAATCTTGACATTAGCAAATCATGCATTTTAAGTCCGATTTAGTTGAAGAAAAATGTTTTCATAAGCAAGCAACTTTTATATGCAAAAATAAATGATTTGCGTTTTAATTTTTTCCTTTAGTACTCCTATTAAATGTACTGACTTATGCGTGATTTACACGTTCCAACAATGTTGGCCAATAAAAAATGAAGAGATTAGTATATCGCGAAATTCATTTGAAAGACAAGAACAAACATATATAAACAAACAAAATTTTGATGGATTTTTTTTCTTTTTTTTTTTAAATTTGTTTCCATAAAAATAAAATTTGACTATAAAATATACTCGACCCAAACCGAAATAGCCATTTATATATTATTTTCACTGTTTATTCACTGTTTTCGTTTTAGAAAAAGATATATAGCTAAAAGGTAAAGCGGTGTGCACCAAAACTATCCGTCAAAAATTATATTGTAAATTTTACACCGCCAAAAAATTACAGCAGGACGCCATTTTCGTATTATGCTTTATCTCTTTTTATCGCATATACATTTTTTCTATTGCGTGTAGCTCTGAATGTCTACAAAAAATGTTAGAAAAAATTTATTGGAACGTATAATGCGCGATTTACACGTTCCAACAATTTTTTTCCAACATTTTTTGTAGACATTCAGAGCTACACGCAATAGAAAAAATGTGTATGCGATAAAAAGAGATACGCATAATACAAAAATGGCGTCGTGCTATAATTTTTTGTCGGTGTCAAATTACAATAAAACATTTGACGGGTAATTTTGGTGCACAACGCTCTTTCTTGTAGCTATATTTCTTTTTCTAAAACGAAAACAATGAATAAACAGTGAAATCCTTGCCGCTCATGGCTATTTCGGTTTATTTATTGGTTTTGCGCTATAAATATTTGACAATAAAAAAAAATCGCCATTTTAATTGTGTTTGTTGCTATAAAATATACTCGGGTCGAGTGTATTTTATAGCAACAAATTTTATTTTTATGGAAACAAATTTAAAAAAAAAAGAAAATAAGTCCAACAAAATTTTGTTTGTTTATATGTTTGTTCTTGTCTTTCAAATAAATTTCGCGATATACTAATCTCTTCATTTTTTGTTGGCCAACATTGTTGGAACGTGTAAATCGCGCATTAATCACGCATTACTAGTTATTGTTTGCAAACTGACAAAAATAAAATGCATAGCACTCTTTTCATGTTTTTTCAAAAACAAATACAAATTCGAAAAATTTAATTTAAATTTAAGTTTCTATTGTAGAGTAATCGAGTATTGTTATATTTGCCTAGCAAAAAGCAAATGGTCAGCTGGCTGGTTGATCGAGCATTATGGCTGGTTTACATTCAATCTATAATCTTATATCCAATTCTATTCCTAAATCAAATATGTAAATAAAAGAAGATAGCTGTACTCTTATAAATGGAAAAAATTAATATGTGTGGAAAAGGCAACTATGTTATAAAAGTTCACAATTTGGCTGCGAACTTTACAAAAAACAACAAAATAATTAAAAAAAGTTGAACCCGTTCATCTTTTTTTTTGAAAAAGACAATGTTTATTTGACTTTGCCTACTTTATTTCTTCATGCAAATCATATTGTTTCTCTTACGTCCATTTAATGGAATAGAGAATAAATTTGAATGTAAATCAGCCTTAATTCAAATAAAAGTAGGCTTTTTTGAAAAAGAAGATGAATTGGCTCATCTTTTTTTCATTATTTCGCTTTTTTGTCTTCGTCTTCAACTTGTAGCTATCTTCTTTTATTTAATTTAACTATTATTTTAGGAATATACGCTCTGTGTGAAACGATTAAAAGTTGTTTAAAAAAATTAGTTATAACCTTGGTGAAATAGAAAATTTTTATTGTGAAATATTTTTAACGTGGTGATTATGTTTGCTGTGTGAATCAGTTAAAATTTAGACAGTCAAAAATTAAAATGAATCGCGTCGTGAAAAAATATTTTTATCTTTTTTTTATAATTTTAATAACGGAAATACCGCAGGAAACTTAGGGAAGTATGCATTTTATAAATGAAATTTATTTAATAGTATAAATTTAATATTTAATATCGTAATAAATATTCTTACATATAGCATATGGTTTATCTATAATTCTTTTTGTGTTTTTTGATTTCACCGATTCCATGTTTTTCGTCAAATTATTCATAACGTTTAATTTATCGCCTGCTCATTTAAACACGTTCGTATCGAAATTATTTATCCAATAAAAATATTAGGTTATGTTTTTTTAACACATTTGTCAAAATTTGTATACGGTTCCGACCGTGATAATTATTATTATTTTTTTTTTGTGGTGAATAAATTTAATTTTGCTGTCAAAATTTTAATTTTTATCACTTTTTAACTACTTTTAATCGTTTCACACAGAGCCTATAATTGAAAAAAAACAACGAAAGATTACATGTAAATTAGCCAATAGTTGAGTATTGCTTTACCGCACATGAGAAATTTAAGTACAAATTATAATTTTTCAAAGTGCAAACTTGACTATAAAAATAAACCAAATCCATTCTACATAAATATTTGCTAAAATTAGGGTAAAAATCAAATTGATTTAATCTTTAATCAAAGATATTATGACTACAAAAAATAATAATTAATGTTTACAGTTTGTTTAACAAGCAAACACGCCATATAAATTACAAGTTTCATTGTTAGAAATTAAAATTGCTCGGTTTAGACAACCATTAATTAAATATCTGAAATTAATTTTATATATAATAGATCGCTAATAGCTTACATAAATATCGTGGTTTCAATAAACTGTATAGAATAAAAATATGTAAGCGGTTGGAATCGATAATATTATACTTGTCGACTGAGCACACAATATGTTCGACGGCAAATAATTACTTTTCATTGAGATGAACAAAGATATAATTTTAGATACATACATAATTATTTTCAACATAGCGCATACATATTTTCAATATATTCTTACTATCGCTGTAGAAAAAGTCACACAAACGCTAACACATAAGTACGAGTATATACATAAGTATGAGTGCAACCATAGAATATTCGTAAAAAAAATGGTTTAATTTATTGATGAGTTTTTTTAGTTGTTCACGCACTCAAGTGAATATTATGTATGTTTAATTATAATGTATGTATATTTCAAAAGAAATTTGAAAAAAAAATTTGTGCTTTTGGTTGCAAAGGCTTCAATTCATTTTCTTTTGTACTTTTTAAAATCGATAACTTTTTAAAGTACATATTGTAAATATTTGTATTACTAACTGAAAGATTTAATTTTCAATCTTTCTGTAATTTTACAATAATTTTTTCGTTAAGCGATATTTTTAAAAATAATAATAAATAAAATGTCACATTCACTTTTATGAAATGTTATATGCGATATGATTCTATGATGAGTGGCCAAGTGGTAAAATATAATAAAATGCAAAATGACTTATACATCTATTATAGTTCGCGCCTCACCGATTCTCTCAGCGTGACTGCTAAATGCACACGTCCAATCAATTGTCGCTTTATTTTAGCGAGTTTTTAACACTATGCGACATGTATCACAATTTTGTATCGTCAAGTAGACAACTATTATTTATTATTGTATTTGAGCAGTTTTCTTGTCATTCGAGTTTTGACGTCTAGTCAGTATCTATAACTAAAAATAAAATAATTTAAGTAGTAAGAATTTGTAGCCATGAGTCCAATTAAGCTTATGCTTTTTCAAGAAGAAGGAAACATCAAGGAACAAGACCTGAGAATAAAATTATTACATTTAATTGTATTCATATAAATGCTCAATATACATATTTTAAAAATAATTTTTTAACGTTAAAAACCAAATACAAATATCAATTTGTACTTAATAATAAATAATTAAAATAAATTATTTTTATTTTTATATGTTAATCACGTAAGAATATGAAATTTTACATTATTTTAATATTTTTGAAAAGAAAACAGAATAAAAATATAGAATTATCATATTACTGTGCTTTTAAGAAATTGGTAGACTTTCAAATCAACAAAAATATGTGGTGTATGAAAATGCAAAACGAATAGAATTTAACATTATACCTTGTACAATAATGGATAACGTTTTGAATTCTGATTTGTTGGTGTTCCTTTTTCGATTTTCTGCTACCAAGCTACATACGAGGTGGGATGGCTGTTTAATTGAATTGAGCCAATAATTCGAAAACACCAAATATAGAATATCAACATAACGGTTAGGTACTTTAGAAATCGATATTGCATTTACATCAGTATTACGAATTTAATTAAATTAGGTAAATCCAAAAACAATAACTAGTAAAAATTCATTTTGTATTTAAAAAATAAAACAATGTCGTATCTGTCGGTCTAGAGGTATTTGCTCTTACTTAATATTTAGTTTTATGAATTTTTTATAAGTTAATAGGCTTCTACTTTTCTTTTGTTATCATCTTCTAAATAAATAATATATAAATTTTAAACCGTTTTGTTTTGTCCTTTAGAACTCTATCGATCAATATTTCGGATGTACATACATATATAGTCGTTCTTAATTTGAAACCCTACTCCTCGAATTACTGGCGTATGCTATGTATCCTCCATTGGAAATTCTCATATTGTAAGTCATTTGTTGTAAACTGTATTTCTATATCATATTGAATAATATTTTCCATTTCTGGTTCACTCTTCGGAGTAAACAGCAAATAAATTCAATGCATTATGAAATTTTCCTAAATGTATTGAGTTACAAGCAACAAATCACGGCGATACCAATTATTTTTTATTTAAAACTATAGTTGTTTAGGAAATTCTGCTTTAACATTTTCGATATTCGATAGACATTTGTGTCTCTTTTTTCACGGACCAAATTGTATTCTATTGCTTTTTTTGAGTTCCGCGTTTTCTATTGCAATCTCAGTCTATTATTTGCACCCTATCCCGTTTTCCTCATTTAAATAGCTATCGAAAACAAAAAACTTTGTAATGCTTTCTCGTATGAATGTATAGAAAATTATAAATAGAATCAAGCAGCCTGTGATCACAATAGAAATTGCGGAATTAAATATGAAATAGAACACAATTTTGTTCGTCAAAAAAGAGACATGCACTTCAATTGAATATCGAAAATTCGAAAATGTGATGGTTCATGGTAGAACCCAGCACACAGTTTAAAATTTGCATTGTAAGTTATAAGCTTGTAATCAATTTAATAACAAACTTTGTATAGAATAAAAACGTTGTACCATAATTTGAATCGCATTGCAATTTATATTAAATTTTAGTTAACGGTAACATTTCGTATTTTCAATTCGTATTTTCATTTCTTTTATGTAAAGTAAAATAAATATAAAACAGTATGTTTGTCTCTTTTTTCAAAACAAAATTAAAATTGTGAAATCATTATATAATTTCGTAGTTGTTACAATAATCCGCTAGGAGTAACTAATTTTGCTTAAACAAGTTTTTGTTTAAAAAAAAAACGTTGCTTATCAGATTATTCGTTGTAAATCCAGTTAGAGCAAACCTCTGGAGTCTTTCTGTTGAAGACATCGGAGGTTGCGTAATGAATATAGTATATTTAAAACATTTTGATTTTATTGTGGATTTCACAATAACATACTTATTATGAAAAATGGTGTTCCTTGCTCTACAGAATTATTTTACCATTTATTTGAGATTAAATTTATGTACCATTTAACTACGCTTTTCAATACAATAAATCTGAAATATTTTTCGAATTTGTATTGCTTCGAGATTCGTTATAATTATGTTATGAATGTGCATATGTATAAACAATTTAATTAATAACGCTTATAATAATTTTTTTTTAACTGAAATGCTGGATCCGCTAGCAAGGAAACTATTACAATACTTTGTATTGGTGATTATCACTTTGCTTTATACAGTAAAAAATGAATGAGGCTAAAGTCGATTCGTATTGTGTCCATGATAAGATCGTGAATACAAACAATAGAAAAATATGCACGAGAGATGGAAATGGGAACAGGTGAATGATGGAATGTACACAATTTGCATATTGCACATAGTACCAAAATCAATGCAATAACATTTTTTAATTTTAATTTTTACTAAATAAAATTTGTGTATGTATCCTGCGTAACCAATTCTGCTGTGAAATTTTACAATTACATCGACAATCATTGTGCCTATGTTCATTGATATCGATAATGAATTGATCGTTTGAATATGAATGAAAGATGAAGATGAGAACTGTTAACCGGTGAACGATGGTGCGCATTTGGGTAGTAGAAATTGAAATGATGTAATTTTTTTAGGAATAACAAGAAAAATTTCTATTTAAATTAACGCAATTGTAATTTTTTCAATGATCACGATTAGCCTATGTTAACCATAATTAGACAACAAAATTAATAACTGGAGAAAATTCTAATTTAAATTGTTTATTGAATTGTAAGTCTTTAATTTCTGAATTGTTACTGATTAGAAGGTATGGAATTCGTTCAGTTTATAGGGTTTAATTTAATACCAAAATCAAAATTCTGTGATGATTTTGCACAAAGTTAGAAATTTTGCAAATGTGTCTGCCTCTTTGGTGCCTATGAAATAACATTCACTTTAGTGTATCGCTACGGACTGACAAAAAATATTTAACCCTGCTTTTGACTACTGTCTTAAAGTATCATTTTTGCTCTGTTGAACAACATACTTGTCGTTGCTATATGAGCGTAATGCTAAGAGTTATTATACGAGTTAAAATCGGTCACAATATGATATCGCGGAAATTATCAAATCACCACTAATGTGGTGATTTGATAATTTCACACAGGCTGTATCTAAACAATAGACGTAGTTCTCCGTCAAAAACTTTCAAAAGTTGCTATATTTTTTTTGTACATAAGGTTTATTCAAAGAATTTAATAACTATATGTACTTACATAGTTAGTTTTATGTTTAAAACATTATAAAATAAATTTTATAAAAAGTATCTCACAAAAATAAATAAACTATCATTCGATAACATTTCATTACCATTCCATCTTCACATACTTTAAAATTAAAATATAGGCAGAACAACGCCTATCAATAAAATTACAAATTAATTATACATTAATTACGTTTTTCAAAACATACATATGTATATAAATCAATACGTAATTCAGATATTGTGTATTTACTATGTTATCTATAATATTATCAACCACATATTTATTATTATACTTACATAATAATTCAGAATAACAATAGAAATTATACTCCAACCATACAAACAATTATGTACATCTACATATACATATATATATATATATATATATATATATATATATATATATATATATATATATATATATATATATATATATATATATATATATATATATATATATATATATACATATTAAATTTGAAATTGAGCACACGAACGCGTGTTGCATAGATATACGCGTACAATAGTTAACGTAACAATTACCCTAACCCAATTGCAGTACTATTGAATGAAATCAAAGTACAACAGTTTATCGCTTGGTGCTACCATAGACAATCACATCATGTTTTGTCTATGGTGCTACTAAAAATGGATCACAATGAAACAATAAACATTTTCTTCATATGGAATCAGTGTGTTTGGCACAAAAGGCAACTCACAATTTTGTAATTACATTTACATTTTTACAATCAACGTAAATATATAATATTAACAAAATTGTTGGATTGTAACTAAAATTGTGCAGTCAATTTTGAACTGATACTTAAATACTTATTAAAGTATATATTTTTGGGGATAATATAACATTTGGAATGCTTATTATCAGCAGGTTTGTTAAAAATATCACGGATCTCAATTTCGACGACGAAAATCAATTTTAAGAATTGCGAAAGACATGAGTTGATATTCATTACCAGTTATACAAATTAACCGACAGAAAAAAACAGAAATGAAGACGAATTTCTTCATTTCGAAGCCTAAATGCTGATAAGTCGAACACATTTTTCAATTTATTTTGCTACGTAAATGTATTCGAACTATTTAAGTTTTTTAATAAATGGCAGGCTTTTATATCGGAAATGGTAAGATTGGAGAAAATTACTTATAAAAAAAATTGTTTAGTGTCAATAAGGGAACCGTTAAGTGGTGATCTTGGATGTCCTTCAAACTGATTAGTTTCAGAGATATTGGCGAAAGTTATTTTTTTTTATATTAGAACCAATGCTTTTGGGTGCACTTTTTGATTAAGCGCTGATAAAAATTAAATACTTTTTGTGCATACAAAAAATGTTCTGCATTACAGCAAAAGAGAGATTTTCTCTACACTATTTCTACACTTTTTCACTGTAAAACCAAAAACATTTCGATTCATTAAGCAAATTTTTAATTTAGATACTAATTGTTTTTTTAATTCATTTATGCCATTACAATCTAGTTACAAGAAATTTAATAAGTAATTTATTTTTGGCTTCATTTGGTAAAAATTTTACATAATTATCTATAGCACTTATTCATTGATAATTCATAGGTTTTAACTTATTTTAAAACGACTTTAATGTGTTATTTTGATTTTAATTATTTGTTGTTCTTCACAACATTGCTAGTTCACAAGGTTTTACCCTTTTGAGCTTTCTTTTTATGCTGTTATTGTCGATGAGCTAGGTTGCTCCCACGTTAACAGCACCTGGTAGTCTCTGTTCTCTCTGCTCAGGTCATGAGCAAATTTTATAATTTCAAATTTGACGGGATCAATTTTCATTCAGGTCTTTATGGAGATGGTCATTGTGAAAATACCATGGTGCATTTACTATGCTTCGGAGTACGTTGTTTTGAAAACGTTAAATTATTTGTATGTTGCTTTGTTTAGTATAACCCTAGAGTTGTATTCCATAAATCTAGATTTCAGAATTTGTTTATAAAGCAAAAGCTTTATTATATGTAGATAGTTCCCATTAACCATGGTTAAGTAGAGTTAAGTACATCTGTATTTAACTCTTCATTTTGCTTTTTTATATGAGTCCTCCAGTTTATTTTAGCATCAACTGTCATGCCTAAGTATTTCGCTATATTCGAATATGGAGGCTCATGCGAAATGGGAAGATGCACCATCCAACTGAAGCCACATTTCTTGCCTTTCTTGCACCGGGTGGCCTTCCAATAAATTGGGGAAATGCTTTTTGAATTAAAAATTCCACAAATTTTTGTTTTAATTTGCTTAATAAGTCAAAGAAGAATTTATTTGATTTATTTTTAAACAATGAACTTAAAGAATTCTTTTGCTGTAATGCCCATGAATTTTTGCTTAGATCTCTGAAACCATACACTTTACGAAAATTTGTGTCTGAACAAAAAGTATTTATTTTTGACTGCTTAATCAAAAAGTACAATCAAAAATATAGGTTCTAATATAAAAAAAATAACTTTCGTCAATGTCTAACAAAGTTTCAAGATCACCACTAAACGTCCCCCATGACAGTGAATAATTTTCATTATAAGTAATGTTCTCCTATTTTGCACGAATGCAAATGATTTTGCTCTTATTGCTTCTCATCTCGTACCTACCATCGTTATAGGATTCAGCAGCATCATTTAATTCTTGCAAATTTTTAATTAAAATAAACCTATACGTTTGTAAATGAACTGATCAAATTAACTCGACATTGTCTACTTTAACAATATTAATAATTCAGAGTAAACCATACCCACTCCCACTAGCGTTTATTCAGTATCAATCAACGTTTGGTAGGTACAAACTTAATTATTTCAGAAAATTTGTACGTATATATATATGTATATATGTCAGTATACGCACGTAAAAATAACCACAAACGATTTTTGATTTGTTTACATACATTTCATTCGAAGTAATTGAAATATTATTATTTATTTGATATAGAAGAAAAGTAAATACCATTTTTTTGCTAACATATGTGAAACCATTAAATTCAATAATAAAAAATCGTATATGTTACATTATATATCGTCTATGCTGAACAAAGTTTGATTAAATTTAACATATATTGGCTTAAAAACAAAATTTCAACTGCTGATCCATTTTGTGCGGTATAACGCGATGAATTCAATTTTAATCGAGTTTTAATATTTTATATATGTATACTTGTACATACGAGCGATACATGCCTGTTAGAAAACGAAGTAAAACACGACGCTCAATGTTATATATACTTGGACGTTTTATATTGGGTTTAGCAATATAACCAACGAGGTTGAATCTAATACAAACTTCGATGGTTTATTGAATTTAATGCAGCATTAAATTATTTTTATTTTTAATTTTTATTACAACTAATAAGTATAAGCTATAATTCTACATTCATAATCTGACACTTTTAGTGATATAAAAACCAATGGCCAATCCATTTACGAGTTATGTTACATAGCTGTACTCGCGAATGGAATCTACGGATCATTAATAACTATACAGGCCTCCAATAGATTTTTTAATTTGTGAGATTTATATGTGCGGATTTTGATTCGTTAAGCCTGATCCGCCACATTTTTTTCCATTTGCTTATTTTATCACAAGCATTTTGTGGAATCCTCAATATTGTCCCCAAATGTCAGAATCGCAGTATCGTCAGCAAATGTTGTGATACTAGCATCGTTCATGTGAGATATAAGTCTCCGATGTAAAGCAGATAGAGTATCGGTTATATATATTCTTCTATATAGAATATTCTTCTTTGCATTTCACTCGAAAGTGGTGGCCCTCCATTTTTGATTTTAAGAACCTATAAAATTGTTTTGGTAGATCTGTCTGAAGTTTGAAGAGTCAACCACTTTGCCATACTTTATCAAATACGTGCGGTAGATCTATAATTGGTCGGTAAGATTTTCTAACATTTGGCGGCTTGTCCGATTTCTAAATCATAATTACTTCTGCTACTTTCCACTGCCTGAGGTACATATTTCGGGTAGCACTAGTTTCCTTACTTCTATCGGATATATTACCGATTTGTCTTTTCTGGATAACAGTTTTGGAGTGCTTTCCCAAGCAGCCGATGGTATGATATTTATGAAGTCTGTTCAATTGATGTTTTATTTAATTTTCGCATTTGATAAATACTTGGAGTTCAATATTTTTTCCCCCTATAGCTGCTTCAAAAGTAACCATTTGGTTTATTATTTGTTAGTGTGGTGGATCTCTTTCTTCAATTACGGTCCCACAAATAGTCATAATAACCGATGAATGATCAGAGATTAGACTTTCATCATTTTAACGAAATCTATTAGGTATGGTATTTTGATCGTATTTTGTTTCTGTCCAGTTGGCTAGTACTTAGGCTTTGTTCCTGAGTGAGTTTAATACTTGTACCTCGAATTCTAAAATAACTTCTCCTATGGGTAATAGGAGAAGTTATTCTAGAACCCCAACAAGTATTTTTGCATTGGAGTCCTCTCCAATAATGAAGCTACATCCTATTACCTTGAACAAATGTTTGAAGAACTGAAAGAAGAACTTTCGTTAGATTATAACGTAGGGGACAATATATCGCTGATATTTTACAGGACTTGGGGTAATCCAGTTGTCTGTGATAACTTGCATGCTTTTTTCTCCTATTTTTAAATCTTCGTGGTGTTTAATGCTCTCCCTAATAAATACGAGTAAAACTGATCCTCTTCTTGCTCTTTCCGTTGGATGTAGAGCATAATAACAGATGTATCCACGATTTCCTTCATATGAGGTTCTGGTAATGTGTGATTCGTAAATTTAACATACATATACACATCTATTTTTTTTTTATTTAGATATATTTTGTTTTGCTCTTCAAGACTATTTGGAATTGCGAGAATGTTAATTCTCATGTTTTCTGTGACATTAGTATCATTCTCTGGGTTTTCATTACAATCGTAATGGTGACTTCATTTCTTACACTATAGCCTAATGAGCGATTCTTTTCGCATCCGCAGTATTTTTGCGTTTTGGGATTTTCTTCGTAACTGTTTTGATTGCTTCAATTTTCAGTCTCATGATGAGCATGTTATATTGTATATTTAGTTAATATATAAAGAGAAAGTCCTCTCTTTGTGTAGACATCACTGTAGTTCTCCAATAACCTTTTCTTTTTTAATAATGTTCAGAATTGTGTATCCTTTATCTTCAAAGTCATCAATTATTTCCTTAAATGCACAAGTTAGATATAGTCCTCTAGCCATAACTTTGGTAGTTAGTTTCTTATCTGTACTACTGATATTTTTCAATATTCAGTTTCATTTTAAATTTCTGTTCGCATTTAACTTTGATGTATTAATATTTCATACGTATTATTCAAAATAAAGATTATATACCCCTGATCCGTTACAGAGTTCATCGTAACTTGGATTTCTGAGAAGTTTGTAACTACTATTATGTTTATCGGTGGTGGTAGTTTCTCTTTTGGTTGTGCAGTTGCGCTATTTGGTGCTCGTTATTTTCGTTTCTTTGTTCCTGCTCTGGTGTGAACTCACTTTGTTGAGCGATTTGGTGCTTATTATTTTCATTTTGATTGTTGATGCTCTGGTGTGAACTCAGCTTCCCCTTTCTTCTTTTGTTTGGGTTCCTTTTTTTAAGGATCCAGTTGGCTACTACAACTAACTTTTCCTCATTTGTTAGGTATTCAAATCTGTTTGTTTTTCTCCGATTTCACTGACGATTTCATTTTCTATAAGTTTTATTGTCCAGTGTTTACTTGGCCAAATTCGCCGGTTCGATCAACTAATAAGTTACTTTCGCTTCTACCATTTTTGTTGATTTGATATTAATATATTTAGTTTTTTTTTAAACGAATTTTATGTTTCCTGATTATGCAATAGGGAGCCACCCCAAAATCTATAGAACCAATTTAAATAGAGAGCGGATTTTCCAATGATGACATTGGTGTACCACCTGGGGTACTAACTCCTTCTGTTGTGTACCTACATGTTGCTGTTCAATAGTTTTATCAAAGTAGGAGCAGAACATTGTGAAGAAACGTAACCTGTCCCGAAATAAAAATTATAGTTTTGGTTCTTACTGGACAGCCTTTGTTTTCTTAAGTGTATTATTATTTGATTATCGTATGTTAGTGGTTCATAGTACGTGTTTGTAAGATTATTCGATGATCTATTTATTTTTAGCGAGTACCCATATTCATATTTTTCCTGTAGCTATAAGGTACGGGCGTACCACTGTGAACAAACGTGGCTAACGCGAGATTTTGACATCGCAAGCTATGAGATGATTTAAAAAAGTCAACTGATTGGTTAATATATAATTAAGCAAGGTGTACAAAATCAAATACTGATAAATTTCTGAAAGCAAAAAACAAATTGTAGGAAACACGGACCGAACCGCAATAAGAATTTATTAACCCAAATAAATATAAACGGTGCGTTACTTTTGCTGCGTAGTGTATATTCGAATATGAGTTGTAGTTTAGTTATTAAATTGTATATCAATAAAATGAGAATAATTCCTTAAAATAATCACTTTGACGATTTTCCTAATTTAACAATTTAATTGATTATAACACAAAACTAATAATTATAAAAATGATTTAAACAAAAAACAAATTTCTTTTGAATTATTATGAGTGACGTAAATAAATATTAATTTAAAGTAAATCATCTAGATAAATTACAAATTTACATTTTCATAAGATAACATAATACACGTACAACAACAATATAAATGTTTTACTTTTAATTTAAGGTAATTGGATTTTTTAAAAGATTATCTCTAGAGATACATATCTTTATTATCTAAAAACCAATCACAACATATTTATTTGCTTTTGAGATTAATAAATAAAGTTATAATAACTATAATAATGTAATTAGTCCTGATTTAATATAAATTTTCAAAAAATAAATGTTAGATTATAGTCACTGTTCACTGATGTCGTTAAAAATGCATGTGGAAAATTAATAAATGAATTTGCGGAATTAACTACACTTGATAAAATGTATACACCTTGTTGGCCACAATTCAAGGTTACTATAGAATATCATTACGATCGCAGTGTTCGTACATGTTGTAAAAAATATGAGATAAAGGTAAAATATTGGCTCATCTTGGAAATTGAGCAAGCTCGATTTTTCGATGAATACATCTTTTGATTTAATAGGCATTCAAGATACAAATTATATCTCGTCGATACATGATGAAAAACAATACCTTGCCCATCCTAGTCGTTGACAGATTAATTTCTCTAATACGTACATTGGTTTGTTTAGTTCTGCACTAATGAAGAAAAATTGCGATCCCGAGTTTAAATGAACACGGCATAAATTCCATTCATCAAAGCAAGCTTTCATTTAAATCACGGCAGTTGGTTGTATCACTTTCATATTGTTCAAGTTTCCATGTATATATTAATACCATCGTCTTGTAATTTTCGTGGATTATTGTGACTGGAACTGTGGTGATGATTCTTCACTTTCATGTTAATGTGAACTGCTGCGGTTGATCATGGTTTTAATGTTGGTGCTCTGGGCAACTGACATATATAGGAGACAGTGATGTTTCTTGAACAAATTTATCATCTTTTGTTATAGACTATGACAGTAGTATACCCCACGGTTAATGCTTAAGACATTATGTGAGTGAAGCACCGACTCATAGATTTAAGTTTGAAGAATTCGAAAAGATCGTGGTCATAGATTTGGTAAACTGGACATTTGATATCTGGTTCTAAATGAAATCCCTTCACAGTCGCAATTATTCCGAATGATTGACTTTTGTGACCATGATTCATTGTTTCTATAGTTCATCTGTACGGCTCGCCAATGTAATGGAAAATGTACTGAGAAATCTTCATCAATAGCAAGCGCCATCTATAATTGTTTCAATTAAATCGTTAAATAGTACACCAACGGCAAGAATCTGCGTGATCTCCTAATTCTTTCAATCGACGTGTAGCCTCATCAGATCTATTCCTATATCATACATGCGTCTTTCAGTAGATCCTTCAAATAATTCTACACTATACGCTGATTTTAGTATACCGTTTTGTTAAAACAGTCGAAGAAGCTCTGCCACTCCTCCGCTTAGGACACCCAGTGAAACTGTTCGTCATATTCATGTTTTTTCCCAACTTTTCATTTAGTTTTTTGGCGAAAATTTGATCCGCTATGCCAAAACATTGTTACAGTAATTATTTCGCGCAGATTAGATTCCTTGGTCCGTAGACTACGGCTAATTTGATTTTTTTAGCGTGTAGTTTAGAGTAGAAGTAACTATATATATGGTCCACCTCGGACTAAAAATGTTTAACTCGTACGAAGCATTTGCTATCTTGTCAACTATGATTTTTGATTGCGGATTAATAACTATGGATGACTGTTTTAAGAGTAAAAGTTTAAATAGTTCTATTCATTTTGAGAAGTAGTAACTTTAGGTAACTTTCATTTACTAAAGTTCAAATTATTGCACCAGAAAAGAGAAAGTGGGGTGTTGCGGCAACAACAGAATACTTAAGGGGTATTCTGTTGTTGCCGACCCCCGACTTTCTCTTGTTTTATAATAAGGCAAATATTGGTATAAAGCGCTATGTGAATTAGCATTAAGCGGTAATAACACATGAAACTTAATTAATAAAATGTTAATGAAGATTCGGCTGTTGGTTCTTCCTACCTCTGTCGCTATGTGAACAAAATGTTAAGCTGACAATTTATATATTTATATATAGAGAGAGAGAGACAGCGGTGACTATATATAATACCTAGCTTTGTTCTAAAACTGCAGCGATGAAAATCAATTACAGAAATACAATTTGTCTACAATTTATGTAATTGTCAAGATCTTGTTTCAAAGGAATTTACTTTAGCGATAAACGGGGCACCGTTAAGTCGGGTATGCCTGTATTCTATTAAATGAAAAGTTTGCACTCTTTTAAAAAATAAAAATTATGAATTTGCATTTTTTTTACAAAACGAAATTGCATAAAACTAAAATAAAAATAATAAAATGATGAAAAAACCAACATAAGACATGAAGATATATTCTTACTCACTATATCCACTTTACATTTACATTAAACGAATAAGTACGTAGGAAAAAAAATCTGCTTTGTCGGTTATAAATTATTTTACAATAGAACAAAATGTGATGCACGCTTCTAATAATTATATAGTTAGATTTGTCTGATTGATGACCATCCCAACTAGCCAAACCCGTACATTAGCACACAAAATTTTAAGATAATAGTCACAATTCGGTTGCAATAAGAACACTTGGCGCCTTAATGGTCCCAAAAGAGTTTCTTGCACAAGCATAAAAGTGCATTAAGTTACAGGAAGTGTACATTTAGTTTCTTGTGATTTGCTTAAAATAAAAGTAGATATAGTTACATTGTAACCGAAATGTACGGTTACAGTGTCACCAATAAGCGCACTTTTCCAAACTTATGAATACAATTATACTGAAATATACACATATGGTTGCAATTTGGTTTTGACTTCACAGAAAATACTCAACTATTGAAATTATATATCAAATGGAGAGTTTTGCACGCATATTAAACATTTTCTTACCAAATTGTGTACAACTAATTACAGCTGTCATTTGCGTAAAATAAGTCTCAGATTTAGTGACAAATTTTGTAATCGTTTAGAGAAATAAAAACAAAGGTTCGAAAAATGCCAAAAGTTGTTAAACCATTTAAATTTAGTAGCACCTATTATAGGAAAGTGAAGCACCAATTGATCATTCAAAATAAAGAATATTTAAAGCGAATACAGCACAAGATAAATAATAATGAAACTAAAGAAGATTTTGTTCATTACATGGATTGTTCTTCGTCAACTCAAAATTTGTCTTCACCGATTGTGCAAAGTGAACCAGAATATTCAAATAAACCGCAAACAAGTGCAGTAACTAATTTGAGTTACGATGGGATTAATGATACGAAGTCCCGCCATTTAGTGGAAGATGCACCAGACAATGCAGCTGAAAATTTAATTGTCAATGAAGATACAGAGGATTTTAGTCCACATTCGGATTCTTTCAGTGAGAGAAACAATTTTATAGAAACTTCTACTTTATTAAATTACTGATTTTTAATATTTTCTGAGACCAGTGCTCAGTCATCGAGATATCAAGATATTATGTTTTTATTTCAGTTACAGTTGCAAATTATATGAACTAGATTTATTTGTTAAAAATTGTAACCATACGCTCACATTACGGTATCATTTTGTATTTTTTATTTAAATTTGCCACTGAACTGTTTGCATAATAACGCAAAATATGAAATATGTATATGTTTCTACTAAAAATTGTCACCTTACGCATACATTACGGCATTATTTTGTATTCTTTTGAAATATTTGCCACCCAATTGTGCGCATAAAGTTACAAAATTTGAAACACATTTTTACATTCAAAATTGTGACCTTACGCACACATTACGGTATCATTTTGAATTCTTGTGAATAATTTGCCACCCTATGGTGTGCATAAAGTTTCAAAATATGAAATGCATTTCCGTATTCAAAACTGTAACTTAACGCACTCATTACGGTATTATTTAGTATTATTTTGAACTATTTGCCACCCAATCGTGCGCATTAAGTTGCAAAATATGAAATACCTTTTTGCATTCAAAACTGTGACCTTACGTATACATTACGGTATCATTTTGTATTATTTTGAAGTATTTGCCACCCAATTGTACACATAAAGTTGCAAAATATTAAATTAATTTCTATATCCAAAATTGTGATATTATGCACATATTACGGTATCATTTCGTATCCTTTTTACAAATTTGCAACTGAATTTATGCATAAAATAATAATGCTTAATCGCCATTTTATTTTGTTGTTCCACAACCATTATTCATTTTTGTAGATGGCATCTATAGTAAAAAAAATATGTTTTATTAAAAAAAAAAAATTATTTGATGGTAAATTTCGTATAATTTTGAAGCGCTTTGATTTTTTAGAAGCAGAACGTTTACTTTTGCTGTAAATCTTCGTTCACATGTTTTATTTTAATAAAACTTATTTTGTTTTTCATATAAAATAATAATATCTTATTTAGCAAACAAAATTTAAAATATTTCATTAAGATAAGTAATATTTATTAAAGTCAATTTATATATATGTATATTAATATTACATATGAATAATCAAGCGAGAGTCTATAGTGTTTGTAAAGGTAAATATTTTAGGTTATAGTTTCCGTTCTAAAATGTTGATCTAAATGCTAAACATATGTGGCCATACAGCGTGTGAGAAATATACCTAATGTGTGTCTAGAATAACTAAAATTTAACTTTTAAATGCAGTTTCGATTTAGTGACAATCTATCGTGTACAGTTACAAAATAAACATACAGCGTGCATACAATTTTTGCACACAACCATTCCCCAAATCGCGTACATCACGCGATTTAATCCCGAAACGCGTGCACATTTGTGTGTACTTACAGTAACAGTGTGTGCATATATAATGCATACATTTTTCAATTATGGCTAGTTGGGATATATCATGACCAATTTGTTTGATCATAAATCAATCTTGAATCTATTAAGATAATTCCCGTAAACATCGTTTACATACTGTATTCTATGTAATATTTTAATTCATTTAGTTTAAACCATTTCCTTCTATTCAAGAATAATTGAAATGAAAATTAACGGTATAGTTTAACAAACAATTTTCTCTCAATAATATTCTGACAGTAGAAATGAATGCAATGAATTCAATCAATCTTCTGTAACAACAAAACTATTAATGACCAACATCATGGACATTTCATTTATTAACAAGTTTATTATACATAGTTATATAGTACAACTTTGCTAAACCACTTTATTAAGTTTCTATAACGATTGGTTTTAAATATTAATTCTGGTTGATATATATGTGATGAATAGAATATAAAGGGTTTTCCAATAAGAAGTTTCGTTTTGATATTTAAAAAAAACAGTATTTTTTAAGAGAAATCAATGAATGTTTATTTCATTGTAAAGAGGAAGATATGCCATTAACATTTGAAAACAATATTAGCCAAATGGCCGCCACGGCTACGCTTGCAGCACCATATCCTTTTCATGAAATTTTCCATGACCAATTCGTACATTTGCGGCTTAATGTCCTCGATAACTGCACGAATTCCATCTTTAAGGTCTTGAATCGATTGTGGAGCATTGGCATAGACCTTAACTTTCACGTGGCCCCAAAGAAAAACGTCTAAAGGTGTTAAATCACAAGATCTCGGTGGCCAATTGTGATCACTTCTTCGAGAAATAACACGGTCAGGAAATTTTTCTTGCAAAATTGCGGTTGTTTTGTTGCTTGTGTGGCACGTAGCGCCGTCTTGCTGAAAATAAGCGTCGTCCACATCATAGCTCGGTAGTGCAATCCATTCACCGTAATAGTTTACCAGCCTCATTTTCGAAAAAGTAAGGTCCAATCACACCGCCAGCCCAAAAACCGCAACCAAACAGTGACAAATTGAGGATGGGGAGAGGCTTTTCAACAATCATTCTTGGATTTTCTGAGCCCCGAATGCGACAATTCTGATTATTAACGTAGCCTCCGTGTGAAAATGGGCCTCATTACCCAAGATGATTTTTCGGTGAAATTTCGGATCTTAAGACCTAAATCTTTATGCAAAATACGGTGTAATGTGGTTTGTGGAATGTCTAATTCCAAAGATCGACGAGGAATCGACAAACCTGGGTTTTCTTCAACACTACGGGCTACAGCAGCAATATTCTCAGTTGTTCTTGGGCGACGCACACGGTTTCGATTCTTCACATCACTAACTTGTCTCAACAGCTCAAATTTTTCCACCAGTTTCACTATTACCGGCCGAGAAGGTGCTTCACGACGACCAAAAAGTGCTTTAGTTTTGCAAAATGTTCACCATTTTTGTAGTGAATTTTAACAATTTCTATGCGTTGTTTAAGCGTGTATCGTACCATTTTTAGTAATAACGTAGTTTTTACTTGTCAAATGTGAAAAGATGATAGCTTCAAAATTGACAGCTGCCCAAATAGCAGGCTATTCAAAATGAAGCCTTTTATTGGAAAACCCTATATAATGATAGTTGAAACTTTGACGTAATTATTTACTATAATAAACACATCAGGTGAAGATCTTTAATAATAACAACCTTTTATTGACACAAAATCAATATCTTTGGGAAATGATAACTCAATTTCATGTGCTAATGTAGTTGATATTTTTTATACCCACTCGTTTTAATTTGTAATATTTCAATTCATATCGTACTTCTTATACATAATTCTTGAATAAAGTATTCAAATATTTATAGTGTTGTTACATTTCCATTTCACTTACCAGTATTAGTGAAACTTCTCCAGTAAATTAGATTAACGTTTTAGATTACAGACCCTCTTAATACCCTCTTAATACTTTAGTAAACCATAAAAAACAAAAAATTTGACATATTAGTACATATTTTCGGTTTGATTTACCCACTAAAAAAACCTAAAAAATCAGCATACGAGTATTATGTATTGACCTTTCAAGCAGATAAATAATATGGCGGATTGATTTAATATTTTAGTTCAATTTCTGTGTAATACCAAACTTTAATTGAATTTGATTACATAGTGTTAAGTAACTACAATTTATCGTAAATAAGTAATTAATTTTGCATTTGATAACTACATATTTCAAAAGTTCATTTTACTTTTGCCACATACGCGACATTTACTCGAATTAATTTTTTTTTTTAATTTGTAATAGAATATAACTTCCATTTTTTCAGACGACAACGTGAAAAACGTAAAAAATATTATAAATTTTCTATCAGAAATAATTAAAAATTTATATTATGAAGAAATTAAAGACTTTTGAAGCAATTTTTCAACATGATCATTATTGTTGGCATTTTCGAACAAGTTAAAACTGTATTTAATATTGGTGCTGTAATTCTAACATGATACTATTTTATCACCAAATGTGTATTTATTTCGCAATAAAATAGTTATCATGTTCGAATTACAGCATCAACAATAAATACAGTTTTCATTTTCGTTTTGCTGGAAGTAAAGAGCTTTAGGGTAACAAATGGAGAATTCTTTTATAATTGTGTTAGTTTTATTTTAGACATTTTTTATAATAACAACAATCTGACCAAAGAAATGAAATAAAACAAAAAATGGAGTAAACTATTTTCAAAGTTTGCCACTAGATGACAATAAAACTTGTACATGAAGGACAAAATAAAAAAAAATGGCTGAAATGGAAATTAAAAAAAAATGTGTTCCTTCCAAATCATACTTCATGTTATCAGAATTGAAGGCACACATGGAATCGTAAGCGCTCCTTTTGAGGATTTCATTATAACATCATAAGCACTTACCCTAGCTCATCCTAAGCTTAAACACTTCTAGCTTCTCATGCTAAAAACGTTAACATATGTCACACGAAAAAAATAGAAAGAAAAAACTCGAAAAAATATCAGTTGTTTTTGATTTTTTTCTTACTCAGGTTCAAGACACATGCTTCGTAAAATGGTTTCTCACAACATAAATAGTTTCTCACAACATAAATAGTTTCTCACAACATAATTTCTCACAACAATTAAGAATAATATAATCCCTTTTCAAGTTAAGTAATTTATGCCACAAAAATCCATAATTAATTTGGCTTTGGTGAAAGCACCAAAACTGATTCTTTTTTTCTGAATATTTAGACTCTCGAGGGCGCTATTAATAAAAATGTTGACGTAAAGCTACGTTTATTGTATCGAGACACCATAAGACATATAAATTAATGGCAAATACAAACCCATTTTTGACTGTTTTTGCGGCATAATTCTGTGAACGATTTATCTCGAGAATATTGCTCACATAGGAACAACAACGAAATTTTCGTCGTTGAACAGAACAAAAACGATACTTTGACAGTACTAAAAATTAGAGGGACATTACATTTTGCAGTCAGTCTGTAGCAAGGCGTTGTTATTTCGTAAGCGACAAAGTTTCAGGCATATTTACAAAGTATCTTCAAAACTTTGTGGAAAATCATCACAGAATTTTGTAAATAGCTATAATTCAGAATTAAAAAAGAACTTAAATAGTTAGCATTTTCTGCGTGCAGAGTTCTGAACTATCGGTGCCTGAATATTAAATTTGGTATATAATTTGACTATGGTTTAAAATGTTTTCAATTCGTACATAAAAAAATTACAAATTTTCTAATTCTACTACCTAATATGGAAACTAGTGCGACATCAACAAAAAACGATCATTTAATATCAACAATAATAATCGAGCATTAAATTATGGGAGAAGAATTTATTGTTGAGTTTGAATTTCGACTAAATGCCAGATTAAAATGCTTGTTAATTAAATTATTATTATCTATAAAAGGTATCACTTTAAACATACAAAATAATTGCAATAGAATAGGGCACTGCATATAGTGAAAATACCTGCCCCCTATTTTTATGGCAGCACGTTCGTTTCCAAGATTGAAAATATCATTTGTGTTTGTCATCAAAATCTATAGTAAAAATAAATAAGATGAAACAATTTTTATATTTTAAAATATTTCTGAGTAGTGACAATAAAAAGAACAGTTTTAAATAAGTGAAATGTGATATGGTTAACTATTTTAAACAAAAAAACCATTCGGATTTTTATTAAATTCTATTTAATATATTGAAATACGTTTAACATCAAAAAGTTTTGTTTATTCCGTTTCTATATCGGACGACTTATTAATATTTAAAAATTGTTTCATCTTGGGTTTTTGTTCATCATTTAAAATAGCTTAAGAATATTTGACTACATATAGCAGTGAAAATCGCAAATGTTGTTGAATTAAAAAAAAATTAAATCTCCTACATAGGAGCGAAAACCACTGGAAATAAAAAAAATTATTAAACAGGTGATTTTTATTCTAATTTTACCTAATCATATATCAAATTATAAACAAATACTTTCTAGATGAAACTTATGGCAAAGTCTTGGACCAATAAAAGTTATACCTGCAGCCTGTCAATAGCCATTCCCAGTTGATAAGGAGCCGTATCGTATCGTATTGTAATTACTATACCTGCAATGATGACGTAGGTTATTTTGATATTTGGTCTTGAACTGTTGTTAGATTTGTCAATAAAAAGGGCGTAATCTGGCTGTGCCGTTTCTTTGCACTGTGTTTACCAGTTCTTTCAAATTTCCTTTGCGGGATATTTTTTGAAGGTATTGAACCAGGTGTAAGCACTTTATAAACTCCGACAAATAAATCAAATATTTCCGTTGCAAAAATTATCATTCATTTGCGTAGGGAAGACACATTTTAAAAACTACATACTGTTACGTTTTTCCCTTGTCTAACAAGGTTCATTCACTGGATTGTGAAGCAACCAATTCAATTTTAGATGACACTAATTTATTTATTTCCGAATTATTACACTAAACACTTTTAATCACAATTAACTTCTCTTATACCATCTCGTATTTATACAACATATTCTAACCTTCTAGAAAATTCCACAATATTCGAGAGTGTTCTAGACTATTCCTGAATAGTCTACACACATCTAATTTATTACAGATTACATTTACGGTACTGTTTCTACTCAAATAGAGATGTCACCACGATCGTAAAATTACCCCCTACCTAATCCTAATTCATCCCGAACAAGATCCAATTCTCTTCCCTGTAGAGCGATAATCGCTCCAAGTGCATCACCTTCAGCTTTCCTCGCTGCCCTTTCTTAATCCGGTAGACCACGTCGGTTATCTTTATGATGATGGTGTACGGTCCCATCTCTATTTGAGTAGAGGTAAATGTAAACTTTAGTAAGTTAGATGTTTTTTTGATATTCAGGAATAGTCAAACAACGTTTTTTTGATATTCAGGAATAGTACACTTAAATATTGTGGAATTTCAGGAATAGTACACTTAAATATTGTGGAATGTTCTAGAAGGCTAGAATATGTAGTAAAAATATTAAGATGATTTCAAGAAGAAATAATAGAAGTTAATTAGTTGGATTTTAACCGTGATAGAGTTAGTAGGAAGTAAAAAGAATTAGTTGTGTTTTAAACGTGATAGTGCTAGTAGTAATAAAAGGAAACAGTTAAAGTTAAAACTTAATAAGGTGTAATAAATTAATTATTGTGAAATTAAATAATTAAGTTAAATAAGTGAATTAAGTAAATTAGTGTTTAGTGTAATAATGCGGAAATAAATAAATTTAGTCTAGAGTAAAATGAGTCTAATCTGGAATTCAATTGATTGTTTTATTCACAATCCAGTGATCGAACCTTATTTGACAAGGCTAAAACGTAACAATACGGTGTAACTTTTATGTGCATTTTTATCAAATCTTGCTTGATGTCAATTTATACTTTAATTAATCATATTTATTGATTTATTAAGTTGATGTTGTTCCATTTTAATTAATTTAAGAATAATGACGAAATAAAATTTTATCGAAAAAGCGCATTTTGAAAAATATGCATTTAACTTCGCATTTCGAACACACACACATTGTTAAGTCGTGAAATGCGGCAGTTGAGTACAGTGTAAAATAATAAAATTAATAAATTGAATAAAAATATATATTTTGATAGTTTTATTTGGCAAGAGTGTGGATATTATTCATATAAATCATAATAATGTTTACAATATTCATTCAGCGTAAGTAGTTCTGTTGTCCATTTATATTCCAACGATTAATTATGGTGAAATTTGATTGTGTAATTTCTCTTATTTTACAGTTTGTGCATTTTTCATTCAAAAATGTTTAGCTAAAGATCACCATTTAATAATGGTATGTCCCTTAGCTCAATCGAAAAACATGACAAGTCATTACTGCTCTATTTATATGTGGCTCTCGTAACACGCGTTTAGTTTGTTAGGTCATTAAACTATAATTGCGATTTTTTCACAATCATAAATATTTTTTTAAATTTTTGTGAAACATCTGAATATATCATTTAATTTAATAAATGTACCGATATTTTTGTATGACTAATAGCATTTTCGGGATAATGTAAGTATATTTTAAATTGCAGTTCAGTTCATTCGAAGAAGAGGATCTGTATCAATTCGTGCAATTCAATGGAATTGATGAGATTTTAAATAAATAAAAATTCAATTTCAATTATTTGTATAAATTATTTTATATACATATATACTCGCATAATTTATTATGTTCATTTGAATAACAAAATATTATATTACATGTATTTAAAATATAAATGAAAATATTTCAAAAACATTAAAAATTTGCAGTTAAAAAATAATTTTTCGAATAAAAATATATTAAACTTTTACGATATTTTTGTTTTTCTTGGAAGTTTCCCTTTATTTTGTCTTCTCGGCAACTTTCAATATTTAAAAGGTTTTTATTCTTTAAGCTTCTGTTTTTTAAATAGATATTTTGTCGTTTTGAATTTTGCGATTTACGCACTGATTATACGACAGTTAAATATTAAATTTCTGCTTCATTCCCAAAACATGTTTTGAATAAAGTTAGTTTTATTTGGGTCCAAAACAGATTTCATCCCTATTCTGGATCAGCCCTATTCTTTTTAATAAAAATAGTATACATACAAATTTGGTGTTGTTTTACCTGATATTACTGGAGTTAAAATTGTGTGTTTTTTCGTTTTTTACTGAAGATATGGTGACGATGAATCCGCATTGATTTTATTCAAACCGGTGTCTTGTAACTGGGTGTTTCAGTATTTGTCTCGTTCTCGATATTAATTATCCCCGACAGGATATAAAGATTATTCACCGTTTTACATTATCTTTGTTGTTTTTATTGTTTAAATATCCTTTTGTTTTATAATTTGCGCGTTTTATGTTTCTGTTATTAATTCTGAGAAACCTAAAGACACAAATAAATAAATCATATTCCAACATATTAGGAAATTTTGTAATTGTATTGTAATAGAATTAATTTCCCCTTTATTTGTTGACCTTTATTCAGTTTTAACTTGCGATGTTTTTTATTTTAGTAAATTAAAGCGTTCGCATAGTATTACTCCTGCCTGCCTATTTCATCATTCTGAATTTCAATCTGAATATTTGCTAAAGAAATATATTATCAATAAAAAAGAAGGGATCTATTATTCCGTATGTGTCATCTACTAATTCCACTGTAGAATCATTGATTTTTAGTTTCTTGTGATATTTCTTACTATGGAATGTTAGCATTTTTATAGACTATTCTATGATAAATTGGAACACTATCGAGCAATGAGCTAAAAAAAAAATTTTAATTGGGCTTACTCCAGTACTCAATGCGACTAACGGGTCTACGGTGCAATACCCGGACAAACATTAAAAAAATCTAACCGTGATCTTTGGTCACCACCGGGAATTGAACCCGTGACCTTCAAATAACAAAGCAAGCACGCTATTTACTGTGCTGACAAGGTCGGCAAATGAGCTATCTTTTGGAAATGATTTTATTTCAATTTCTAATGAAAATTGGTGATTTTGAGGGTTTCCTAAGAATTTATAGTAGTGGTTCTGTTTTATTGTTTTTTTTAAGGATCTTCTAATATTTTGAAGCAGTATTTTGTTCGTCATGTTTCATTGATTGTGTTAGTATGTACATATTTTGAAACAATTTATTTTAGAACATCCGCGATCCCTTTAACACATTTAATTAAAATTAAGATGTGCATTATACATCATATGCATGTTGCCTGACAACTGTTCAATATGTTTGACGAACTATAATTAATTATCGCTAGGTTTTACTTAATTACTATTTGATATGTTCTTTTTAAGCAAAACACACCATAGAAAAGTAACAAACTACGATATTCATTAGCTTTCCAAAAATGTCGATCATTCACTGTTCTCGGTCGCCTGGTTATGACTTTTGTGGTGGGCGAATATAAAAATGTCGACTGTCCATTTTCATTATGTTATTCAAATAACTTAAATACAATTGGTACAATTTTCCATACCAAACACGAGCACCAACATGTACGAGTATATAATTATTTATTATTTCATCCATTGGTAATGTTAAATTTTTGTAGATTTAGATAGTTTGAAAAATTTCCGCTATAGACCATATTTAGATGTTCCTTGAGCGCTGGCGAGAGAATTTTACAGCGTTTAGTTAATTAATATTTTTCCAATACTCACTACCAACTTTGGCAGTCGTGAGTAATCAATACCACACAACTCACAAAAGTCATTGTGTACAATATATGTCATATAGTTTGTTTTTTTCCACGAGAGCCGCTTTCTCTTCTGTTACCAAATAACTTATAATTGACGATTGGAGCATCACGGATTCCACGTAGCGGAATTTTTTTTAAATAAAACTATCTATCCATTGACGTTTAAAATAAAAATAAAACTTGACGTTTAAAATAAAACTATCTATCCATTGCCGTTTAAAAACACACATTGACGTTTAAAATAATTTTTTTTATAAAACTTGACGTTTAAAATAAAACTATCTATCCATTGCCGTTTAAAAACATACATCCACCTAATTTCGAATACAAATGGATCGTTCTTTTTAATAATCATTTTTTCCGCGAGAAGAGCTTAGCCTACTTTTACAATCGTCAATACTATAAGGGAAATTGCCGCAGATTTTCGTATCAAGATATGACGGTTTATCGTAATTTACTTTTTATAACTAGATAGCACCACTGGCAAATAAGCGCAATGTTACCATTTTTTAACGGAATTTTGAAAAATAATGGAAATATGTAAATTAAAAAAAAAAAAATTAAATAAACAAAACCAAATTGACAATACCCGGCTGACTTGGAAATAACGGGTAACATAAAAATTCTAGTTAAAAAACGTTTGGTGCGCCATCTGGAATCAAAGGTTTATTAATTTGTGTCGATAACATGATGTCACGCGAGTTTACTATGGAAATCTGCAGTAATTTCCCTTATAGTATTATAAGTTATTTGACTTTTGCAATCGTCAATACATAGTTATAGATATTTTATTTTTTTTTTTTTAAATTATAATAATGATTTGATTGTGGTTAAAATGTAATGAAACTAACGTGTAATTATCTTGTAATTAAGTTTAATTATTAAATTAAACTGTACAGTGAAGGGTTCAAAAGGACATTATAAATTATTTTATTATAATAAATTTTTAAGTATTTATTTAAATTATTTATTATGAATTTAATACTATTTATAAAATAACTGTAAATAAAAAAAATTAGTTTACTCAAATAAATTATTTTCATTTAAAAACCGGCCATTTAAAATCGACACAGGCATGTGTAATATTTTGACATTTGTTTTTGCCCAACAAACATATGAGTACAACATATTCGAATGTTTTTGTAATGTGGTCTACATGAAAAGACAGGTTAGGCTTGAGTGAATATATATTTCATATGTTACTGAGACATAACAATCAGTTACAATATTTGCAGTGCGTATATTTTACTTAACTAACATACAAGACCCAACAAGCATAACACGTTATGTTGTTACATCTCCCCGCTTTTGTTTTAAGCCTCTATTCCATTGTGAAAAATTTACTGTCAGCAAAACCAAAATGGGATAAAAATATAGATTTGCTGGTGGTGCGAAAGAAACAAAAAACTTCATCAGCAAAATTTTACTGGAGAGAAAAATGTGTTTGTGTTAGTGTGTTGCCATAATTTATTATAGAAAAGTATCAAGTTGAGTATTTCTTATGGCAACATTTACACACATCGACATAAAAATTGTGTGCGGATACGAAATTTTTTTCACACACACATGTTTGGATATTTTTATGGTCAAATGATTTGAACAAGCAAGAAAAATATTTTATAATTTTAATTCAAAAAACTTAATAATATATCTACAAGTTAAGTTTATTAACTGGTTTAATTAGTCTTCCATATCTAGAAGTTCTAACATTATTATTTGTTCCCTCGTTTGATTGAGAGATGTCCTCAGACACATGATGTGGTTGCTCTTCTGAGTTGATTGTTTCGTTTTGCGTTGATGGCGCTACGTATGGAATGAACGACTTCCTCTTTTTAGGAATTAATGCTGTCGTTTTAAATGGTAAGTATTACGCCTTAATAATTGGTCATTTTCGGTTTTTACATAAACTGATTTTGGAGCTTCTGCATTTCTGACAACTATTCCGGATGTCCATTGTCTCGGTCCCGTCTGTAACCTACCTTGGTCATTAATATTTAATTTAGGTGCTATTCTTGCTCCTCTATCAGCATATAGTCTTTGTTTATTGCGCAGTGTTTGTAAATTCTCTTGAACGTCTTGCATTGGTTTTGGTTTCAGTTGATCTTGTTTTACTGGTAACTGCGATCGTGTGAGTCTACTTAGTAGCCTTGCGTTGGGCGATCCTAACTCTTCATTTCGTGGTGTATTTCTCCAATTTTGTAGAGCTTTGTAGATGTTTGTTTTGTCTATGAAGCATTTTTTTAGCAATAGTTTTGCTGTTTGGATGCCTCGTTCCGCTAATCCGTTTGATCTAGGATATTTAGGGCTTGATGTCTGATGTTTGAACTTCCATTCCGTTGAGAAACTTTGGAATTCATGTGACGAATACTGTGATCCGTTATCGGTTTCAAGCACCTCAGGAGTACCGTGAACTGCAAACCACTTTTGCAACTGATTTATAATTTGTAGGGAGCTGGTATTCGTCATTTTTTCAAAATCTAGAAATCCTGAGTAGCTATCGATTATTAATAGATATTCATCTCCGTTGAACGTGAATAAATCCGATCCAACTATTTGGAAGGGTAATTCAGGAACTGGTTTCGGTGTGATGACTTCTTTTATATTGTTGCGTTGTGTTTGTTAAAACACAGCACATGTATTAACTAGTTTTTGTACATCTGCTGCTAGATTTTTCCAATAAAAGCTTTGTCTAAGTAATCTCGTTGTGCTTTGGATTCCGATGTGACCAGTGTGAGCGATGTTGAGAATCTTCGTGATTTGTTTATTAGAGATCACTATTTTTTCTCCTTTAGTAATTATATCATTATACCACGACAATTCTTCTTTAAACGTAGAGAAATGTTTCACATTGGGGGGTATTCTTTTTTCGTCTGGCCAACCAGACAATATATACTTTTTTAGAATTTGAAGATCAACGTCGTTTTTTGTATCCTCGATTAATTCCGCTAATGCATGTTCTGAGAAGGGTAATACTAGATGTATTTGTAAATCTTCTTCTTCAATTTCGTGTCTCGCGTTTTTGATATCACGACTTAGAGCATCTGCTATTGGGATTTCAGTGCCCTTTATGTAAATTATTTTAGGCGAGTACATCATCACATCAAACAGAATCCGTTGAAGTCTAGGTGGAGCTGATGTTATTGGTTTCTTAAATATTGACTCCAATGGCTTATGGTGGCTCTCTATTGTTAATTGCTTACCATAAATGTATTCATGGAATTTTTTGCAAGCGAACCTTATAGCAGTGGCTTCTTTTTCAATTTGAGGATAATTGATTTCTGCAGGCGTCAATGATCTCGATGCATAGGCTATTGGGTGATCGTCCTGCAAGAGAACTGCCCCTAAAGCTGTTTTGCTTGCATCCGCTAATAATTTGTCTGCCTTTTTCGTGTCATAAAAACTTAGTACCGGTACTGTGGTCAATGCTCTTTTTATTTTCTCGAAAGCTTGTTCCTGTTCGAAGTCCCATATGAATATACTGCCTTTTTTGATTAACTTCCTTAATGGCTGCGTTAATTCTGAACAATTGGGGATGAACTTGGAAACGTAGGTGACCATTCCTAACAATCTTTGTACCTGCTTAGGTGAAGTTGGTGTTTCCAAATTGTGAATTGTTGATACTTTCTCACTGTCTAATTCTAATCCTCTTTCGGTGATCATGTGACCCAAAAATTTAAGAGTTGTCTTGTTGTATTGGCATTTCTCTTTATTTAGCTTTAATCCGGCTTTGCTTATGACATGTATTACTTGTTTGGTAATTTTTTCACATTCATCACGTGTTTCTGCGTATACCAGGATATCATCCATTGAACATTCCACATTTGGTATGCTGTCTATAAGATTGCTCATTATTTGCTGAAATATTTCTGGTGCTGATGCCAATCCAAACGGCATTCTCAGACAGGTATATCTTCCCCAAGGGGTGGCAAAAGCAAGATGTTTTTGTGTTCTCTCTGACACTCTAATTTGCCAAAAGCCCTTCTTGCAATCTAAGAGTGAGAAGAACTTTGAATTATTTATCTTCGACGATATTTCTTCCAATGTTTGAAGAGGTAATGTCTTCTTAATATGTTTTTGTTCACGTTGGATGGGTCTAGACAAATTCTAATTTTGTCTCGTTGCTTCACTACTACCATCGGTGAAACTGCTGGAGTAGGCTCAGTTATTTTTTTAATAACCTGCATTTTTCCATTTTATCGAGTTCATCTTTAACTTGTGCTCTAATTGAGTGCGCTATACGTCTTGGTGGATATATTTCGAAGGTAGGGTTATCTATTAAATCTATGTCGTATTCATAGTTTTTAAGATTACCTAATCCCTGTTGTCTTCGTTTGTTCTCCGTATTAAGTTGAGTTCCTGGCAAGTTGATTTTCCAATTAGTGGTGTGACCTCACCTTCGATTATTTTAAAAACTACAGTAACTAACTTGTTCTGTATTTCACATGCTATGGTTGATTCGCCTAGTACCCTTATTTTGTGGCCGCTATACGTTACTAGATTTTTTGTCATTGTCCTGTCAATTTTCAGATTTAACTGTACTATAATATTTTTGGGCAACACGTTGCATTCAGCGCCCGTATCTAGTTTACAGTTGACAAATGATTTCTTAATTTTGACCTTTTCGTACCAACCATCTTTATTATTTTTTTATATTTAGCGAATCAACGTATAACTCTTCGCTCTCATTTATTTCGTCAATTTTATGGTTTGATCTTTTGGCGTTGCTATTACTCTTTGATATGCATGCTATCGGTAAATAATTTCTTCCCTTACATTTTGAACACACCACACCATATGCCGGACAACACCTCGCACCATGTTAAGTTCTACAACGTTTGCAATAAAATATCTTTACTTGATTTCTACTATAATTGCTATCATTATTACTATTATTTTTCTTTATATAATTATCATTCGATTTGTTACTATGTATATTTTTATTTTTATTTTTAATATTAACTACATTGATTTCTTTTTCTGTTTTTACTGCTTGCATCTGTAAGGATGCTACTTCGTTTGCTTTACAGATATTGATGACGTCATCTAACGTTTTTGTATCATCATTAATCAACTTTTCCCAAATATCATCCTTACAGATAGATACCCAGTATTAGCCTATCTTTTACAATTTCATCCACCGTTATATTTTCAAAACCACATTTTAACGATTGTAATTTTACTCTAGTTAAATACTCTTCGAATTTTTCACTTACTATTTGTGTAATATTATTAAATACAAATCGTTCGTAAGTTAAATTAATTTTAGGTTTGAAATGATTTTCAAATCTTTGAATAAGTAACTCATATGTTATGTCTTCTTCTTTTATATTAAATGATTCGAAAATTTTACCTGCCCCTATTGAGGTCATAAAAATTGCTGCTTGTATTTTGGTTCCTTTTTACTAAGTTCTGTTGCTATTGCGTAGAAGTTAACGGTCCTGATCCAATCCAGCCAATTGTTGCATATGTCTCCACCCGTGCATACTAAGGGTTTTGGTGGTCGAATTCCTCCTTCACTCATTGTTTGTATGTTTAATGATTTCTCGTATTAATTGTTATTATTAATATTATCGTATTAATTATTAATATCGATGTTTAATTACAATGATGAATTTTTTTTTTTTTTTTTTTTTATATATACCGCGTGTTACACGTGCTACTGACTAGAACTCTCCCTTTTTTTTTTTTTTTTTTAAATGGCGTCTCTATTTTATAGACACATGTAAAATTTATTTCAATTTTTTATTTATTTTACTTTGTTTTTATTGTTAATACAATTTCACTAAAGTACTATTTTATGCGGCACTTTTACTTTTATTTTATTTTACTGCGTGAGTTAATTAAAATATATTTTAATTTTAATTTTTTTTTTTTTTTAACATCTGACCGATTGCCGCCCTCGATAGCACAGTAAGTAGCGTGCTTGCCTTGTTATTCGAGGGTCTCGGGTTCGATTCCCGGTGGTGACCAAAAATCACGGTTGGGTGTTTTTAATGTGTAAGTATTTGTGTTTGTCCGGGTATTGCACCGTGGGCCCATTGTGGCATTGAGTGCTGGAGTAATCCGCCCAATTTTAATAAAATAAAAAAAAATAAAAAAAAAACATCTGACACCATGTAATGTGGTCTACATGAAAAGACAGGTTAGGCTTGAGTGAATATATATTTCATATGTTACTGAGACATAACAATCAGATACAATATTTGCAGTGCGTATATTTTACTTAACTAACATACACGTTGTTACAGTTTTAATTCCTCAATTCCATATCGTCGTGCCATGTTAGCAGAAGTTATTTTAAACTTAGTTTAGATTGAGCTCTGGAAATTCGAGCAAATAGCTGGAAGTAAAACTACTTGGTAACACATAGATTTTTCGTACATATATTCAAACAATTTTAGTACATATATTCAAACTGTTTCTATTGAAACAGAAAGAGAAAACAAATTGTATTCTTTAGAAGATGACAATTGAGGACAAAACAATCGTTTTGATAATATTCGTCCGTTGTTGTTAAATTATATACGGCAATTGATATTATGATATACAAGTGCACTTGTATGTTGAATAAAAAACAATTTTTTCCCTTGAAAACAAGTATATTTTAATTGATAAGTATTGGTAATTCGCGCGGATTATTTTATGTATTTAAACTGGAAATAATCAAAAGTACCACATAAAACAACTTTAATTTCGTTGGAAATTTGTTCTCAACTGGATCAGAAAGAACCATGCCATGTATATTGGGGTTTTACTTTAAAAGTGTTGAATGGAATTTTCTCCAACGGATCCGGTTCTAAAAAATGTTTCCTACGATTCATAGAACACACAGAATTCATTCACTTCAGACTATAACTTCAATATACCTATTTAAGGTTGGTTTTTATATAGCTGTCCGAGTGTCCGTATTTCCTTACAGACACGCACCGTACAGACATATATTTTATCATCCATGCTGCGTGATTTGATATGTCGGTTATTTTCAGATATTTGTATTTCAGATATCCGTTTAAATTATTTTTAGATATAAGTAATTATTAAAGTTTTATGATTATCAATATTTTTATTCATTTATACTATCAATATTATATTAATAATACTCATATTATCATTCGATTAAATATATATTAAATATTTATTTTAATTTTAATTTTATTTTTATATTCTTGATTTTTGTTTATACTGTGCGTAGTTATGAATATCGACATAGCGAAATAAAACGAATGCCTGTACGGAAACGTATGGATAATATAAATACTTGATGTCTGTCTGTAAGGAACTGGATAATATAAACCACCCTTAAAATTAAGTACAAAATAAACAATAAAAAAACACAAAACAGGACTATTTTTGAAATAAATATTTTTGGTACGAGTATAACTTTGGTAATGTTTATCAAAAAAAAAAAATGTGCATTAAGAAATCATTTTTTTAAAATAATAATTATGCTTTTATTCCAGTTAATAACGATTTATACATGTCAAAATTTATTAAATCGCACATTTATATAATTGAATTTTCAGAGATTTAAATTTATTTATATACGTACATATGTTAAATATTAATAACAAGCGAAAAATAATCCTTTGCGCCTTAATTAAATTTCTAGGGAAAGTAATAATGTGGTATATTTTTTGATACATGCCTATAAACAAACGTACGTACATGTTGTATTATGTAATTCATAAATAATAATAAAAATATGTTTACCATCTTCACAACCAGTTATAATTATAACTGTTCATTGTTTAACATTTTCATATAGGATCCATTCAATATTATATTTTAATAATAAATAAACGTATTATGACATAATGTATAATTTATAATTTTTATTTCTGTTTTTTATCAGATAATTTAATTGTAATGTGCAATATTAAAAACAACACAAAAAACATTTGAAAAATATCCAAAGAGAAGATGTTGAAGGTATGACCGCACCAAATCCTGATACGCAACTAATACAACATTTTATGAATTTAACACTAGATTCATGTACAGTCAAGTATGAAGACTACTTTATACCAGCTACAGGTGAGATTTGATTTTCATTTTAATATAAATTTCACAATAATAGTGAAAAAATGGTTTTTGCTCTTTTTATTAACATTTCTAAAGACGCAGCCACTCGATTTGTAAATATCAACAAATGTAGGTGAAATTACATAACACAAGTACTGTTGGCAAGCTTTTCATTTTTATATAATCTATAAACATTTTGTTTATAATACATTGCAAATTGTTTTCATAAATCATATCTTTTCTGTGTTGAAAAATTCTTGAATGTTGGAGCTCTCCAATTGTAAGACCATCGTATTTACGGGTTGATTGTATTACTTTTAACTTAATTTAAAAAGTCGCATGAACGAGGAAATTAGTTTTTCTAGAACTCAAATAAAAAATACGTAATAACATATTGGGAAGTAATTGTATTACATTAATACATATCTGTACTTAATTTGTTAAGGCTGGAACTGTCATTTAGTTGAGATCTGCCAACCATCCAGATTTATCGATACTTTGTATAATATTGAGTAGTGCATTGGCCGCTACTAAAATCTGGTGTGCCATTGTCCCTAAAACCAGAGATCAGGTATTTTGTTTTGGAGTCATTGATCTGAAGTCCACCTGCGAAGTGATTCTATCCCATACAATGTATGACAGTAACTTGTATGCTGTGCAAAGAAGAGCTATACCACGATAATTCTCACACTTCAAGCAGTCTCCCTTCTTGAAGATGGGGCATATCGCGGCCACTTTCCATTCGTCAGGCATAACTTCGGTTCGCCATACTAATCGAATAAGGTCGAAAAGACAGTTCCACAAAGTATCCCCTCCGAATATCAAGAGCTCCGAATTAATGCAGTCCACTCCAGGTGAGCGGTTTCGTTTCAATTTCTGCATGGCTTAAGTGAATTCCTCATGGGATGGCTCCTCAGTGCAAATCTCCACAGTCTGTATTAGAGGTGGCTCAACAACAGTCTGTGACGCATGATGAACATCAAACAGGTCAAGTGTCCACTCCATGCGTCAACTACTGCGTCGATGTTGACACAGAGGTTTCCATCCCGGTCCCGAATGGCAGTTGACGTAGGCCTGAAAGTATGGTGCAGTCCAGTAATTCCTTTAAAGAAATTATGCGAACTGCGCTCATTGCTGAGTTGTTGTACTTTCAGAACCTTTGCCTTCCACCATTCTCGCTTCTTCCGTCTACAAATCCGCTTAGCTGCAAGAGCAGCCATGTTTTTCCTCGCGATTGTGAGACGTTGTTGCACTTCATTATGGGCTATATTTTGTTGCTCAACTGCAAGACGACACTCGTCATCAAACCAATCATTCTAGACTTTCACTATACCTAAAGTCTGTTGAGCAGCACTGACAACCGAAGTTTTCAGTACCTCCCAAACAGAGTTCACGCAGTCAGACTGGTAATTAGCTTCATCAATGTTGTCGCTGACAAGATCCTGATATCGTTTCTTTTGATCTTCAAATGTATAAACAAATATCAGAGCTTCACAGTCGAAACGTACCATGCATTTCGCTGTGCTCCCAGACTTGTACGAAAACTTCCATCGTAGCTTTGCAGCGACAAAATGATGATCTTACGTATTTGGTTGCTGACCGATAAGTTCTCACATCCTGCACCACCCGAGCCCGTCCTTTAGAAATTAACACATGGTCAATTTGGCTGCGGGAAGTTCCTCGAGGATGTGTCCATGTCTCTAGATGTATGTGTTTGTGAGGGAAGAATGTGCTTGCTATTCTAAGATCATGAGCAATTACAAAGTACATCATTCTCTCACCATTATCGGTCGCAGTTTCGTGTCGAGGGGACGGACCTTTGTGTCTGCCTGATTTCTGCCAGCTCTAGCATTAAAGTCCCCAATTACCACTCTAACATCGTGTTCGGGTATAGATCTCATCAGATCGTCCAAGTCATTGTAAACTGAGTCTTTATCTTGGGGCTGGCTGACTTCTGTGGGCGCATGCACACAAATTATTGACAGGTTGGCTAACTTCATGCGCAAGCGAAGCTTACACAATCGGTTATTGACTGCTTGGAAATCCAAAACAGCGTTCTTTACCTGCGGCACAAGAAGAAATCCAGCTCCAAGATTTCCGAGGTCATCTCCACTGTAGAGCAACGTATAGTCCTGGGACACATGGTCTCCACTTTTAGGCCAGCGAGTTTCTTGAAGAGCAACGAGTTCCAGCCGACACTCTTTCATGCACGTGATTAGGCCCTCCAACGCTCCTGGTTTTCTAAGTGACTGCACGTGATCGTAAATCTTGTATCCGGGTACTTATTGAGCGGGGGTGCGGTGTTGTTTTGGCGGTATCCATTTTTCTTTTTGTTGACTTTATAAACACTTTTTTTTACGGATGCGGGTCGCCAGGGCTATTTTAATAAATATTTTATAATTTTAGATGTATTAATGAAAGCTTGTTATTATTAGTATGCGTTCGATTTAAATTATGTGTGTGAAACTGTGAATAGAATATAATATTTGTCAAATGTACTAAATGTAACGATGAGTCTGTTTTAGCCAATAAATACTACACTCCGCGGTTTAAAGGCGTTGCCACATGACAAAAATATCGGCGAAAGCCTGGGACCGATTTTTTCTTTTATAATTAAATGATTGCATATTTTTGACTTAAATTATTGAGAAAATATATGAAATAACTACAATTAGTAATTAAAATCATAAATTTATAATAATATAACCATTTTAATTGAATAATAAGAGTTTTTCTATTCTGTCGGTCCGACAACCGATTTTTTACGTAAATGGTATAAATTTTGTCGGTTCCGAACGCATCAAATATCACCGATATTTATTTTCGTTGTGACCATAACCTCACTTCGGTGATAATTTGGTTTGTTTACAAACGTAGCTGTCAATCTGTACAATTTATTGAAAATTAAAATTGAGTAATAATTTGATAAAATATATAAATTAAATGTCAAAAACAAATGACAAAAAAAAAAACACAAACAAAAATTTTGTTGTTGTAAAAATCGGTCGGATCATTGTTTTGCTCATGTGGCGTGTCTTATCATATTTTCTACCGAATCGGTCGGAAAAACAACTGCATGTGGCATCGCCTTAAGTGGACCAATTTAGCGAAATTTTCATACAAAATAACCTCGAAGCAAACAAAAGACAATGAAACAAATAATAAACCTGATTTTTAAACCGCAGAAAACTTATGGCCCTACTTTACTCAATTTGCGAAAACATGTGTATCTTACAAATCGTTTTATGACCACATAAACTTAGGCATTGGCTTAATTTTTTTTATAGCAAAGTTAAATATATTTGCAAGTGAGTAACACACGCTTTTTTTTAAATTCACTATAGTTTTCTCGTAATTGCGTCTCAAAGTTGATAAATTTTTGACAAAAACCATTCACTCACAAACCAAATTTATCAATATTTTTCCACTAATCTGTAAAAGTTTTATATGGGTACGTTCAGGACGATATTATCTAGCGATTAACACACGTTTTTATAAAAATTCTTTCTAATAAGTGAGAAAATTGAAAATTAAATTGAAAACTATTTTATATCGATAAGCTGACAAATCAATTTATTGAAAAAAATGTATCTTCGATGTAAAAATGTATCTTCGATGTAAAAATGGCTTATAAATCAACTAAATATCGTGTATTTTTTAGTTCATCCCTTTTTAATTAGATGTCATAAGTGGGGAAAAAACAATTGTTTCATGGAATATAGTGTAATTTTCGATAGCGGAGATTTACACTATTTCAAATTTTATTTTAGACGCATTTATTGGCATTTAAATATCGACATCAATTTTGATATTGGTTCTAGGTAACGTAGAGCCTTAAACTAGCATAGTGAAAATAATACGCGTGTAAATTATGGAGTGCGATTGACCTCTAGCCAAAGTAAAAATACAGTGTGATCAAATGTGTAAGTACCAGGTTATCCAATAAAAAGTATGTATTGCAGTTTTTAATTTATTATTTCCCAGTTACCAGTTTTAAAAATTTTGTGTCTCATTTATAAGACAGTAGGCTATGAGAATTACAGTAGGCTATGAGAATTTTAGTGAAGGTGCAATTTTCAAAGGAACAATGTGTTTTACAGTTAACTTTTTGTGGTCCAAATTATTTGATGTGATATCGATTGGCCACCGAGGTCGTGCAGTTTAATTCTGCTGAATTGCAAAACATTCTCAATTCAACTTTCACTTTTATTTAGAAAACACTTCAAATACAATTTTTATTAGATAACTCTTTATACATACTACCAAGGTTCATGTAAAATGTTTTTCTTCATCAAATATCGTAAATATTAGCAACAAAAATGTTTTGCAAATTGCACGCTTTTCAGTGATCTAAATTATATGAACTTTATTATTGAAAATGAAACTGTAGATGAAAACCAATTTACAAAATTTAGTGTTAACTGAATTAGTTACATTATATACTAAATAGCTAATTACCAGTCTGACTGCGTGAACTCTGTCTGGGAGGTACTGAAAACTTCGGTTGTCAGTGCTGCTCAACAGACTTTAGGTATAGTGAAAGTCAGACCCAAGAATGATTGGTTTGATGACGAGTGTCGCCTTGCAGTTGAGCAACAAAATATAGCCCATAATGAAGTGCAACAACGTCTCACAATCGCAAGGAAAAACAAGGCAGCTCTTGCAAGAAGGGCAGCTAAGCGGATTTGTAGACGGAAGAAGCGAGAATGGTGGAAGGCCGAGGTTCTGAAAGTACAACAACTCAGCAATGAGCGTAGTTCACGTAATTTCTTTAAAGGAATTACTGGATTGCACCATACTTTCAGGCCTTCGTCAACCGCCATTCGGGACCGGGATGGAAACCTCTGTGTCAACATCGACGCAGTACTTGACGCATGGAGTGGACACTTTACTGAGCTGCTTGATGTTCATCATGCGTCACAGACTGTTGTTGAGCCACCTCTAAAACAGTCTGCGGAGATTTGCACTGAGGAGCCATCCCATGAGGAATTCACTAAGGCCATGCATAGAATGAAACGAAACCGCTCACCTGGAGTGGACTGCATTAATTCGGAGCTCTTGATATTCGGAGGGGATACTTTGTGGAACTGTCTTTTCGACCTTATTCGATTAGTATGGCGAACCGAAGTTATGCCTGATGAATGGAACGTGGCCGCGATATGCCCCATCTTCAAGAAGGGAGACCGCTTGAAGTGTGAGAATTATCGCGGTATAGCTCTCCTTTGCACAGCATACAAGTTACTGTCATACATTTTATTGGATAGAATCACTCCTGTGGCGGAGGGCTTGGTTGGTGACTATCAGGGAGGGTTTCGTCCGAATCGATCAGTCACTGATCAGGTCTTTTCGCTGCGGATGATTCTATCTAAATATTATGAGACATCCATCTCGGTACATCAGGTTTTCCTGGATTTCCGGCAGGCCTACGACTCGATCAATCGAGAGAGTTTGTGGTCTGCCCTGGAATACCTAGGAATGCCAACAAAATTGGTACGACTGTGTAGGATGACAGTGACGCAGTCTCAATGCTGTGTTAAAGTTGAGAACAGGCTATCGACAATTTTTGCAGTTAACTCGGGTGTTCGGCAGGGAGATGCTCTGTCCCCGATACTCTTTAATCTCATGTTGGAGTACATCTTTCGTAAAACTGAAACACCTCAGCGCAACATCTTATATCGCCAGTCCAATCAAGTGCTTGCATATGCAGATGACATATGCGTGATTGGACTGAATAGCAACGGAGTGAAAGAAATACTTGATCCGCTTGTAGAGTTTTCAGCTTCTGTTGGACTCCAGATCAATGAGTCCAAAACGAAATACCTGATCTCTGGTTTTAGAGACAATGGCACACCAGATTTTAGTAGTGGCCACCACACGTTTGAGGGAGTGAGGAGGTTCAAATATTTGGGCTCTCTTATCACTCACGATAACAGTGTGGGTGAGGATATTAAAGTGCGGCTGGCAGCTGGCAGTCGTTCTTTGTATCCTCTAAGGCCACTGCTAAAATCTAAACACTTATCAAGTGCCGTGAAGCTGAAGCTTTACAAAGCGTTGATCAGGCCCGTTGTTATGTTTGGATGTGAAAGTTGGGCGCTGACGGATGAGTACGAGAGATGGCTCCTTACATTTGAGAGAAGAATCATGCGTGTGATTTACGGCCCTAAACGCGAAATAGATGGTACATACCGAGCTCTGTACAATTTCGAGATCAGAGATCTGATGAAGATCCCCGATATTGTACATGAAGTTAGATCTCAGCGAGTACGCTGGCTCGGTCACGTTCTGCGTGCTGATCCGGAACGAATTGTGCAGCGATCTCTGAAAGGAGAGCCACCATATGGTAGGCGCAGAGGTCGTTGCAGGCGACGATGGCTCCACGATGTAGAGAACGACTTGGCCTCTTCAGATTGTCTAAGACAGTATGAAGACCAAGCTCAGGATCGAAACCGTTGGAGCCAGATTGTTGATTCAGTAAGGGGCCAGTAATGGCCTTTAACACTGTTTATTATTATTATTATATACTAAATAAAGAATAAAATGAAACCCTAAGACACGCTGCAAAGATGAAAACCGGCACTGAATATGTCTGGAATACTAAATGGAAACTATTTCCAAGTGTTGAGTGAAGATGTTAACCAGAATAATAAAAAATAGGAAAGAGTACTTAAAGTAGTAGAAGCATGTACCCGCGATAGAGCAAAATAATAAATTATATTGCACATTCGTATTGAATAGTATACCGGAATAACTGCTATGATAAATGCAGTTGAATCTAATATAGAACCAAATAAAATCCCCGAAAGAACAATTAGCAAAATTTTTAAAACAAAAAGTGGAATATACTTTTTCAAACGCGAAATAATATAATATGCTAATTCAATGTTTAAAATTGAACCTGATGCAACTTAATTCAGAGGCAAATATGCAATCTTTAATGTCGGTTATTTATTATATCGAAAAGACGTCGTGGTCGTGGAAGAATGGCACAATCGCTTAAATAAATAAATAAGTGCCATAAAATGTATAAAATAATATTGCAAATACGACTAGACCAATATCAGTAGAGTGCTCCAAGACATGAACATACTTAGGTAACTGTTAATTCAAGATCAAAACCCAACTAGATATAATGCAGCTAAATGTAGGGCGCACGGCTACCGATCCGTTTTTAATTTACCATCAGCACATTACATGCCAGCCTGTCATACTGATATATTAACAATCCACAGCCTTAACCACGTTGCTGTTTGCTAAGTAACATTCGAATAATCCAAAATGAGTTATTATTGTAATGGCGATTATTAAAAATTGAGCTTGCGGAATTTGTTGTGTTCTAAAAAATTATTTCCACTATTTCCGAGTCAAACCGCATTAGCAGTTTAGGATTTTCCATTAAAATTTTCAGAATTAATCTCTTAGTAAATTGCATTTATAGTAAACAACTTTTCGTGAATACATAATTATGTAGTTTTATATAGTAAATATGGTTTCTAAATTTTTTGCTTGGATTGTGTTAAAATTTTAAAATTAAAACTCTGATAAACCTAAACTAATTGTTATCATTTAAATTTTTAATTTAATTTTTTCAGCACCCTACTGTAATTGGACATGGGATAGCATATTATGCTGGCCACCAACACCTGCCGGCCTTGTAGCAAAATTACCGTGTCCACTCGGGCATGGAATTGACAGGTCAAGTAAGCTCATTAATTTCATAATTATTACTAGTAAACGATTCATATTTTAGTTTAAAGAATATTTGAAAAGTTTGTTATGCAAAAGTCGTATTGTGCATACAACAGTATAGGATTTTTTAAATGTTAATGTTAGTGTGTCCCGCAAAATGAAAATAGAAATATATTGATTATGTGTACTTATATATTTTAAACGTGAACAAGAGTTGATCTATACGTATAATATATATGTTTTGGTCTCCGTCATATATTTAAATTATTGATTATGTCATTTAGTTCAATAATGGCTGCATTATGTTTAACCTGGTATTTTCTTTGAAACAATTAGCTGCCAAAAGCTGTCGAACAATATTTATTTTCTTCTAAGGGCAATTTGACTGTATTTTTCTTATTATGCACCTGTTCTACAGTACTATATGGTGGTCTCGAAACCCCTATTGGTGGTCTGGTATATGTCAGATGATATTGGTTTTAATTTTTGTAATACCATATTTTCAAAAACTTTCGAAATTATCGAAAGTATACTTATTGGCCGTGTATACGATGCAACTATAGTCTTTCGTCTTTTCCAGACTTCGGAATCATTGCAATAATTAATTAGCGATGTTTTCCATTTTTGAGGGAAATACCTGTGTACATCTCATAATCTTGTTAAATATAAATATAAGTTATGTAATACAATCGTGTCCTGGAGGTTTCGTTGGGTTTATACAGTTTTAGATGGTAGTTTCAACTATTTTCCACTTAAATTGTTGGGTCTATTTGGTCAAGAATTGGGTTCGAATGGTCTGGTAGTTCATTCTATTAGTTTTTTTCGTTTGGTGTGAATAGTTTCTTTAAGTAGTTTTATTTGGAATAATCTGTATTTTGTGGTCTTCTTCTTTACTTATAGCTTCTGTTAGAGCTTTAATAGACCTTTTGAATTTCCAATTTAGCAATGGTCATTTTTGCTGCTGCTATAGCCGTAGTATTGTTAGCGTTTTTGGATTAACTGCAGAATAATAGTTGACGACTTACTTGAATTAACTTTTTCAAAGCCCTAATATGCTGCTGCTACGAGTGGCCTCTTTTGCTGCTATTTCCATTATATGTGTTAAACTAAGGTCGCCGCATTAATATTTTCTGGTGTGTTAGGTATCCAATTGGCAATTGTGTCGACTATACTTCTATATAGAGCCCATTTAATTAATTTATTTGTTAGATGCTGAGGTGGTTGTATGCATTTTAAAGCTCTTCCACGCAGAGTTATTATTATTGGTATAAGTGATCGGATTACAAGCCATAGCAATCTTTTATCTGAGCGTTAGTGCGCAAAATTCCTTTTGTTATACAGAAATCTATTAATTCTTTTTCTATTTGATGGTAAGTCGGGTGTCCAGAAGATAAGTATATACATAATTAGATTTTTTTTCGTTAATTGCGTTTTACAGTTGTTTGCCTTTAGGTGAGGTCAATCTCGAAACACATTCCAAATGTTTAGCATTTTAATCGCTCCCTGTGAGAAATTTCATGCCCAACTGGTTAAAATAATCGATAAATTACTGATTTATAATATCATAGCTCGATTAATCATACAGTAAACAGACATTTTTGACCTTTTACGGAAATTTACGTTAGTTGTTCATATATATTGCATCATTGTGTTTTTTTTCTTTCTATCATCATGAAACTTTGAATTGTTTCTGTCATTTTGTTTAGGGTTGCGTGAATATTTAAGTCTTCTCCATTGAAATGAACTTTTCTTTTTGGGCTGGTAACTTTTAGGATGCTTAGGAAGAAATTCCTGGTTGTGCAAATCTGTTTGTAATATACTCCATGTCGCTTTGTGTAATTGAGTGTGCATTCGTTAGTTGGTCAATTAGACTTTTTGAAGACATTGTTCTTTGATTGTAACGTGACTTAGGCATTCGTTGCTCAATCGCAACTTCAGGTTGTTCTTACGCTTCAAATTCAAATTTACTGGCCACAACCTCTGAGATACGATCCTTTGCACGTGACGCCACAGTGAAATAACACCAAGTGATGGATCTACTTTTTAATGCGCGTGGAGTAGTACCATTCAAACTACGCGCAATATAAAGTGCATAATATGCAGAAATGCGCTTTATGCAAACGTTGCAACAGTGGTAGATAAAATACATTTTAAGATTAGTTGTTAAATTACTATTAAATGTAAAGGTTCTTTCAAATAAATAAAGTAAAAGAAAATAAATAAAACTAACAAGAAATAAATAAACAAGTAAAAATTGTTTTTTATAATAAAATCGAGACTAAAAATATAAGTGGCGCAGTTGTTAGCGGATGTTTTTTAATGTCCACAAAGCTTACGCGAATGATTTTTTTATATGCGGAGTGAAAAGTGCTCGTACCAAAGGCTAATCGGTACAAAGTGAATATAAACTCTAAAAAACTATATTAAAAGTGCAAGTGCGACTAAGCAATGGTATACGGAATGAACGGCTTATTGATATCCGTGAAACTCATCAGTATAATCTGGTAAGAGTATTTTGATAATTAATGTTCAAACCCAATAAATCTCAAATCCAAGAAAACACAGTAGCTTAGCAAGTCACGAAAATTCTACGGCTTATAGAATTTTCCCTTCTCAAAAATTAACCGAAAATATTGAAAACACACATTTTTAAAAATTTTAAAGTTGAAATCAATCATACTGTTGAAAAATTAAAAATAATTTCAAATTGTCGATAAACGATGATTGCGATAATTATGGTGTAGATATTAATTGTGTTAGAGGTGTCTTTAAAAGCCTTGGAATTCCGAACGCTATAAAAGATCTACCGCGCTACACCTTCGTACCGCGGCATACTCTCTATGAGTTCATAGATAATGTTAAGGAAATACTCACATTATGGAACGATATCGATGACGAAGAAGACCCATGCACGAAGATTTTTCTTCGAGCGATATGAAATAAAATAGTGGGAAAAGCGAACGAAGTTTTAAAGATGTATGATACATTGTTAGAACGGCTTAAAATTGAGAAAGTCGAGATCCCTCTATTATTTAAGGCATATATCATTGTAAAAATTGGTATGCAATTCTGGAAATTGTAAATTATAGTAATAAGTCAAACACTTTCGTTATCGAACAACCAATTAAAGCCGAATTATTCAGGAAAACTTATCGAGGTGAAAAAATATCGAACCTGATAAGAATTGAGCATCGCAACTCAGAAGAAAAAACAGCTATCTTAAAATTTTGTCATCACTATGGAGATTTATTTCTTATAACGGAACAATGTTTGACTTTTACAAACAATGTTAAACACGAAATAAATCTTAAAGATAATAAACCTGTCTTCACAAAGAGCTATCGATACCTCCACAGATCGTTAAAATGTTACAAGGTGGAATCATACGTCCCAGCTTCTCTCATTAATCGTGCCTAAGAACGCCGATGCAAGCGGGGAAGTCAAGTGGCGATTAGACTTGTTTATGCTATATGGACGACATTACTGCTTATTCCACGTCGCTCCAGGAGCACATCGAGAGCCTGAAACCAGTGTTCAACAAACTAAAAAAGGCTAACCTCAATGTTCAAATAGACAACTCGGAAATTATTTCCATCGCGAAATTGCCTTTTTGGGCCACATTGTAACTAGCGATGGAGTTTAACCCAACCCCAATAAAATCAAAGCTATTAAAGAAATTCCCGTTCCAAAAACGGAGAAACAAATTAAACGCTTTCTTGTTCTTCTGGGGTACTACCGTAAATTTATAAAAAATGTCTATGATATTACCAAGCCCTTAACGGAACGCTTGAGGGAAGAGAAAGAAATAATACTCGATACAAGGTATATGGATGTTTTGAATATTGCAAAGAGCTGTTATACAATGAACCAATCTTGCAATATCCCGACTTTTCCAAAAAATTTATTCTAACCACGGACGCGAGTAATGTAGCTATTGGAGCTGGACTCTCGCAGGGTCCCACAGGAAAGGATAAACCTATGTGCTACGCATCTAGAACCTTAATGGTTACAGAAGAAAATTATTCCACAATAGAGAAGGAGCTATTAGGCATTGTCTAGTCCACAAAATACTTCAGACCATATTTATTCGGTCAAAAATTCTAAATTGTAACAGATCATAAACCGTTGACGTGGCTTTTCAATTTCAAAGAACCAAACTCTTAAGTTGATCTAATGGAGATTCAAATTGGAAGTATACGATTACGAGATTATTTACAAGAAGGGTTTATAAAATACCAACGCGGATGCATTATCACGAGTGCAACCCGAACCTCTTGTTGTCAATAATATTAACACATCGAATATATCGGTTATATCTAACCATTTTAGCTCACAACTAATTGTAACAAACGATCATGACATACTAGGTTCAAACATTCAATATGAATACGGTCAAATACGGTATTCAAATATGAATTTGGTAAACATAGGGTAATAATATACTACATGCTTAACTATCATGTGCCAACCATCAATATTAACATAAGAACTCAAGTAACAAAATACCGAGTTACTGGTATTCTATGTGAAGATAGAATCTTCGAAATAACTAAAGAAGCCTATCATGAGAAATTTGAAACCGCTTCAAAAAATTATTTGGTAAGAGCACAGTTTCTTCTAACAGACGTATTAGACCCAGAAAATCAACTAGCATTGATTAAGAAAATGTATTAAGAAAATCATCATAGGGGATTAGTAGAAAATCACGAGTTCTTTAAAAGAACTAACTATTTTCCAAATATGAAAAATATGATAACAACTTATATCAAATATTGCAATATATGTCTACAAGGCAAATATGATAGACTTTCATACTGAAGATCGAATATGAGATCACAGAAACACCAAAAAGATCAATGGAAATCTTACATATTGATTTCTGCTTTTTCCAAAACCATGTGTTCCTCACAGTTTTGGAAGTTTACTAAATTCGCTGCAGGCTTCTATATGAAGACTCGCACCAGTAAAGAAGTTAAAAAAGAAAGAAAAAAGACTTATTCAATTTTTCAGTAGACATGGTAAACCGTCAAAAATAGTATCAGATAATGAGGGAAATTTGAATATTCCTTCATTTAAAGCCTTTTTACAGGAGTACGACGTAGAATTACATTATACGCCGTCATATTCATCTACTGGCAATTCTCCGGTCGAGCTAATTGAGTTAAGCTCCTAATTTAAGAACGAACCAAATAATTCACCATCGAAATAAAAAAATATCTAAAATCAAATACGGTTATGTAATTAGAAAGGTTCTAAAAGATAATAAAGTGACTGTTTTAACTAGAGATGGCAAATATCATAAAAAACTGATCAAAAAAGAGTCATTCATTTAATCGAGATCAAACACTACCAAGAAATCCTTCGTACTATTCAAGACAATATCAAATTAGTAGAACACTCTATAAAAACTAACAAGGAGTATACTTACGCATTTAAGAACAAAGTAGAAATCCTTGAATACAAAGCCAAGGAATCAACATTCACGGCTAGGATCATTAGTCCAAGATATTACAGGAAACCATGACCAACATGACCTAGAAGAAATCGGTCACGCACTAGATAATCTCCACCAAAATCAAAACAAATTAAATGAACGAAATAACGCTCAAATTGCATTTAATCAAGGTATGATTGATAGAGTCAACTATATACATAAATACATAATAAACAGTACTAACAAGATTACATTAGAATTAAATCGACTAGCTAACACAACAGAAACAGGAGTACATATGATAAAAATAGACCAATAAATATTTAAATTAATCAACACAATAGATACTCTAACCCAACACATCTACGACATTTTAGACGCACTCAGTTCAGCCAAACAGAGACGAATTTCACGACATTTATTAACCAATAACGAAATACACTTTATTAACGACATATTATCTCTTGATCATATAGAAATCCTGAATCCTAATAATATCTATGACCTACTGACTCTACAAGGGTACTACAACCAGTCCAAAATTGTACTTAGTATACAGTTACCGACGTTTTTAAAACCGAACGTTCAGTTACTACAATATAAAACCTATTCCTTCCTAAAATCTTCTGATTACCCCAATCCCTTCATACAATATTATCCTTGAAGAACACAATTATCAATTATATCGCAACCATGGAACGAAGTGGAAAATGTACCAAACAATCTCTACAATCAATATTGCACACTTGCATACGCATACCGAACATACAACAACCAGCCCGATGTAACCATACCAAACTACGATCTAGAAGATGAAGTTATCGAACTCATAAGCGGAAAACTATTCATAACTACAATAAAAGTGATAGACTAAACATCTACATTCCATCAACAAATAAAATCTATCAAAGGTCAAACTCCAATTGAATTCGAGAATTGTCAAATTACTATTCAAGGTACCACCTACAATAGCAACAAATATGTTTACGAAGAGGACTAACCCATCATACTACATTACGTCCATATCAACAATGACCAATTGGACGCTGAGACACAGAGAACACATAAATTACTACAGACACAAGCCTTATCCAACAATATCCAGAGCCACGGTACCACTGGTAGTCTAGTACTGTCGTCAGCATCATTGTAGCAGCAGTAATCTACCTTATCTGGAAGAGATACCGTAATCCAAGAGAAATCGGAAAAGTTCCCGATAATAAACAACCGCCCATTCCACAATCGGCCATACGCACTACATTCCTCTGGCCTTCTCTGCGGCGAGAGGAGTCACGATCCTCTGCACGTGACACCACAGTGAAATAACACGTGGGATCTAATTTTATGGCGCGCAGAGTAATACCATCCAAACCACGCGCTATATAAAGTGCATAATGCAGAAAAGCACTTTATGCAAACGTGGTAGATAAAATATATTTTAACATTAGTTGTTAAATTACTATTAAATGTAAAGGTTCTTTTAAATAAATAAAGTCAAAAGAAAATAAATAAAACTAAAAAGAAATAAACAAGTAAAAATTGTTTTTTTATAATAAAATCGAGACTAAAAATATAAGTTCTGTAATTTACTAATTTTTTCAAATCACAAAATTCACCACAAATACCGCAAACTTCGCCCAATGTGCAGTAGACTTTTTTGCCAGTGTTCTTAGCACTTCATGTACCGTACTGGTCTAGTCCTCTTTTTAGATTCCTTTAAGCCTGTATTCCATTGTGAAAAATTTACTGACAACATTTTTTTGTTGCTATAACGAAAGGAGAAAGAAAAAAAAATTCCATTAGTGTGACAGAGATAGTAGTTTTTTTATTTTTTATTTTATAGCAAAACTTTTATGGTTACGTTTTGACATCTTCTGTAACATAACCAACAAATTTCATAATTTTTTTTATGTTTAGAGTGCGAACATAATTTTATTCATTTATTCATATGCTATTACATAATAAATAATTTATTGTAATATAATTAATAATAATAACAATAATAATTTATTATTATAACGTCTGAAATAGTAAAAAAAAAATCTACAGCAAAATAACATTTGACCATAAAAATAACCAAATAAAATTTACATGTGTGTGTGAAAAAAATTTCGTATCCACACACAATTTTTATGTCGATGTGTATAAATGTTGCCATAAAAAATACTCAACTTGATACTTTTCTATAATAAATTATGGCAACACACTAACTCAAACACATTTTTCACTCCAGTAAAATTTTGCTGATGATGGTATTTGTTTCTTTCGCACTACCAGCAAATCTATATTTTTATCCCATTTGGTTTTTGCTGACAGTAAATTTTTCACAATGGAATAGAGGCTTTATACATTAATTTTGCGATGCAATAATTATCTCAGGTTATATAAACTGTGCTTTCCTTTTAGGTTTTTCTCAACTGGCTCTAGTTCCAGTCGGTTAAGGCACGTTCCCCAATTTAAAATGTTTGCAATAGATTTATAATAGCCGAATCAATGGCGGTTACATCTAAATTGCTCTGTATTCCTCTTAAAAATACACTCAGCCTTTTTGACTTTTGAGTTGGTAAGTGCATATAAGCAATACAAATTCTAGCCCTTTGAAAAACTATAAGAATTTAGAGAAGCCACATACATATGTATATATTATGTAACGTACATATTACAAATTAATTTTACCTCATACTAATTATATAAGAGAATTAGATACAAACAAAACTCTAATTAAAAACAATTCCAAACAGCAATATTTTTCAATAAAACACAATCATAACAAAAATCGTTTGTAAATTCATCAATTTAGTAATGCCACGTGATTAGGAGACATACGTAATACCAACTATTTTTCTCCTCTGATTTAATTAAAATACAAAGCAAAAGCAAAACGCATTGCTAATAATAACACATGATTTGTACATCCCAGTACCTTTTAGTTATAAAGGATTAAAAATTAATTGAGTACAAAATATAACGTGAATTGGGTTTATCTTTTGTTTGAATTAAAATTGGCAACGAAAATATGTAGATGTATATTTATGATAACTTATGTGAAATTCACGATATACTTAAAATATATTTATCTATTTGAATTTTTAGAATTTGCTGAACGAAAATGTAGTGTCGAGGGTCAATGGGAGCCCAAACCGGGTTCCCTTCAACCAATTGGTTGGACAAATTATACACCATGCTATACACCAGAAATGTTAGAATTGATTAAAAAGCTTTACTCGGGTGGCAGCGAAAATGTGGCTAAGGTATAAAAAATATAAATTACATTAATTTGGTAGCTAATAAAATGCTAAAATATATATTTTTAATGTTTTATCCTACAGATTAAAATTGATATCGCTGAAAAGACGCGCACCTTAGAAATGATCGGTTTCAGTTTATCGCTAACTACGTTATTCATATCGTTAATCATATTTTGCCATTTTCGTAGTTTACGCAATAACCGAACACGAATACATAAAAATTTATTTATAGCAATGATCATACAAGTGTTGATAAGGTTAACGGTGTATTTAGATCAAGCAATTATTCGTAGCGGGGGTCAAGAAAATGGGAAGCTGGATAGCCCGATGCGGCATGGTATAGATAATACACCATTTTTATGTGAAGGCTCGTACGTTTTATTAGAATATGCAAGGACCGCCATGTTTATGTGGATGTTTATTGAAGGATTATATTTACACAATGTGGTAACAGTTACTGTGTTTCAAGGTAAATTTCCACATCGAATTTATGCGATCGTTGGCTGGGGTGGTCCTGTCCTTATGACCACGATATGGGCTGGTTTTACGGCGGCATATGTAGGCAACCGGCAAAAGTATAAAAAAAGCAATATATGCACATGTTAATAACAAACTCTTACTCATAAATATTATATTATTTTTAGGTGTTGGTGGGGTTACAATCTGACATCATACTATTGGATTTTAGAGGGTCCCAGATTAGCAGTAATATTATTAAATTTTTGTTTTTTACTAAATATAATTCGTGTCTTGATCGTTAAATTGCGACAAAGTCATACAAGTGATGTAGAACAAGTAAGAAAAGCGGTACGTGCCGCTGTAGTATTATTACCATTGTTGGGTATTACAAATTTATTAAATATGGCCGAAGCACCGTTAGATAGAACGGCTTGGGAATTTGCACTGTGGTCATATACAACACATTTTTTAACATCGTTTCAAGGATTTTTTATTGCAATGCTGTATTGCTTTCTAAATGGCGAAGTAAATATCGACTACCACGTTATGAATTAAAAAATATAGTAGACTCCCGATATAACGGTCGCTCGTGGGATGCCTTGCGCATTCGATAAACCCGATTGTTCATTTTAAACCACCAAGAATATTCTACAAAAAACTAAGTACGTCATTCGTACACGTGTTACAGACCAAGTGCTCGTTATAACAGAGGTCGTTACATCGGGATTCTACTGAGTTTATCAAATTATAACCATATATTTATATATTTGTTCGATTTACAGGTTCGCGCTGCCTTATTAAAAAGTTTAAGCGTTTATATGTCATTACGTGGAAATCCATCCTGGTTACCCAGAAGGCCATCGATGTTTTCAGCTGCATATGCTACTGCACCCGTTACGGAAGCGCCGCCCTGCCATACCGATGATAAAAATAGGTTGTTTCACTAGAAATAAATTTTCCAATTTTCTCGAATATTTCTTTATATTTCGGAAAATGCTTGATATATAAATATTCTCTTTGAACTTTTACTTTTGTAATTTACTTTTATTTTCTATAATTACATAAAAATAGGAGTGAGCGAAGTAGACGGAAATATCGAAGCTGGTTAACTTTTTGTTTTCATATGGGTGTACAGAAGGAAACGATTGCTGAAAATGCACCGCCAGAGTCAGTAAATTTTGATGTATCTAGTGAATAATTTAATTTTTTTCAGTATAAACATACATATTTTGATATTTATAAACGGTTTTCCAATAAGGGGTTTCATTTTGATATTTAAAAAAAACGAGTACCTATATTTTAAGAGAAATCAATGAATGGTTATTTCATTGTAAATAGGAAGGTATGCCATTAACATTTGAAAACGATATCAGCTTGCAGCACCATATCATTTTAATGAAATGTTCCATGACCAATTCGGACATTTGCGGCTGTATGCCCTCGATAACCGTACGAATTCCATCTTGAAGGTCTTAATTTAAGTCGAATCGATTGTGGAGCATTGGCATAGACCTTATCTTTCACGTGACCTCAAAGAAAAGTCTAAAGGTGTTAAATCACATGATCTCGGTGGACAATTGTGATCACCTCTTCGAGAAATAACACGGTCAGGCAACTTTTCTTGCAAAATGGCGATTGTTTCATTGCTTGGGTGGCACGTAGCGCCGTCTTGCTGAAAATAAACGTCGTCACATCAAAATCTTCCAATTCATGCCATAAAAAATCATTAATCATAGCTCGGTAGCACAATCCATTCACCGTAACACTTCGAAAAACTAAGGTCCATCACACCGCCAGCCCAAAAACTGTACCAAACAGTGACACGCGAGAGGCTTTTCAACAATCGTTTTTGGATTTTCTGAGCCCCAAATGCGACAATTCTGTTTATTAACGTAGCGTCCGAAGTGAAAATGGGCTTCACTGAAAATGATTTTTCGATGAAAATCCGGATCATTTTGATGCATTTGAAGGACCCAATCAGCGAAGATACGACGTTTATGGTGCTCGACCGGCTGAGTTCTTGTGTTAACTGAACTTTAAAAGCCTTAAGACCTAAGTCTTTATGCAAAATACGGTGTAATGTCGTTTGTGGAATGTCTAATTCCCAATATCGACGAGTAATCGATCACTAACTTGTCCCAGCAACTCACATTTTTCCACCAGTTTCACTATTGCCGGCCGAAAAGGTGCTTACGATGACCAAAAAGTGCTTTAGTTTTGCAAACTGTGACTGTTAAATTTTCACCATATTTGTAGTGAATTTTAACAATTTCAATGCGTGGTTGAAGTATCATTTTTAATAATGGCGTAGTTTTTACTTGTCAAATGTGAAAAGATGACAGCTTCAAAATTGACAGCTGCCCAAATAGCAGGCTATTTAAAATGAAACCTCTTATTGGAAAACCCTATAGACATACTCGTATATGTCTATTTTTATTATTATTAATTAAATTGCATGTTTTAGTTTATTGAATAATTTTAAAAATGTTTTAATGTACACAAATACTATTATGTAGATAGCACTTTTTATTTTAATTTTCAAACCATGGTATTAATAAACATATTGTAGAAACAGAAATTTAATGTTTTTCTTTTTAAATTTATATTTTGTAATGTTTCTCAATTTAAAGAGAACATATTATTCACTATCCATAGGAAATTATATATAGATTATCAACAATGAATCTAAATTAAGGTGAAATAGGTAAACACAAATACCTCACCAGTAGAAAATTAATTTTCCAAAATATGTTAGGTCGGATCCATATTTAATTTTCTTATAATATTAATGATTTTTCAACATTTTCCAGAAACAACAGAACGGTGCATCGAATTCAAAGGTGCATATTAATTATATAAAATATAAACCGATAGAGTCTAATGAAAATATAACGAATCAAGTTATTGGAGCTGTTTACACAAGTATCACATCATGACAACACTTCGCGATTATACGTTCTTGCATCAACAGTTGGCACTTATATTGTATGTGCATACTTATATGTAAATAAAGTTTCATTTCGTATTAACTAGAGAAGTACAAGGAAACGCAGGAAATAGAGAAACCAAATATTTTCATTTGAATCATACATGTTTATTAATTTTTGATTTATATTTGTGCGTAGCAACTCGTGCGCCACATTATTTTTTTGTTAAAAACGATGCAACGCAAATATCTCCACTCCAACATAGTTTATAGGCAAGACGTAAGAAACGAGGAGATGATGTGACGTAGTCAAAACCGTCTATAATACATATATTATAATATTATAGACGGTTTTGGATGTAGTGCATATAGTAGGCCTACACAGACCCACATGTACATGGTTCGTGTAATAAAAATAAAACACATACTTATCTATACTTCCAGTTTCAGTCAAATTCAATTTTGATCATTTGTTCTTAAATGTACAGATTATAATTTATTTAATTTACTACTTATTAATACACATCATAATAACGTAAATATTAATTAAATTAAGTTTTAATTAAAAATATAAAACAGATATAACAAAATTAATTGACAGAATATTGTTACTAATTTAATCATTGTTGTATGTATGTATATAAGATTTGTACAACTTACGAATAGAAAATTAGGAACTAATAAGACCATCTACAGTAATATTCGTACAACTCAATTTTTTTTAGCATGAGAATTCTAACAGATATCGCACCGAGCATAATTATAAACAAAAAAATAACATGGCCACTAACGCAGAGAAGTATTTCAGGTAGTTTGTTTCATTTCTTGTTTTTGTTTTTATATCGTGATCTTTATTATGATTTCAATTATATGGTACATATATGATAATATAAAATAAAAAAAATGTATAATTTTAAGAAATTAAAGTATAAATATTATGTTTTAAAATTTAATTAATTTAATTCAACGGCCTTTTCTAACAAAACAATTTTTATTTGTTCATTCAAAACCGTCTATAGATAGACGGTTTTGTTCACTATAAAAATTTTGCGGTTAGACTGTATTTTTTTCTATACGAATAACATTTGTTTAAGAGTTTGCCTAGTTCGTTACGAAATAGGTTGTAACATTTTTACCACTGGCGCCGTTAAGTTGTTTGCGATTTTCTATTTTTCGACAAATTTTTTTTATTTATGTAATTTTACAAATCTTTTAATTTCCTCTCTTATATTTTATGTCGATTTTTGATTAGTATAGAAGTGTAGAAGAATTTTTTTTTTAGTATCCGATTCATTAGTGTGTGTTATAACGCAATTTAACCAAAATAATTTAAAATTTTCAATTTAAATATTTAAACAAATACTTTAAATTTAACTATTAGGTACTTCGTTAAGTCTTAATTACTTAAGTACTTGTGTACATATACATCGCTCAATAAAAATGTAAAATTAAACGACTAATACCAATGTATTATATTTTGTTTTTTTCACAAAAGTATATAAAAAAAAATATAAAAATACATTAGAAATAACAACAATCAGTATATAATTCACCAACACAACCTTAAAGAGGCAAAATCAAAGTAGTATATGTCAGTAAAAAAATCAGTCAGACTTGTTAGTATAGAAGATTTTGGCTGGGGTATTATACTGTTGCAGAATGAAGTTGGGTTCAATCATTGAATCGCAAGAATACGACGATTCTTTACTTCTTGTGCTTTAGAATAAAACAATTGTTTATCCCAACTGCAAATATTAAAAAAGAAAACCAATCCGTAAATAGAAAATGTTGGTTAATTTTATATGATAATAAAACAAAATGGGACCGCAAATTGTTTGTCATCACAAATTCTAATGAATCTGATAGTGAATATATCTGAACCAAGATAATTTATGTACCTACCTTTGATTAAAGTGCTAAAACCAATAGCGTTTAATTTTAAGTTTGCATTTTAACAATAGTTCAAAATTTCTAGGCAATGATTTTAATATCTGCGGGCTTATTGGTATGCAGGCTTTATTCTTGAAGTTTTGCTGTTCAAGAACCTCACAAGAAGATTTTAATTCTTATATAGCTACATATTAATCAAACCTCTACAAGCTCCCTACTTGCTCCATTCTCAAGTTGAAAAAATTTCTAAATTTTAATATTTCCGATTGTTACTGATGTTATGTACGCCGGTTGTATAATCTCAAACTATGTTAGTTCTTAAAATTTTCACTATTAGATTATTAGTAATGTTACTCTAATTCTATAGCTATAGATTCAAAGAATAGTTTTTTGAAGGCATCGAATTCTGAGCCATCGAATTTTTCATATTTCTCTGACTAAAATGTTGCTGTAGTTTCCACCAATACTTTTTCCTGTATTGTTTTATTTCTATGTATATATTTAAAACCGTCTTTAATACAAGCCGAAATGTGTTGAACACAGTTAAACCTTTTTGCCCCACACGCAATAGTATGTGTCGTATATGTATACGAAAAAACAAATATCGTATATAGGAGAAATAATATAAAAATTGTAACCCATACTAATTGAATTCATTATTTTATATCAGCGAGAATATTCGGTTTTTACGAAAGATGAAAAACATAATCAAAAAAAACAAAATTACAACAACACAAACTATTTATTTTATAAAATTAAATTCTATTTCGTGAATATTTTTGTGAACATAAAATTTTCAAAATAAATGCTCCAAGGTCAAAGCTCAAAATAAATAAATAAAAACGCCGCAATAATTATTATTAAATCAAATTAAATTAATTTTATTGGTTTTATTATTATATTTAAATTATAAGCACAATGATATACATAATTTAAATTTAAATTAAAAAAAAAAACAAACAAAAACTGAAATCTAAAAATTGTATAACCTTAAAATGTACGAACACAAAAAAAAATTATATTTTGACAACAACCAAAACCGTCTATAATACAAGCCGAAATGTGTTGAACACAGTTAAATCTTTTTGCCCCACACGCAATAGTATGTGTCGTATATGTATACGAAAAAACAAATATCGTATATAGGTGAAATAATATAAAAATTGTAACCCATACTAATTGAATTCATTATTTTATATCAGCGAGAATATTCGGTTTTTACGAAAGATGAAAAACATAATCAAAAAAACAAAATTACAACAACACAAACTATTTATTTTATAAAATTAAATTCTATTTCGTGAATATTTTTGTGTACATAAAATTTTCAAAATAAATGCTCCAAGGTCAAAGCTCAAAATAAATAAATAAAAACGCCGCAATAATTATTATTAAATCAAATTAAATTAATTTTATTGGTTTTATTATTATATTTAAATTATAAGCACAATCATATACATAATTTAAACTTAAATTAAAAAAAAAACAAACAAAAACTGAAATCAAAAATTTTTATAACCTTAAAATGTACGTACACAAAAAAAAATTGTATTTTGACAACAACCCACATGTAACAGTGTTGGTGTCGTGGATTTACACGAAGCAAAATAAATTGTATTAATTTTCATCAAAACCGTCTATAATACAAGCCAAAACATAATGAATCGTTCACAGATCCCACTACAAATTGCCCCACATGCGAGTGTAGTAGTTACTATGAAAATTGATACAATTTATTTTGCTTCGTGTAAATCCACGACACCAACACTGTTACATGTGGGTTGTTGTCAAAATACAATTTTTTTTGGTGTACGTACATTTTAAGGTTATAAAATTTTTTGATTTCAGTTTTTGTTTGTTTTTTTTTTAATTTAAATTTAAATTATGTATATGATTGTGCTTATAATTTAAATATAATAATAAAACCAATAAAATTAATTTAATTTGATTTAATAATAATTATTGCGGCGTTTTTATTTATTTATTTTGAGCTTTGACCTTGGAGCATTTATTTTGAAAATTTTATGTACACAAAAATATTCACGAAATAGAATTTAATTTTATAAAATAAATAGTTTGTGTTGTTGTAATTTTGTTTTTTTTGATTACGTTTTTCATCTTTCGTAAAAACCGAATATTCTCGCTGATATAAAATAATGAATTCAATTAGTATGGGTTACAATTTTTATATTATTTCTCCTATATACGATATTTGTTTTTTCGTATACATATACGACACATACTATTGCGTGTGGGGCAAAAAGATTTAACTGTGTTCAACACATTTCGGCTTGTATTATAGACGGTTTTGATTTTCATAGTAACTACTACACTCGCATGTGGGGCAATTTGTAGTGGGATCTGTGATCGATTCATTATGTTTTGGCTTGTATTATAGACGGTTTTGATATATTATTAAAATGGCTTTGACATAACAGACAATGATACAAAAATCCTCTATAGAGAGGGCTCAATAGCTTGCGTTAAATTCAACAACTATAATACCACATTATTATAATCGGAGCTACTCACACATATTAAAGAAACACGAAATAAAATAATCCGACAGTAAAATAGGAAATAAAATTTACCGAATATACCCGAACAACACATGTATAAATAAAAACCATTTAAATGTATATTTGTGTTGCGTTTTGTTTTATATTTTTTAGACGATGTGACCTGACAAATATTTTTTTTATTTAATATATTTCGGCGTTCTCGTCAACACAATGCATGTCAAGATTGTATTAACCTAATAGCAGCTATAGATAAAAATAACCATACAATAAGTCAAAATAATCATACAGCTTGTCCACACAACTATGCAGTGCATGATGTATTTTCTTCGTTTCTTACCCCTTTGCCTATAAACTTTGACGGAGGGGAAATATTTGTGTTGCAACGCTTTCAACCAAAATTTTGTGTGATGAACGAATTGTAACGCACTAAATGCAAACAAAAATTCAAAACAAAATTTATTACGTTCGGTATTTTTCTTTTGAATTGGTCGAATCATTTATAATTTGCCTTTTGGAGAATTCATATGAAACACAAAATTTATGATGTTTGGATTTTTTTTGTATCCGTTGAATAGAAGAATAAATTGAAACCAAAAATTTATGATGTTCAATATTTTTTTTGGGGAAACTGCTGATTTTCTTACGTTAATTTGCCGTTGAAAGAATTGATTGCTAAGATTATTATTCAATTTTCAATGATTTTTTGCAGTCAGACATTAATTTGTTCAACCATAAATTCGAAAAATTATATTCCCTATTTTTGTACTCATACTTTTGTAGTCCGTTCCGATCTTCAGTAGAATTGAAAATGAAAGAAAAAATACGATGTCACCAAAATTTATATAGTAATAGTAAATATAATTGATAATTGATACCGACAAATAATTCAGTAAAATGAAAATTAAACTCACTAGTGAGACTATCAAATCTTGTCTACACTTTTTAGTTTAAATAAATACTATTTTTAACAATTCCAAATTTTACAATCCTATTTTTTTAATAACATAGCTATGAAACTTTGGAAAAAAATCTCTTGAGTTCGTATAATTCCACAAAAAAATTCCATTTATAAAATTCCATTTTTATATGTAATTCCAAAAAGAAATAAAAATTCCAATAGCAATAAATTCCACAATACAGAATTCCCAAAATTCATAACATAATAGCCGACAAATACATAATAATTCCAAAAACCGCGATTGGCAAAATAAAATTAACAGTACGTCCACCTATGAACAACAAAAAAAGGACAAAATTATTCTAAACGTATTAATAAATATTAATTATTGAAAATTTAAATTTAGTTTCTTTAAATACATAACCGATGTCATGTCCGCCATTTTCATAAACCATAATAAAATAATAATTTATTGGTAAAATTTGGAATTTATATTTACCAATATATATTCTGCCAATTTGACCATTTTATGTGGGAATATTTCTTTGGAGAACTCTATAATTTGAAATATTACGTTTTTAGACTTTTTACTAATTGGAGTTATTAAACAGTGGAATTTTTTCTTTGGAATTATTATGACACCATTCAATATCGATAGGATCGTTGTTTTGAAACGTATCACACACGCCCACGTATGTACATAATATATTAGATGTGTATATGTATAAAGTTTAATCGGGGTTAAGCCAATGACAAGTTAATTTTAAAGTTTAATTTTTAAATCGATCAATTTGGAAATTTGTTATTTAATTTGGGAAAGGTGCAGTAATGTATAAGTTAAACTTTTCTTTTAAATTGCCATTGTTTACTTCATTAATTAATAAATTGGTTATGTGGGTATGTTGTCGCAGTATCTTAAAATGATTAAATTTTTATTAATTATTTCCTTACTCTCTCACTATAATCTACATTCTAGACTACCAAAATGCCCGTGGTGTTTTTTTACAGCAGCTGAAAAACTAGTTGCCTAGACGAGTTATTTGGAATTAACATGACTTTATATTATGTAATATACTTATTTTAAGGTTCGGGAGCAGTAAAACAATTTAAATTTCAACTTTGTCACTTTGAAATTTAAATATTTTTAATTTAAATGAATCATTAACACATGAATATACATATATGTAAATTGTAATGCCAATTGCAGGGATGGTAAATTTGTATCCATTTAGTGTCTTGAATCTACAATTTCACATGAAATATTTGATTATAATAGGTACGGTACATCTACCAAAAAAATCATTAATATTTTAAAAACTGTATTAATTTATTTATGTCTGCAAACTAGAATGCATTTGCATGTTGACTGTTAATAAATTTTAGATAATATAACAAAACCAAAATTTCGTTTCAATTCTTTTGTAATAAATTTTCTTTTTTAATATATTTTCAGAACCAATGTTTGATAGAAAATTGTAAATATCATCAAAAAATTCAAGAAATCGTACAAAATCTGTACTATAAATTAAAATAAATAAAATTATGCCTGAATTATTGTAACTTTTAGATATACATACATACAATAAATAAACACATATTTTTAAATAAAATTATTGTACATTTTTGTACTACTTTTGTTTTACTGAAATTTAAAAATGTAAATACCCAAAAAGCAACAACAATTGATCAACACGGCGGCAATGGGTGCGATATATTTCTATTTGCGTTTTAATTTTAATATTCACGTTTGGTAATAAATTATTTTTGAATTAAATTTAAAAAAAAAATCAAATTGCGGCTTTTAGATAATATTTGACTATAGTCAAAAACACATAAGATTAATGCTTTTGTGTTTTGTGGGGTTTTTAATTGATAATATTAATGTTTAAATTGAGTCTGTTTGTAGCAAAAAAATATTTTCGTAAAACTTTTATTTTTCGGTGATTGAATAAATAAATTAAAATAAAATTTATTCAACAGTGAATGTTAAATTATGTCACATGTATTGTAAACAATATTTTCTTTAAACTTTTATGTTTCGATTCATTTTTAAGTAATAATAGCCGTAGTTCTTGGCGTATGATCTGCTTCCCTTTCATTTGTATAGCCGCGTTTCATGAAATCAACACAAAAATTGTACATATTATTTTTTGTTTTTGTATCAAAATTTTGAACCAAAATGCTACTAGGATCAATATAATGACCTAAAAACAAAAGATAATACAATTTTTGTGTTGATTTCATGAAACACTGCTATACAAATGAAAGGGAAGCAGATATGATTTGATCCGGATCAAATTATACGCCAAGAACTACGGCTATTATTGAGTTTCAACTTGGGTTTGCTTGGTGTAAAAAAAACACACTGCATTGTTGTTGTTTTATGTATAAGGAAATTCACACTGACAAATCATTTTCCACTTAAACCACAATATAGTCAATTAAAAAAATCACTAAACAATATTTTTTAGCGAAAAATAATTATTTCACTACAAACACAATCTAATCGTACATATTAAAAATCCACTGGTCAATTTAAAATCACCAAAATATACTATTCTGTAAAAAATAGTTTTTCTTCACTTCAAACAAGGCAATTTTAAAGTGTCAATTTTTCGCTTAAAAAATCACCGAAATATAAAAGTTTGAATACAATATTATTTTGTAAACACGCGAAAACATTCACAGCGCGTTTATTCAATAATTTTATTATAATTTATATCAAAAATTATTAAAACAAAAATGTAAACATTGAAACGCAAATTACATCACGAAATTTTCTTAATGACTACCGCCGCCATGTTGACCGATACGCGAAAAAGAACGAAAATGAAACCAGTTTGTATATTACCTTTTCCGTCTGTGTACACTGCATAGTAATAATCATTTATAAATAAATAATAAGCTTCATTTATATTTATACTTAATTATTTTTATATTAAGTGCGTACCGGCTCATACCAAATCAACAAGTAATAAAGTATATAACTGTAGCAAATCATCAAGATACGAGTACAAATAATAAAAGATAACATTAAAGTATTTTTTAGTGCGCCAACTTTTCTGGTTAAAAAAAGTACTAGTAGAGCGCTAACAAAAAAAATCATAATAAATGCCTATAGAGTAAAAAACAAAAAAATCACAAAGATCATCAGATGATCAGTTAAAACGAGAGAGTACGAGAAGGTAGAGCAATGACAGAGAGATAGAGCAATAACAAAAATATAATTGGCGCACCAACTTATTTCGTTTTCTCGTAATGACTATATCTAATATAATTGTATCATGGCAAATCATCATGGAAATGGCAGATTGACCGCGTAAACAAATATAGCAAGATATTATTACGTTTTTGCTCTGTCAAACAAGGTTCAATTACTGGATTGTGAATAAAACCACCAATTTAATTCTAGATCACACTAAATTTATTTATTTCCGAATTATAACGCTAAACATCAATTTACTTAATTCACTTATTTAACTTAATTATTTAATTTCACAATAATTATTTTATTACACTTTAAGAACACTTTAATAAAGTTTTATTACACTTTGATTACTGTTAACTTTCACTTTTTCCTTTTTACTACTATAAACACACTCACGGTTAAAACACATCTAAATAACTCCTAAAATTGTATCTCGTATTTATACCAAATATTCTAACCTTCTAGAATATTCCACAATATTCGAGAGTGTCTAGATTATTATTGAATAGTCTAGACACATCTAATTATTACAGATTACATTTACGATAGCGTCTCTACTCAAATAAAAATGTTGCCACAATCGTAACATTACCCATTAGCCCCCCCCCTGCCTAATCCTGATTCGTCCCGAACAGATCCACCTGATCTCCTCGGTAGAGTGCCAATCGCTCTAAGTGCACCACGTTAAGCTTTTCTCGCTGCCCTTTCTTAATCCGGTAGACAACGTCGTTTATCTTAGTGATGATGGTGTACGATCCTTCCCATGAAGGTTGCATCTTCGGTGATAAATCTTTTTCCGTTGTGGTTTGTAAAGACATACTAAATATCCCAACTCGAAACCTTTATTATTTGCTCGTATCAACATAATTCTGCCCACATAAAGCTAATAATGGAATAGCTCCATACTTTAGATCTCCGGGTAATCACAGATTATTTCCTTAAAGAATTCTCGCTGGTGTCATTCCCGTTGAATCATGTACTGCTGATCGATATGTCATCAGGAACATCGGAATACGTCGATCCCAGTTGCGTTGTTTACTATCGACGATCTTTGACCACCTCATACAGAAATGGACTGAAGATTTAACCATGAACCAGAAAAATTCAGCACCGCAACTGTTCGAACAGTATAAGTCGATATTCTGCAATACACCGGATAGTAATGGAAGCACTAACATGGTAAAACATCGAATTGATACCGGAACGAAAACACCCATTCGCCAAGTACCGAGAAGGTTACCATTAGCGGTGGATCGAATGGTAATGGACATGCAGGCAGCTGGAGTGATTGAATCATCAAACAATCCATCGAGTTCACCGGTAGTGTTGGTCGAAAGAAAGGGTGGTAAATGCGTTTTTGCGTTGATTACCGAAAGCTTAATTCAATGACGAAAATGAAAGCTACCCATTACCAAGGATCGATGACACGGTAGATCAGGTGCTAGAATGTTTTCAACATTGGACCTACAAAGCGGGTCCTGGCAGGTGGAAGTCCAGGAGGAGGATCGTGAAATAAACGGCGTTCAGTGTGGGTATTGGGCTATGGCAGTTTAACGTGATGCCATTTGGATTATGTAATGGCGCGGCAACGTTTGAACGACTAATGGAGCACGTGTTAAAGGGACTACATTGGAAGACATGACTCGTATATATGGACGACATTATAGTTATGGGAAACGATCTCGAAACACTTAAGAAATTTGTCACAGGTATGGGAGCAATTGCAATCAGCCGGTTTAACGAGGTAAAATTTTTAGGGCACAAGGAAACGATCAATGGAATCCACACCGATGAGGACAAGATATCAGCAGTAATGGACTGGCCAAGACCTAAAAATTTACGGGAATTACGAAGCTTCTTCGGATAGTGCAATTATTATAGGCGGTTTGTGCCAGGATTTGCCAACGTTGCAAAGAGCTTACATCAGTTGACCCGGAAGAACAGAGCATTTGAATGGAGTGACGAGCAATTTAATGAATTGAGAAGGCGATTATGTACGGCACCATTATTGGCATACCCTATACCCGGTGTTAAGTTTTTCTTGACACCGACGCAAGTAATGATGGTATCAGAGGAGTGTTGTCATAAAAAATTGAAGGTCAAGAAAGAGCTATAGCTTATTACTCAAAATGTTTTGAACGACTACATAGTTATCATTACCCGATCGAACATCGGAAAGAGAATACACATGGAAATGCCGAGGCATTGCCAAGACAACCAGGCCAAGTAGAATGCAAGCACTGCGGGCGTATAGAGACAAAGAAGACATTATCGACATAAGGCTTATGCAAGTACTACCGGATAAGGAGTGAACAGATGCAACGATCAGATACGAGCAGTTAGCAGATCTGGATTTGGCAATAATCATGCAATTTAAGGAGACAAGAAATCGTCCAACTTGGAGTGAAATTGCAGGTAAGAGTCACACAGTAAAAGCTTACTGGGCACAATCCTACAACCTCCAAATCGAGTACGGATGCTTAAAACGAATATGGGAAAGCTCGGATGGCAATGTGAAACAATCAGTAAAAGTGGTTCCTAAGTCTAGCAAAGAGCAAGTGGGGGTCATCTGGGAATTAATAAAACACTTGCCAAAATACATCAACGTTTCTACTCGTCAGGATGTAGACAATCTGTAGTGGAGTGGTGTCAAAAATATGATCAATGTGCGGCGGTAAAAGGTCCTGCACGGAAACGGTTTTAGCGCCATTCGAGAGAATTGCAATGGATGTGGCAGGACCATTTTGGACTACAGATGTTGGTAACAAGTATGTGCTAGGTAGTAATAATAGACTATTTTAGTAAATGGCCAGAGGTGTATCCCATACCCAATCAGGAGACAACAACGATAGCTGACGCCGTTGGAAGAAATTTTGAGTCTGTTGTATTTCAGGAAGTCTGTCAATTGCTCCTTCGATATTACGAATTTTATAAATTATTCCACAAATTAAAAATACGACACAAATAATTATATTTTTTTTAGAATGCATCTATCTATATGAAGTTTTGTGGCTTTTGCCCTAATAATATAAATAAAATGTAATAAAAATAGATTTGCGTCTTTTTGCTTTTTTTAATACATAATAATTAAATGTAAACCTTTTTAAAGCCTTTTTTATTTGAATTATTATGTATTTTAAATAAAAAACTTCATTTATTTAAAACGAATAATTCAATTTTATTTTGACTTATATTCAAAGTTTACATTCGATATGTACGTACAAGTTTTATGGAACGGAACTGTTTCGTAAATCGAGGGAATTTATTAAAAATAACTTAGAACAATCTGCTGGACATGAAGTCGTACTATTCCCTTAGTCGTGTCACTTCATTCGACACGTCTACTGTCACGTCACTTCAAATTCGATTAGATTGGCGAACCTCACAACTTAAGAATTCTAAGCAGAAAAAAAATATTTGTTGTACCCGCCACCAGGAGCAGAGCTATAGACAAAGATAATTTTTTCAGTTAAAATTTTTGTGGTGATTAAATTTTTAACTTTTTATAGGTTTTTACTTCGTTTGGCACACAGACACCTAGAATGTTGCCATGAAAAATACTCAACTTGATACTTTTTATAGCAGTTTTATGGTAGCACCATACAACACACATTTGTTTACCAGTAAAATTATACTGACAAAGTTGGTTGTTTCTTTCTATCTCATTTCGTTTTTGCTACTAGTAAATTTGTCAATGGAATATATACTTTTTTACATAGGATGCGAACGTCAAACAGGAACAGCAGCTCTCTTACGAATGATCCTCATCCTATAATGAGATAGAAATAATTAAAGAATCAACCATAGAAAAAATATGAACATAAAAAAAAATAAGAATTTTATCGAAACCAATTGTTTTTATTTTTTTTTGACATTCAAACCATAGAAACATAATAATTCTTATGTGGCAGCGTTTGTTTTGTTTACATTTTTGATTATTGCATAACTATTCATTCTTTGTGTATCACATGAGTATTTCGAATAAAACATTAATTTTTCAATTAAATCAGTCTAGATTTCAAATTAAACGTGTGTTAACTACATACATATATATTGTTAACTATGTCCTATTATTTCCTTAAAATCAAATTTTAATAAATAATTTCTTAAACAATGATGAAATCTAATCAAATTGTAACAGCAGAACAATAAAATTTTCAATATTTTATTTATTATCACACTTAATAAAAATTATTCATATAATTTTAAAAAATTATTTATATTTGATTAACTATTAAATAGAAATATAATTAAATATATACATATGTATGAAAAAAATAATCATAAGATAGAAATATTAAAATGGCTACCACCGCATGAAAATATTATTCCCGTTTTCCTTAAAATATCAAATAAAACATCTGTTTTGCCATCTCTCTTATTTTTTCTTATGTTTGGGCGAAAAATTTCGTATTCCTAATTTTTTTTATGTGACAGATGAAATTTAACGAAGTTTCGTTGGATTTTTTACGTTACGTTATTTTTTTCATGGGCGAATACACAGAAACGCCATTTATCGCATTCTTATTTTTTTTTGTTGAAACGATATAGATAATAAATGAAACGACTTGGTTGGTTGATAGCAAGAAAAAAACAAAAAAAAAATATATTTCATTATACCATGTCTACTATATGAGTTTGATATTTATAAATTCTAATACAACAACATCCCCACTAGAATTTAATTTCTCTCAAACCCATTCCTGAAGTACATTTTTGGTGTTTTTCACTAAAAAGTGCCTTCGTTAAGACATCTGCAACCATGTCCTTTGTGCCGATGTAATCCAATTTAATTTTTGACTCTTCCAACAATTCACGAATAAAATGGTGTCTAACATCAATGTGCTTTGTTCTGGCATTGTATGAAACTCCAGATGCTAAGCATAAAGCACTTTTGTTGTCACACAGTATTGTAGGAACAGGTTGATTATTTTCAAATAATTCCTTCTGAAGTCGACTTAACCACATCGCTTCCTGGGAAGCCGAAGATAGCGACATATACTCCGCCTCTGTGGTTGACAAGGCACCTGTTGGTTGTCGTTTTGAATTCCACGACACTGCTGCCCCCTGATTCAAAAATACATATCCTGTATTGGAGCGACGTTCATCAACATCTGCAGCCCAATCTGCATTTCAAACTTGAATTTCCCTTTAAATATCGTAGAATTCTTTTTACCGCATTCCAATGCGATTTGCCAGGATTCATGTTGTAACGACTAACATTACTTACAGCAAACGATAAATCTGGTCTTGACACTTGTGCTGCGAAAAGAATACTTCCAACCGCTTCCTGGTACATGTGCCATTTCTTTTTGTTCAGCATCATTTTTTGGACACATATCATTTGTCAGAATCTGATTAGGATCAAACGGTGTTAAAACTGGGTTGCAGTCCATCATGTTAAATTTCTGCAACACTTCTTGAATATATTGTTGTTGATCGATGGATATGAGTCCCTTTTTCCGGTCACGGGTAATGCGTAAACCAAGGCAATAAACGGCTTCCGCCAAATCCAACATTTTGAACCGCTTCATCAGTTCTGTTTTAATCCAATTCTTCACACCTATATCATTGCTAAAAATGATAAAATCATCTACATAAATTGCGATCATCAGCATTTTATCTCCATCGAGTTTGAAGTAGACACAAGGGTCAACTTTTGAGCGAGTAAGACCCATTTCTTTCAGATTGTTATCCAATTTTTGATACCAAATTCTGCTTGCCTGTTTCAAACCATATAGAGATTTTCGGAGCATGCACACTTTAGTTCCACTGGCAAAACCTTCTGGTTGCAGCATATAAATCAGGTAAGTCGCCCTGCAAAAACGCAGTTACTGCGTCCATTTGATCGATCTCAAGGTCATATTTTGCTGCCAAACTAATAAGATATCTTATAGAGCTGAAACGTACGACTGGAGCAAACGTTTCATTATAGTCTACACCCTTCCTTTGCGAACATCCTTTTATTACAAGGCGGGCTTTGTACCGAGCAATCTGACCTGTGGCATCTCGTTTTGTTTTAAAAACCCAACGGCAATCAATGGGTCTCTTCCCTTTCGGTAAATCGCATAGTTCCCACGATTTATTTTCTTGAAGTGAACTAAATTCCTCTTCCATTGCTTGTTTCCATAAATGTGCATCTGCTCTGCTAAATGCGTCTTGCGGTGATAATGGATCACATAGCTCGGCGGACTTCACCGAATAGACAAAATCAGATAGCCGTTTTGGCTTAGGTTGTCTAGTTGTCCTTCTTGGAGACGTTGATGAGATTTGCATATGAGACGGAATATAATCTTCATCTGAAGAATTTAAATCAGCCTCCTGACAAACATCGGATTCTAGCAATAATGATTCAGAATTATCAGTAATTTCTCCGTGAACTTCTTCTATATTACTGGTACTATTAACGTCGGTATTATTTTGAGTCTCCACTTGAGTCTCATTTTCTTGTACGTGAGTTTCATCTGGGAATATATAGAAATTATTATCACTAATGCCATTATTATTTACTTGTTTTTGAAAGCGTTGATTTTCAAGAAAAATAACATCTCGACTGATGACAATTGTACGTTTTATTGGATTGAATAACCGATATGCCTTTGAATTTTCTGAATACCCCACCATAATATGCTTTTCGGATTTGGAATCAAATTTTTGCCTTTTCTGCTTTGGAACATGTACCATGGCTATGGTACCAAAAACCTTTAGATGCTCCAAACGTGCCCTGCGACCAGTCCAAATTTCTTCAGGGTATTTACAATGTGGTAAACCACGTGTCGGTGAACGATTGATTATATATACAGCAGTCGACACGGCTTCAGCCCAAAAATCAACTGGAAGTTCAGCATCGAATAACATGCAGCGAGCTCTCTCCACGATGGTGCGATTCATCCTTTCAGCCGTCCCATTCTGTTCTGGTGTGTATTTTACACTGTCGTTTGATGCTGTATACCACAGTAGATAAGCTATGAGAGTTCCAGCGCAAAATCGCATGTATTTTACTATGGAGGTCCGAAAACGTAAAAATCCGCCATTTTGGATTTTATGACATATATTGTGGTGCGATCTGGTGGTGGAAATTGGAATCATTTAGTACTAATTTTAACTGTACGTATACTATAATTTAGGTTTGAAGCTTTGTTTGATAATTTTCTACTAACTAACACCATCTGTTTTCTGTTATTCAAGTAATAAGTAATATGCGCGCGCACGATATGTGAAAATTTTGCGTAACTAGATTGTGTGATGTCATAGTATTAAATGTTAGGTTTCTTTTTTATAATAAAATTCATCGTTCATGGCGAGATTCGAACTCGAGACCGCAGCGTAGAAAGAAATTGCTTTAACCGATGGACTACGATCGGTGTTTGAGATATTGATTAATTTGTGTTTTATATAAAAATAAAATAAATAGATACTAAGACTTATATGTTTATAAGTAAATATTTACATATGTTTATAAATTAGCCTAAATGATGATCATATATTATACACATGGTATTATTATTTAAAATTAATAAAAATATTTATAGATTAAATTAATTATTTTAGTAGCGCGTATTATAATTTATGTAGTGTATAATACTCAATCATGAAACATAGAGTTATACTTATTTTTTTTGCGATGTATAAGTTATAAATAATATAATAATAAATGTATATAAGACATTTATAAATACATAAAAAAATTATCGATGTATGTAATATAATATAACATGTCATGTACACCATTTTGCTTTCAGTATATTATACAGAAATAGTAAGCGCGATTCGCTTTTCGTATATACATAAGCATTAAGAGAGAGAGAGAGATTTTATCAACAAAGGTTTGTAGATTTGCAAATATGATAAAGTATGTGTGCTACATCAAAATATGAGTAAGCACAGTATCAAAACCGTCATAAGATACAAGCCAAATTCATTTAACATTACTATGATTTGTTTACCCTCCTATAGCAGTGTACATACACGATATAAAATAAACTCGAAAAACGGAAAAAATCTATTTTGTAGGTATTGGTGTCATATCATTTTGTGCATAGAAAAAAGAGTAAGATAAAATATACAATATTGAGTAACAAATGAACAAACCAAACGCAAAAAATCTGCTGCACAATAACAAAATATTTAGAGAAGAGAAATAGAAAATAATTAGTATATATAAAATTAAAATTTGTTGTTGGGAATTAAATTTTTTAACGTGCAGGTGCAATATATTATTTATTTTGTTTCTATAATATTTAGACAGGGTGTTTCCAATTACTGGTATTATAATTAACAAGCAAATACAGAAATAAATTGAAAGAAAAAATTTATTTCAAGAAACAATCAAATTCGTTACCGTTAAGCCTTTATAATTAAAATAGAGCATTACACTAATGTTTTCCCCTCATAACCTTTGATTTGACATAATTGATTTTAATTTTCACTGTTCTATTCAGAATTAAATTTACTTATCGTGAAAATAATTTTCGATTTAATCTGGCTTAACGGTAACGAATTTAAAAGTTACTTAAACAATTTCTTAGAATTTAATCTGTACATGTATTGTTATTATAACACCAGTATTAATTGGAAACACCCTGCATATATATATTGAAAATAAAACAATACATATTTTCTCATTTTTTTTTCTATTATATATTCTCTTGTTTTTTCATAATTTTCACTAACACTAAAAGAAATAGGAGGTGAAATTAAGCTAGTATCTGCGTAGGAAATACTCAATTTGGCTTGTATCTTATGACGGTTTTGACAGTATTGATAATCAGACGTGTTCATTCACGTTTAAAACAAAAATATGAAAACGCACACAAAACGATGACGTTTTTAGATTTTTTTAAGTTACATTTTGTTTATACTTATGTATGTGCATATAATGCAATATGTACGGTTAAACATCACCACTAACTGTAAATGAGAAAATGAATTTTATAACTTTATATTTCTAATGTAAAAATAAAAACAACAACTAGCATTTCATTGTGATGAAAGAAAACATTTATTAAAATACTCGGAGTAAAAATGTTTAATAATATAAACTGAGCCGAATGACCTTCACATACACGAGTATAATAAATTATTTGCAGTGTTTATTCTATTACGTTTCACTTTTCAAGCTTAAAGTGATGGGTCTATGTGTGATCTAAATAAGTTGAAGTGTTTATTCACAACCTAGTATACATTTCAATATTAAATATGAAGCACACATTGTAAGATTATTATGCTATAGGTAGGTATGTCATTTTCGATTGATAATTACGGTTATTATATGAAATTCTAGATATTGATATTTCAAATCATTTTATTTTTACAATCTTGACGTGCACCTTATGTGATTCATATGCGCAACAGGCAATTAATTTTAACTAGTGTTATCATTTTAATGATTAAATTATTAACGATGAGTGTTAACGATGGTTACATAGTATTATAATCAACATATTATACCAGTATATGAAATTTAATATATTAACCATTATTAATTAATGACAACGATTAAACTTAAAATTTAAAGAAAATTAACTCAATTATTATTCAGATTTACGCGTATGTGCAAATGCTTTATTGATTTACAGAAGTAAATTTAATTAATTTTTGTGTGAATTCTTCTTACATATGAAAATTGTTTTCAGACTGAACAAAATCAATCCAAAGGATATTTGTTACATTCAATATGCAGTTTAATAAACTACGCACTTAAATTTTACTATGGCTCAAGGTTTAAATTTATATCACATAAATAGACTACATTGGTAATACTGCGCAGGCGCTGCATTTTCATATTTTCTCACGGAATTGCATATAAATAGATGCGCTTGGGGCAATAATCTTAGTACTCTAATAGAGCTCACCTAATTCAGACGTGTTCATTTGTTAAGCCTAAATATTAAAATTTATTTAAAATCTTAAATTGTCAAAATACGGTTTAGTTATTTTATAAATAAGATTATTGAAATTGATCAAGTTAATTTTTAAATTAAAAAATAAAATTTTAAAATAGTTAAATCTAAAAGCGTTTATAATTAGAATAAAGTTATTTTATTTATAATTTACTTAACACTAAAGAATACCAACAATAATATTGCATTAATATATATATTTCATATTTATATATATATATATAAACATACAAAAAATTATAAAAGTGTTAAAATGGTGAATGTACAACGAATAATTGAAGAGATCAAAATAGCGCTATTAGGTGCTAAAGCAAATCCGGAGCTTCTAGAGTCAGCTATTAAGGAAGGTGGTAAGAATGTAAAAATTCTTAATAATTTGTTAAAAAAAGCCGACACTCTGGGTCAGAAAAACCAGATAGCAAATGCAATATGTATGGTAACAAGTTATCGAGTGAAGTGGGAATGCCTGCAAACGGCATTTAAAAATCGTATGCGCACTGTAGCATTGACTAATTTGCACCACACTGATCCTAGCGAATTTTTAAAAGATTGTCGTGGTATATTCTCAAGGCGGATCAAAATCGAGCTTGCGAAAGAATCTCCACTTAAAGTTAATGCGGTATTTTGTGGTGAATTTGTTAAGAAAACGGCTGACATTGATTCATATGATTGGAAATACATGAATACGAAAAATTCAATCATATATCTCGACACCAATATTGATGATTGGTTTAAAGAGAATGTCGAAAAAATTATCTTAACTGATATTGAGGAATTCCAGGAAAAAGATAGCGGATGGGCATTATCAAACATAATTAATTTAATATTTAATATTAACAAATATACAGCACAATTGAGTTCATCATACATCCCCCTTCCTAAGGAAATTGCTGATAAAGGGGCATGTATTAATGTTAGGAATGAAGATGATGCTTGCTTTTCATGGGCAGTTCTCTCTGCTTTGTATCCGGTTGAGAAGGATGCGCAACGTACAATAAAATATCAGCAACATTATAAGAATTTAAACTTGATTGGAATTCAATCCCCAATGACCACACGACAAATTCCACGATTCGAACATCAGAATAATGTTTCAATCAACATATATTTACCAACATATTTAACAAAAACTAAGTTGAAAAAGCACATTAATCTTCTAATGATTCAAAATGAATATTGGGAGACGAACGACGACCACACTGAAACCGATGGAATACAGGATCAAGTTAGATACCACTTCGTTTGGATTAAAGATCTGTCTCGTCTGTTATCTACACAACTTGGAACTAAGCATGGGCGAAAATATTTCTGTGATAGATGTCTTCACTGCTTTTATTCACAATCTTCACTCGATCATCACATAGTAGCTTGCAGCAAACAAAATACTTGTAAAATTCGATTACCAGGTAATGAGCAAAAACAATTACATTTTAGAAATTATATAAACAAAATTCCAGCACCATTTGTTATATATGCTGATTTAGAGTGTATTTTAAAGAAGACGAGCGATGCAAATAAGTATCAAGATCATATTCCCTGCAGTATAGGGTATTTTGTCAAATGCTCGTATGATGCTAAAAAATCATACTATAAATCTTATCGTGGTGTGGACTGCGTGCAATGGTTTACTAACGAGTTAAAAGTTTTGCAGAATATTTAGAAACTATTTTCAAAGATCTTTTAAAAATGAATAATCTGACTGAGAAGGAAAATATGCAATTTTTGAATGCTTCTTCATGCCACATTTGTGGCAAACCATTTTCGCTTAATGAGAAGAAAGTTAGGGAACATTGTCATCTATCGGGCAAATTTCGAGGAGCGGCGCACAACGCATGTAATATTAACTACAAAGATACTCACACAGTACCAATTGTTTTTCATAATTTAAGTGGGTATGACGCCCATTTTATTATTGCAAATATAGCTTCAGACATTCCTGGTCGAGTTGACTTACTTCCGATAAATAGAGAAAAATACATCTCATTTACAAAACATATTAACCACAACATAATTCAATTCCGATTCATTGATTCTTATAGATTTATGGGAAGTAGTCTCGATATGCTATCATCTTACTTATCTTATTTTCCAAACTTGGAGGCCGAGTTTTCTTCACTGCCATTAGAACAACTTAATCTATTAAAAAAGAAAGGAGTTTATCCATATGATTACATGGATTCAATCAGTAAATTTTTAGAAAATTCATTACCACCACACAAACAATTTTATAATGAATTAAATGAAACAAATATCAGTACTGAACAATACTTGCATGCTCATGAAGTGTGGAAAAGCTTTGATTTGCTAAATTTGGGGGAATATTCTGATTTATATCTAAAAACGGATGTTCTATTATTAGCAGACGTTTTCGAGCAATTTAGATCAAGCTGTCTACAAACATATGAGCTTGATCCAGCTCATTATTACACACTACCAGGGTATACTTGGGATTCTATGCTGAAACATACGAATATTAATTTAGAATTACTTACGGACATTGATATGATAATGTTCGTCGAACGCGGAATACGAGGTGGACTAAGTCAATGCTCAAAGCGATATTCTAAAGCGAACAATAAATATATGGAAGACTATGACTCCAAAAGTGATTCAGTTTTCCTATTATACAATGACGTCAATAAACAATATGGTTGGGCGATGTCACAATTTTTACCATATGGTGAATTTAAATGGGTTAAAGATTTTCAACATTTTGATGTTAATACTATCTCGGACGACTCAGAATTTGGCTATATTTTAGATGTTGATTTGGAATATTCGCATCATTTACATGATAAACATCAAGATCTTCCATTTTTTCCAGAGCATAAATGTGCATCAAACTCAAAAGAAATAAAATTAATGGCCACATTGAATGATAAACATAACTATATCATACATTACAGAAATTTAAAACAAGCAATTAGAAACGGTTTGAAAATAATAAAAATCAATAAAATTTTAGAGTTTAAGCAATCTGCATGGCTGAAATCGTACATAGATTTAAACACAAGCTTGCGAACCGCTGCTATAAATGATTTTGAGAAAAATCTTTTTAAACTAATGAACAATGCAGTTTTTGGAAAAACAATGGAAAATGTTAGAAAACATTGTATTGTAAAATTGTTAACAAAATGGTTTGGTAGGTATGGTGCTGAAGCCTATATTTCAAAGCCCCAATTTAAATCTTCAACAATATTTAATGAAAATTTGGTGGCGGTTGAACTAAATAAATTGGAAATTTATTTCAACAAGCCAATATATGTTGGAATGTGCATATTAGATTTAGCTAAAACTACATTATATGATTTTCATTATGACTATATGGTGCCAGAGTTTGATAAAAATTGTAAAATTTGCTATACTGATACAGATAGTTTAATTTACGAAGTAGCTTGTCCAGATGTATATGAGAACATCAAAAAAGATTGTTATAAATATTTCGATGCAAGTGATTATCCTCAAGATAATATCTTTGGTATACCTCGAGTAAATAAAAAAGTGTTAGGTCTAATGAAGGATGAAAATAATGGAAAAATAATGAGTGAATTTATTGGATTAAGATCAAAAATGTATACTTTAAAAATTGTTGACGCAAATGATAAAAAAACAATTAAAGGTGTAAAAAGACAAGTTGTGAAATCGCGAATAACGTTTAATGACTTCAAAGAATGTTTAATTAAGGGCTCATCAAAAATTGTATCACAAAATTTAATTCAGTCAAGAAATCACGCAGTAAGCTCTGTTAGCCAATTCAAAACCGCACTCAATCCACACGATGACAAAAGGTATTTGATTAAAGATAGCTATGATACTCTACCCTGGGGTCATTATAAAATAATGGAATGTGATGGTTAATTCAAGTGTAAATAATTTTTAAAATTTTAATTTAAACACCTTCAGCAAATTATTAATTATTAAAAGCATTCTCGACATACAATTTGTTATAGATTTAAGAATTTTAATGTAATTTTAATATGTATAAATTTATTAAACATATAATTATTAATTGTGTATTAAAACTATTCAAATAAAATTGATTACTAAAAAAAAAAATAAAAAAAAACGATGGAGTTTTTATTTAAGATATGAGATTAATAGAAATGATCTTCACATAGTTTAGAAGAGTATTATTCGAGGGAATAAAATAACGGTAACTATAAATTGTTAATATGCTTTTGATTTACTGTTTTATTTTGTGTCAGTACAAGAATGATATTATAATAACAAACATTATAAAGTATATCACAATGTGAGCATTACCTCACTTACGATTAACCGTTTGAGTAGATCAGTAGTTTAAGTTAAGAGTGATTCGTTCTGATTTTAAATAAAATACCAATCAAGATAATAGATAGCAAGAGCCTCATGATGTCAATCGATAAACATCATATTGCATGCCTCATCTCGGAAATTGTATCTCAAGAGTTTATTCGGAAAAGAATGTATGGAGTATGTTTTTTTTTTTTTTTTTTTTTTTTTTTACATTTATTTTTATTCATTTATTAATATTTACAATGAACAACAACAGATTATCTAGTGGATTGATTGTCCCTTGAAGGATAATCTGTGTTGTATTGTGTATATATATTGTTACGATCGTGGCGACATCTATGTTTGAATAGCGACACTATCGTTAATGTAAAATTGTTATAAAGTAGAACAGTATAGAGGTGTCTAGACTTATCTAGACTAATCGAATATTCTGGACATTTCTAGAATGGTTAGAATATTTGGTATAAATACGCGACAAACATTTGGGAGAAAATCAGTTTTGTTTTAACCGTGAGAGTGCTAATAGTAATTAAAGTGTTTATAAAGTAAAATAAAGTGTTATTAAAGTGTAATATAGTGTTGTTAAAGTGTAGAAAATAATTATTGTGAAGTTAAATAATTAAGTTAAATAAGTGAAATAATTAAATTAGTGTTTAATTGGAAATAAATAAATTTAGTGTGTTCTAGAATTTACATCGTTTGTTTTATTCACAATCCAGTGATCGAACCTTGAATTTGACAAGGCAAAAACGTAACAATTGGTGACAGCGGTGGGATTGTGAATTAAAAGATGATTCTAGACGAATTGAAGATTTCCGATTTAAAGGAAGAGTTGGAGCGACGTGGTTTGTCAACGGTCGGCCAGAAAAATGTATTGAGGCAACGATTACTTCAAGCATTAGAGCTGGAGGGTAATGATCCGACTAGTTATAATTTTGATGAGTCGACATTTTCCGACCACGCAGAAGGGGACGAAGAGAATGGAGAAAGTAAAGAGGCGGTAGTGGAGGTAGCGTCGGTATCTTCTGGAAATTTCGATATGGAGCAGTTAATGGCAGTTATGATGAGAATGGAACAATCTAGTAATCAATTAAATCAGAAAATTGATCAATCAAATCAGGAAATGAAAGAAATTAAGCAGTCGGTGGGCGAGATCAATAACAAAATGGATGAAAAATTCAATGAAATGTATATCAATTTACATGAAGAAGTAGAGCAAATTGAACAAAAATTACAAAAGGACATCCAAGGGTTGGAGCAGAAAGTTATGAATGGGAGTGAACAAGTGGAAGAGTTACAAGAGAAAGTTCTAGGCTTCGAAAAAGAACTTCTTTACCTCAAAGTTAACGGAACAACGTCGCCAGTATCTCAGCCAATTCAAGCAATGAAATTTAAGCCACCGATATTTGATGGTACAACATCGTTTGCGGTTTTCAAATTTCAATTTGAGACAACGGTTAATCAAAATGGGTGGAATGATGCAAATCGGGGAACAGCATTAATAGTGGCTCTAAAAGGAGAAGCGGCTGAAACACTGCAGACTATTCCGCAGTATGACCGTAGTAATTACAACGAAATAATGAAGGCGTTGGAGCGAAAGTATGGAAGTGACCATAAGCGAGAGATGTATCGTATGGAGCTGAAGAGCCGAGGTCAAAAGATCGGAGAGACTCTTCAAGAATATTCCGCAGCAGTCGAGCGGCTAGTGCATTTGGCACATGTGAATACATCTCCCGATTACATGGAGAGGATTAAGATGGACGCATTCATCGATGGAATACGGGATCCGGAAACACGTAAAGCAGTGATGTTATCACCTAAGGCTACTTTTGCCGAGACCATCGCGTGTGCTTTAATAAATGAGACTGCGCAGGCTATCATAAAACCGTCGCTTAAGGTACGACGAGTAGAAATGGATAGCAGCACCAACGTCGAGCGGTCGGTTCCAAGATACAGAGAGGGTGGTAGCAAAATAAAATGTTGGACATGTGACAAAATCGGTCATATGTCGAGAGACTGTAAAGAAGGAAAATGGAGACGTACAAGATCGCGATCTCCTATGCAACGAAGAGTATTAAGTAGAGAGCGAACGTTGGTCAAGGAAGATGGCCAAGAACGAAAGGAGTCGTTAAACTACAACGAGTCAGCCTAAAGGGGCAGAAGCTGACTCCCACAACCAATTGCCCCATAACCTCCATCCCTATTTCGAGATTGGGACGAGTCGGTGACAGCTTAACAATTAAAGGAAGTATTGACGGGAAGAGCTGTGTTATTACCCTAGATACAGGAGCGGTGCGCACGTTTGTCCGTGAGGATCTAGTAAAGGGAAGAGTACTACCAGCCAATGAGTTGAAATTACGTACAGCCACAGGAGAGAGCGCAGACATAAAGGGCAGGAAGCTTGTGAGAATTGAGATAGGCAATGCTCAATTCCAACACGAAGTGCTGGTCGCAAAGATAGTGGATGAAGTCATCTTGGGGATGGACTTCATGAGGGCGAATGGCTTCGTGGTGGATGTTGGAAGAGGAGTATTGGACTGTGATAATTTCGAGTTACCACTGCGAGTGGATGATGTGGAAACAACTACTAGGCGGGTAATAATAGAAACCAAAGGAATTATGATAGGGAGGACGTTAGTAAAATCAGATAACGAATGTAGGGTACCGATTAGGACCCTAAATCTCTCGGAAAAGACAAAAACAATTAAGAAAGGAACTGTTATTGGTAAATGTGAAGAGGTATCAACGATAATGAAATGTGAGCAGAAAAATCCGATTAGAAACACCGATACTCAAGGACAAAAGCAAATAGTAGAACACCTCATGCAGAAATGGACTGGGGATCTTACCATGAACCAGAAAAATTCAGCACGACAACTGTTCGAACAGTATAAGTCGATATTTTGCAATACACCGGATAATAATAGAAGGGCCAACATGGTGAAACATCGAATTGATACCGGAACGGAGACACCTATACGCCAAGCACCGAGAAGGTTACCTTTAGCAAAACGAGAAGAGGTGGATCGAATGGTAACGGACATGCAGGCAGCTGGAGTGATTGAATCATCAAACAGTCCATGGAGTTCACCAGTAGTATTAGTCCAAAGGAAGGATGGGAAAATGCGCTTTTGTGTCGATTACCGAAAGCTAAATTCAGTAACGAAAAAGGATAGCTACCCATTACCAAGGATCGATGACACGTTAGACACATTGTCAGGGGCTAGAATGTTTTCAACATTGGACCTGCAAAGCGGGTATTGGCAGGTGGAAGTCCTAGAGCAAGATCGTGAAAAAACGGCGTTCAGTGTGGGTAATGGGCTATGGCAGTTTAACGTGATGCCATTTGGATTATGTAATGGCGCGGCAACTTTTGAACGACTTATGGAGCGCGTGTTAAAGGGACTGCACTGGAAGACTTGCCTCGTGTATTTGGATGACATCATTGTTATGGGAAAGGATTTCGAAGAACACTTAACAAATTTGTCAGAGGTATGGAAGCGATTACAATCAGCCGGTTTAAAGTTGAATCCGAAGAAGTGTTCATTATTCAGAACGGAGGTAAAATTTTTGGGGCACAAGGTAACGACCAATGGAATCCACACCGATGAGGACAAGATATCAGCGGTAAAGGACTGGCCAAGACCTAAAAATTTACGGGAATTACGGAGCTTCCTCGGATTGTGCACTTATTATAGGCGATTTGTGCCAGGATTTGCCAATGTAGCAAAGAGCTTACATGATTTGACCCGGAAGAACAGAGCATTTGAATGGAGTGACGAGCAAGAGGAGTCATTCAATGAATTGAGAAGGCGATTATGTACGGCACCGTTGTTGGCATACCCTATACCTGGTGTTAAGTTTATTCTTGATACCGATGCAAGTAATGATGGCATCGGAGGGGTGTTGTCGCAAGAAATTGAAGGGCAAGAAAGAGTAATAGCTTATTACTCGAAGGTGTTGTCTAAACCAGAACGTAACTATTGTGTAACTCGTAAGGAATTGTTGGCTATAGTGGAATGTGTGAAACATTTTCATAAGTATCTCTATGGCCAAGAATTTCATATACGAACGGACCATGGAGCATTACGTTGGCTACTGCAGTTCAAGAACCCAGAAGGACAGGTAGCGCGTTGGATAGAGCGACTACAGAGCTATCATTACCAGATCGAACATCGGAAAGGGAGTGCACATGGGAATGCTGATGCATTGTCAAGATGACCATGTCAAGTGGAATGTAAGCACTGCGGGCGTATAGAAGCAAAGGAAGACGTTATCGACATCAGGCTTATGCAAATACTACCCGATAAGGAATGGACGGATGAAACGGTTAGGGACGAGCAGTTAGCAGATCCAGATTTGGCAATAATCATGCAACTTAAGGAGACAGGAAATCGTCCAACTTGGTGTGAAATTGCGGATAAGAGTCCCACGGTAAAGACTGGGCACAATGGGATAGCCTCCAAATCGAGAACGGATGCTTAAAACGAATATGGGAAAGCTCGGACGGTAATGTGAAGCAATTGGTAAAAGTGGTGCCTAAGTCTAGAATTGCCGAGATATTGAAGGAATATCACGGAGGGGCAAGTGGGGGTCATCTGGGAATTAATAAAACACTTGCCAAAATACGTCAACGTTTTTACTGGTCAGGATGTAGACAATCTGTAGTGGAGTGGTGCCTAAAATGTGATCAATGTGCGGCGGTAAAAGGTCCTGCACGGAAAAGCCGGGGAGCAATGCAGCAATATAACGTTGGAGCGCCATTTGAAAGGATCGCAATGGATGTGGCAGGACCATTCCGGACTACAGATGTTGGTAACAAATATGTGCTAGTAATAATGGACTATTTTAGCAAATGGCCAGAGGTGTATCCCATACCCAATCAGGAGGCAACCACGATAGCTGACGCCGTGGTTAATAATTGGATAAGTCGTTTTGGAGTACCAATGGAGATTCACACAGACCAAGGAAGAAATTTTGAGTCAGTTGTATTTCAGGAAGTCTGTCAGTTGCTCGGTATAAATAAAACAAGAACAACGCCTCTGCATCCACAGTCGGATGGTATGGTGGAAAGATTCAACGGGACGTTGGAGAAATATTTAGCAAAGGTCGTGGAAAATGATCAACGCAACTGGGATCGACATATTCCGATGTTCCTGATGGCGTATCGATCAGCAGTACATGACTCAACGGGAATGACACCAGCGAGAATCCTTTTTGGAAATAATCTGCGATTACCCGGAGATCTAAAGTTTGGAGCCGTTCCATCATCAGCTTTAGATAGACAGAATTATGTTGACCAAATGAGAGGAGAACTCGACGAGATACACCAGTTTGTACGAGAGAGGATACGAGTATCAAGTGATCGGATGAAGGCTCGATATGACATACGAGCAAATAATAAAGGTTTCGAAGAAGGAGAGTTAGTATGGCTTTACAACCCACAACGGAAGAAGGGTTTATCACCAAAGCTGCAACCTTCGTGGGAAGGGCCGTACACCATCATCACCAAAATAAATGACGTGGTCTACCGGATCAAGAAAGGGCAGCGAGGAAAGTTGAAGGTGGTGCATATAGAGCGATTAGCGATCTACAGGGGTAGTGAGTTGGATCCTGTTCGGGACGAATCAGGATTAGGTAGGGGGTAATGTTACGATCGTGGCGACATCTATGTTTGAATAGCGACACTATCGTTAATGTAAAATTGTTATAAAGTAGAACAGTATAGAGGTGTCTAGACTTATCTAGACTAATCGAATATTCTGGACATTTCTAGAATGGTTAGAATATTTGGTATAAATACGCGACAAACATTTGGGAGAAGTTCAGTTGTGTTTTAACCGTGAGAGTGCTAATAGTAATTAAAAGGAAAGTGTTTATAAAATAAAATAAAGTGTTATTAAAGTGTAATATAGTGTTGTTAAAGTGTAGAAAATAATTATTGTGAAGTTAAATAATTAAGTTAAATAAGTGAAATAATTAAATTAGTGTTTAATTGGAAATAAATAAATTTAGTGTGTTCTAGAATTTACATCGTTTGTTTTATTCACAATCCAGTGATCGAACCTTGAATTTGACAAGGCAAAAACGTAACAATATATATAAATATATATATAAATATGTATATATGTGTGTGTAAAATAATTATCAATTTTAAAATAAAATATTTAAATAGATATGAACATAAAATAATAATCACAGAAATACAACTTATAAATAAATTTCAATATTAGACTTATAGTAATTCTTAACATTTCTCTTAAACTTAATAAATGTTTCAGATTTTTTAACATATTCAGGTATTTGATTGTATATATATGGGCCTAGAAACGTAATCGATTTTCTTCCAAATTCTGTTTTAATGTGATGGTAATTTATTCTGTTACAATTTCTAGTTGCATAGTTATGATGAATACAATTAAATTTGATGTTAGATAAAACTGAAGATACATTTAATGTTTTATACATATAGAGGGTTAATTGGAATTTGTGTAATATGTTAATAGGGAACACTAAATTATTTTCTTTGCAATATAATTCTTTGGTAGAAAATAACACTGGTAATCTATATACAGCTTTTAAACTTTTATTTTGCATTACTTGGAGTTTTCTTAGCCTAGTTGCAGTGGCTGTTCCGTATATAAGAAGATCATAGGTAACTCGTGAATGAATAAATGAGAAATAAATCATTAGTAAAACCCGAGTAGGAACAAAAAATGATAATTTCCTGAGTAACCCAACAAGCGGAGCAACTTTATTACAAATGATATTAATATGATCCTGCCATAACATATTAACATCAAAAGTTACACCTAAATACTTAAATGAATTAACTCTTTCAATATTAATGTTATTCATTTTGAATGGAGATAACGTAATCATTGATTTATAAGGAGAGTGGAATATCATATATTTAGTTTTGGAAATATTTAGCGAAATTAGATTAGATTTAAGATACTCCAATAATATACCAAGGTCATATTCCATATTGGTCAATATGGTATCCGGATTTACAGTTTCATAAAACAAAGCCGTATCATCTGCAAATATTCTAATATGACCATTTAATGGTAAGTTAGATATATCATTAAAAAAAATTAAAAATAAAAGTGGCCCCAAAACACTGCCTTGTGGAACACCACATTTTATGTCCAAAGTTTCACTTATAATTCCATTGACCATGACATACTGTTTTCTATTTGATAAATAGCTTTCCATCAAATTAAAAGCAACTCCACGTATACCATAACAATATAATTTGCTAAGGAGCAACTCATGATCAATACTATCAAAAGCTTTCTGTAAATCTAAGAAAAGTGCTCCAACATACTTCTTGTTGTCAAAAGCTGTATAAATCATATTTGAAATTTCAACAAGGGCTAGCTCCGTACCTGCGCCTTTCCTAAAACCATACTGGTATGAGTAAAAAAAGTTATTACGATTAAGAAAATCTACCAAACGGGATGAGATTAACTTTTCAAAAATTTTATCGAATACAGATAAGGTAGAAATTGGTCTGTAATTGTTAATTGATGAACTGTCACCATTCTTGAAAATTGGAATAACTTTAGCAACCTTTAAGGAATCCGGATAAATACCACTTATTAAACATTCATTAAAAATATCAGATAAAATATTTGAGAAAAAATCAGCTCTACATTTCAACACAGCATTATTAATATTATCAGGACCTCCACCCTTACAGTCACCAAGTGAACTTATAACATTATAAACTTCAGCTGGTGTGACTGACGAAAAATACATGGAATCAGAGCTACTGTGAATGGTTCCAAACTTATGAATATCTCTGTCCGAATTGATTGATTGCCCTATCAGACTACCTACATTAACAAAATATTCATTGAAAATATTGACTATATCACCAATATTGCTTAAATGCCTGCCATTAAAGAAAATCGAATCAATTTGAACTGATTTGTGATTTTTATTAAGGAATAAATTAACATTTTTCCATAAATCTCTTTGATTTAAATCAACAAACATTTTGTTAAAGTACTGTTTCTTAGCGAAATATTTTTTTGAAATTAATAGTTTTGATAAGCGTTCTAATTCAGTTTTAAGGGCAATATTACTTGAATTCTGTTTATATTTTTTTAAGATATTATTTTTCTTACGAATTATTTGCCATATATCATAAGTGATCCAAGGACACATTGTATTTTTAATCTTAGCTTCAACACTTATTGATGTAGAAAACTTATCAATTAATTCATTATAGTATTTTACGAAAGTTACAATAGTGCTGTTTGGATCGCGGATATTAAATTGAGTTGAAAGTAGAAACTTATTAAACTTTTCATTTACCTTATCAAAATTAACAATTTTTTTTATCAGCTTTTTCTTAATATGTTTGGACGCATAGCAAAAATTGGAATAAATAAAATTGTGATCACTAATGTTCGAAAATATAGTAGAATTAAAAACTTTCTTGATATTTAAAAAACTACATGCGACATGATCTAAAATATTTCCACTAGCAGACCGAGTAACATTTGTGTTGGTAGTAATCAAACCATGACTCATTAACTGATTAATATAGTCAGTTACAACAATGTCATCTGTTTTGTTAACAGGAATATTCAAGTCGCCAAGTAATATATTGTCAGATAAACAACTTTCAGATAGCAAGGAATCCAGCCAATTAAAAAAACATTCAATATCAGAGCTCGGAGGCCGATAAATAGCACAAATGTTGGTCCCAAGAAATCGAGAAAGTTTTATTTGAATAAATTGAAAAGGGTGTAAACCGTCATCTTTAGTTAGTAAACTAAATTCAATATCATTTCTGATATAAAATGCAACACCACCACCAGATCTATCATCTCTACACGAAAATATACTACTGTAATTATTAATAGTATACCCCATTGTATTGTGGCTCTGAATAAAAGTTTCAGAAATAACTAAAATATGTACATCTGATTGTAGACTATCAATGAACTCTAACACATTATCAAATTTATTAATATCATTCATTCCACGAATATTAATTTGTAGAGTTTTCAATTGTTGCTGATTTGTTCCAAGATAACTGTTTGAATTAATTTTAAAATTATCCACATTATCGAAATAATCATTATGACAATATTTTTTTAACGTCATGCTAAACTTATTCATCATCTAAACAACTAAATAAATACAAAGACCAATTACCCTTGATAATCATATTTGAACGTACAAAATTAAGTAGATTGAAGAAATCAACTAACAAGAAATTAATGATATTCCATATTGAACAAGCAAAAGGAATTGAACATAAAATTACTAATGGTATAATAATTACCCGAAAACATAATGTTGTTATATACTTGAAATAAATAGACCATCTAAAATCGATGCAGACAACCCAAAAATATACAAAAACAAATGTTTACCTGCATCTTTACTGATGTTCGATCATTTAAAGAATTTTGGTATTAAACTAATGTGTGGAAAGATGATATATGATAATTTAATACTTGCACCTATTCATATATGGACAGAAATAGATGGTGTAAAATATGATCCGACAATTGCAATAACCAGAATATATCTTACAAAAGAAGAAAAGGCCAGTTTTGATGTAACCAAGTATAAATATTATCCAGATGACATCGTCTTTACGAATATGGAAGACCGTGCATTGATGGGCATATTCCACAAAGTAAAATATACACAAAATATTTCTGATTATTTTGAGGAATCCCCATCAATGCTAAAAATAATTAGAAAAAGAGTTAATGATAGAGTTAAAATAATCTTAACAAATAACAAAAATGTAAAATAAATAAAAATAAAGCCTAATAGATGTAATTGATCATGTGTTTCTTTTTGGAAGTTCTTGCAATTTCAATTGATATACGAAAAAATGAAACATGAACAGGTTCACGCGCGCCACGGATTTGCGATGTCCGATTTTAGAAAAGTTTTTATTCCAACTTTACAGTTCTTTAAACTTGTTCATGAACCATTTATAGAGTTAACCATTGCACCGGGGAAATTTATTTTCAAAGTCAGATATCTTTCTATATAAAGGCACAAACGTACAACGTAAACGTACTTTCTATATAAAGGCACAAACGTATAAAGAAAATGCGGTGAATATCGAATCCGCGCGAAGCGCGGATTCGATATTCAGTCTAAAGCGTAACCGCGCTTCGCGCGGTTACGCTTTAGCGCATTTTCTTTATAAGTCATAGACGTTTACGTCAATTTTTCTTATTATTCGATCGAGAGAAATAAACATTTTCTTTATCAATCATAAACGTTTATGTCATTTTTCGCATGATGCGAGTAAAAATAAGCATTTTCTTTTCAGACATGTACGTTTGTGCCTTTATATAGAAAGATATCTGACTTTGAAAATAAATTTCACCGGTGCAATGGTTAACTCTATAAATGGTTCATGAACAAGTTTAAAGAACTGTAAAGTTGGAATAAAAACTTTTCTAAAATCGGACATCGCAAATCCGTGGCGCGCGTGAACCTGTTCTTGTTTCATTTTTTCGTATATCAATTGAAATTGCAAGAACTTCCAAAAAGAAACACATGATCAATTACATCTATTAGGCTTTATTTTTATTTATTTTACATTTTTGTTATTTGTTAAGATTATTTTAACTCTATCATTAACTCTTTTTCTAATTATTTTTAGCATTGATGGGGATTCCTCAAAATAATCAGAAATATTTTGTGTATATTTTACTTTGTGGAATATGCCCATCAATGCACGGTCTTCCATATTCGTAAAGACGATGTCATCTGGATAATATTTATACTTGGTTACATCAAAACTGGCCTTTTCTTCTTTTGTAAGATATATTCTGGTTATTGCAATTGTCGGATCATATTTTACACCATCTATTTCTGTCCATATATGAATAGGTGCAAGTATTAAATTATCATATATCATCTTTCCACACATTAGTTTAATACCAAAATTCTTTAAATGATCGAACATCAGTAAAGATGCAGGTAAACATTTGTTTTTGTATATTTTTGGGTTGTCTGCATCGATTTTAGATGGTCTATTTATTTCAAGTATATAACAACATTATGTTTTCGGGTAATTATTATACCATTAGTAATTTTATGTTCAATTCCTTTTGCTTGTTCAATATGGAATATCATTAATTTCTTGTTAGTTGATTTCTTCAATCTACTTAATTTTGTACGTTCAAATATGATTATCAAGGGTAATTGGTCTTTGTATTTATTTAGTTGTTTAGATGATGAATAAGTTTAGCATGACGTTAAAAAAATATTGTCATAATGATTATTTCGATAATGTGGATAATTTTAAAATTAATTCAAACAGTTATCTTGGAACAAATCAGCAACAATTGAAAACTCTACAAATTAATATTCGTGGAATGAATGATATTAATAAATTTGATAATGTGTTAGAGTTCATTGATAGTCTACAATCAGATGTACATATTTTAGTTATTTCTGAAACTTTTATTCAGAGCCACAATACAATGGGGTATACTATTAATAATTACAGTAGTATATTTTCGTGTAGAGATGATAGATCTGGTGGTGGTGTTGCATTTTATATCAGAAATGATATTGAATTTAGTTTACTAACTAAAGATGACGGTTTACACCCTTTTCAATTTATTCAAATAAAACTTTCTCGATTTCTTGGGACCAACATTTGTGCTATTTATCGGCCTCCGAGCTCTGATATTGAATGTTTTTTTAATTGGCTGGATTCCTTGCTATCTGAAAGTTGTTTATCTGACAATATATTACTTGGCGACTTGAATATTCCTGTTAACAAAACAGATGACATTGTTGTAACTGACTATATTAATCAGTTAATGAGTCATGGTTTGATTACTACCAACACAAATGTTACTCGGTCTGCTAGTGGAAATATTTTAGATCATGTCGCATGTAGTTTTTTAAATATCAAGAAAGTTTTTAATTCTACTATATTTTCGAACATTAGTGATCACAATTTTATTTATTCCAATTTTTGCTATGCGTCCAAACATATTAAGAAAAAGCTGATAAAAAAAATTGTTAATTTTGATAAGGTAAATGAAAAGTTTAATAAGTTTCTACTTTCAACTCAATTTAATATCCGCGATCCAAACAGCACTATTGTAACTTTCGTAAAATACTATAATGAATTAATTGATAAGTTTTCTACATCAATAAGTGTTGAAGCTAAGATTAAAAATACAATGTGTCCTTGGATCACTTATGATATATGGCAAATAATTCGTAAGAAAAATAATATCTTAAAAAAATATAAACAGAATTCAAGTAATATTGCCCTTAAAACTGAATTAGAACGCTTATCAAAACTATTAATTTCAAAAAAATATTTCGCTAAGAAACAGTACTTTAACAAAATGTTTGTTGATTTAAATCAAAGAGATTTATGGAAAAATGTTAATTTATTCCTTAATAAAAATCACAAATCAGTTCAAATTGATTCGATTTTCTTTAATGGCAGGCATTTAAGCAATATTGGTGATATAGTCAATATTTTCAATGAATATTTTGTTAATGTAGGTAGTCTGATAGGGCAATCAATCAATTCGGACAGAGATATTCATAAGTTTGGAACCATTCACAGTAGCTCTGATTCCATGTATTTTTCGTCAGTCACACCAGCTGAAGTTTATAATGTTATAAGTTCACTTGGTGACTGTAAGGGTGGAGGTCCTGATAATATTAATAATGCTGTGTTGAAATGTAGAGCTGATTTTTTCTCAAATATTTTATCTGATATTTTTAATGAATGTTTAATAAGTGGTATTTATCCGGATTCCTTAAAGGTTGCTAAAGTTATTCCAATTTTCAAGAATGGTGACAGTTCATCAATTAACAATTACAGACCAATTTCTACCTTATCTGTATTCGATAAAATTTTTGAAAAGTTAATCTCATCCCGTTTGGTAGATTTTCTTAATCGTAATAACTTTTTTTACTCATACCAGTATGGTTTTAGGAAAGGCGCAGGTACGGAGCTAGCCCTTGTTGAAATTTCAAATATGATTTATACAGCTTTTGACAACAAGAAGTATGTTGGAGCACTTTTCTTAGATTTACAGAAAGCTTTTGATAGTATTGATCATGAGTTGCTCCTTAGCAAATTATATTGTTATGGTATACGTGGAGTTGCTTTTAATTTGATGGAAAGCTATTTATCAAATAGAAAACAGTATGTCATGGTCAATGGAATTATAAGTGAAACTTTGGACATAAAATGTGGTGTTCCACAAGGCAGTGTTTTGGGGCCACTTTTATTTTTAATTTTTTTTAATGATATATCTAACTTACCATTAAATGGTCATATTAGAATATTTGCAGATGATACGGCTTTGTTTTATGAAACTGTAAATCCGGATACCATATTGACCAATATGGAATATGACCTTGGTATATTATTGGAGTATCTTAAATCTAATCTAATTTCGCTAAATATTTCCAAAACTAAATATATGATATTCCACTCTCCTTATAAATCAATGATTACGTTATCTCCATTCAAAATGAATAACATTAATATTGAAAGAGTTAATTCATTTAAGTATTTAGGTGTAACTTTTGATGTTAATATGTTATGGCAGGATCATATTAATATCATTTGTAATAAAGTTGCTCCGCTTGTTGGGTTACTCAGGAAATTATCATTTTTTGTTCCTACTCGGGTTTTACTAATGATTTATTTCTCATTTATTCATTCACGAGTTACCTATGATCTTCTTATATACGGAACAGCCACTGCAACTAGGCTAAGAAAACTCCAAGTAATGCAAAATAAAAGTTTAAAAGCTGTATATAGATTACCAGTGTTATTTTCTACCAAAGAATTATATTGCAAAGAAAATAATTTAGTGTTCCCTATTAACATATTACACAAATTCCAATTAACCCTCTATATGTATAAAACATTAAATGTATCTTCAGTTTTATCTAACATCAAATTTAATTGTATTCATCATAACTATGCAACTAGAAATTGTAACAGAATAAATTACCATCACATTAAAACAGAATTTGGAAGAAAATCGATTACGTTTCTAGGCCCATATATATACAATCAAATACCTGAATATGTTAAAAAATCTGAAACATTTATTAAGTTTAAGAGAAATGTTAAGAATTACTATAAGTCTAATATTGAAATTTATTTATAAGTTGTATTTCTGTGATTATTATTTTATGTTCATATCTATTTAAATATTTTATTTTAAAATTGATAATTATTTTACACACACATATATACATATTTATATATATATTTATATATATATATACACAATACAACACAGATTATCCTTCAAGGGACAATCAATCCACTAGATAATCTGTTGTTGTTCATTGTAAATATTAATAAATGAATAAATGAATAAAAATAAATGTAAAAAAAAAAAAAAAAAAAAACATACTCCATACATTCTTTTCCGAATAAACTGTTTATCGATTGACATAATGAGGCTCTTGCTATCTATTATCTTGATTGGTATTTTATTTAAAATCAGAACGAATCACTCTTAACTTAAACTACTGATCTACTCAAACGGTTAATCGTAAGTGAGGTAATGCTCACATTGTGATATACTTTATAATGTTTGTTATTATAATAGCATTCTTGTACTGACACAAAATAAAACAGTAAATCAAAAGCATATTAACAATTTATAGTTACCGTTATTTTATTCCCTCGAATAATACTCTTCTAAACTATGTGAAGATCATTTCTATTAATCTCATATCTTAAATAAAAACTCCATCGTTTTTTTTTATTTTTTTTTTTAGTAATCAATTTTATTTGAATAGTTTTAATACACAATTAATAATTATATGTTTAATAAATTTATACATATTAAAATTACATTAAAATTCTTAAATCTATAACAAATTGTATGTCGAGAATGCTTTTAATAATTAATAATTTGCTGAAGGTGTTTAAATTAAAATTTTAAAAATTATTTACACTTGAATTAACCATCACATTCCATTATTTTATAATGACCCCAGGGTAGAGTATCATAGCTATCTTTAATCAAATACCTTTTGTCATCGTGTGGATTGAGTGCGGTTTTGAATTGGCTAACAGAGCTTACTGCGTGATTTCTTGACTGAATTAAATTTTGTGATACAATTTTTGATGAGCCCTTAATTAAACATTCTTTGAAGTCATTAAACGTTATTCGCGATTTCACAACTTGTCTTTTTACACCTTTAATTGTTTTTTTATCATTTGCGTCAACAATTTTTAAAGTATACATTTTTGATCTTAATCCAATAAATTCACTCATTATTTTTCCATTATTTTCATCCTTCATTAGACCTAACACTTTTTTATTTACTCGAGGTATACCAAAGATATTATCTTGAGGATAATCACTTGCATCGAAATATTTATAACAATCTTTTTTGATGTTCTCATATACATCTGGACAAGCTACTTCGTAAATTAAACTATCTGTATCAGTATAGCAAATTTTACAATTTTTATCAAACTCTGGCACCATATAGTCATAATGAAAATCATATAATGTAGTTTTAGCTAAATCTAATATGCACATTCCAACATATATTGGCTTGTTGAAATAAATTTCCAATTTATTTAGTTCAACCGCCACCAAATTTTCATTAAATATTGTTGAAGATTTAAATTGGGGCTTTGAAATATAGGCTTCAGCACCATACCTACCAAACCATTTTGTTAACAATTTTACAATACAATGTTTTCTAACATTTTCCATTGTTTTTCCAAAAACTGCATTGTTCATTAGTTTAAAAAGATTTTTCTCAAAATCATTTATAGCAGCGGTTCGCAAGCTTGTGTTTAAATCTATGTACGATTTCAGCCATGCAGATTGCTTAAACTCTAAAATTTTATTGATTTTTATTATTTTCAAACCGTTTCTAATTGCTTGTTTTAAATTTCTGTAATGTATGATATAGTTATGTTTATCATTCAATGTGGCCATTAATTTTATTTCTTTTGAGTTTGATGCACATTTATGCTCTGGACAAAATGGAAGATCTTGATGTTTATCATGTAAATGATGCGAATATTCCAAATCAACATCTAAAATATAGCCAAATTCTGAGTCGTCCGAGATAGTATTAACATCAAAATGTTGAAAATCTTTAACCCATTTAAATTCACCATATGGTAAAAATTGTGACATCGCCCAACCATATTGATTATTGACGTCATTGTATAATAGGAAAACTGAATCACTTTTGGAGTCATAGTCTTCCATATATTTATTGTTCGCTTTAGAATATCGCTTTGAGCATTGACTTAGTCCACCTCGTATTCCGCGTTCGACGAACATTATCATATCAATGTCCGTAAGTAATTCTAAATTAATATTCGTATGTTTCAGCATAGAATCCCAAGTATACCCTGGTAGTGTGTAATAATGAGCTGGATCAAGCTCATATGTTTGTAGACAGCTTGATCTAAATTGCTCGAAAACGTCTGCTAATAATAGAACATCCGTTTTTAGATATAAATCAGAATATTCCCCCAAATTTAGCAAATCAAAGCTTTTCCACACTTCATGAGCATGCAAGTATTGTTCAGTACTGATTTTTGTTTCATTTAATTCATTATAAAATTGTTTGTGTGGTGGTAATGAATTTTCTAAAAATTTACTGATTGAATCCATGTAATCATATGGATAAACTCCCTTCTTTTTTAATAGATTAAGTTGTTCTAATGGCAGTGAAGAAAACTCGGCCTCCAAGTTTGGAAAATAAGATAAGTAAGATGATAGCATATCGAGACTACTTCCCATAAATCTATAAGAATCAATGAATCGGAATTGAATTATGTTGTGGTTAATATGTTTTGTAAATGAGATGTATTTTTCTCTATTTATCGGAAGTAAGTCAACTCGACCAGGAATGTCTGAAGCTATATTTGCAATAATAAAATGGGCGTCATACCCACTTAAATTATGAAAAACAATTGGTACTGTGTGAGTATCTTTGTAGTTAATATTACATGCGTTGTGCGCCGCTCCTCGAAATTTGCCCGATAGATGACAATGTTCCCTAACTTTCTTCTCATTAAGCGAAAATGGTTTGCCACAAATGTGGCATGAAGAAGCATTGAAAAATTGCATATTTTCCTTCTCAGTCAGATTATTCATTTTTAAAAGATCTTTGAAAATAGTTTCTAAATATTCTGCAAAACTTTTAACTCGTTAGTAAACCATTGCACGCAATCCACACCACGATAAGATTTATAGTATGATTTTTTAGCATCATACGAGCATTTGACAAAATACCCTATACTGCAGGGAATATGATCTTGATACTTATTTGCATCGCTCGTCTTCTTTAAAATACACTCTAAATCAGCATATATAACAAATGGTGCTGGAATTTTGTTTATATAATTTCTAAAATGTAATTGTTTTTGCTCATTACCTGGTAATCGAATTTTACAAGTATTTTGTTTGCTGCAAGCTACTATGTGATGATCGAGTGAAGATTGTGAATAAAAGCAGTGAAGACATCTATCACAGAAATATTTTCGCCCATGCTTAGTTCCAAGTTGTGTAGATAACAGACGAGACAGATCTTTAATCCAAACGAAGTGGTATCTAACTTGATCCTGTATTCCATCGGTTTCAGTGTGGTCCTCGTTCGTCTCCCAATATTCATTTTGAATCATTAGAAGATTAATGTGCTTTTTCAACTTAGTTTTTGTTAAATATGTTGGTAAATATATGTTGATTGAAACATTATTCTGATGTTCGAATCGTGGAATTTGTCGTGTGGTCATTGGGGATTGAATTCCAATCAAGTTTAAATTCTTATAATGTTGCTGATATTTTATTGTACGTTGCGCATCCTTCTCAACCGGATACAAAGCAGAGAGAACTGCCCATGAAAAGCAAGCATCATCTTCATTCCTAACATTAATACATGCCCCTTTATCAGCAATTTCCTTAGGAAGGGGGATGTATGATGAACCCAATTGTGCTGTATATTTGTTAATATTAAATATTAAATTAATTATGTTTGATAATGCCCATCCGCTATCTTTTTCCTGGAATTCCTCAATATCAGTTAAGATAATTTTTTCGACATTCTCTTTAAACCAATCATCAATATTGGTGTCGAGATATATGATTGAATTTCTCGTATTCATGTATTTCCAATCATATGAATCAATGTCAGCCGTTTTCTTAACAAATTCACCACAAAATACCGCATTAACTTTAAGTGGAGATTCTTTCGCAAGCTCGATTTTGATCCGCCTTGAGAATATACCACGACAATCTTTTAAAAATTCGCTAGGATCAGTGTGGTGCAAATTAGTCAATGCTACAGTGCGCATACGATTTTTAAATGCCGTTTGCAGGCATTCCCACTTCACTCGATGTGATGGGCGAGCCTTAGTTTCACGCTGGCGCAACATTTTCATTTGTGTACGATAACTTGTTACCATACATATTGCATTTGCTATCTGGTTTTTCTGACCCAGAGTGTCGGCTTTTTTTAACAAATTATTAAGAATTTTTACATTCTTACCACCTTCCTTAATAGCTGACTCTAGAAGCTCCGGATTTGCTTTAGCACCTAATAGCGTTATTTTGATCTCTTCAATTATTCGTTGTACATTCACCATTTTAACACTTTTATAATTTTTTGTATGTTTATATATATATATATATAAATATGAAATATATATATTAATGCAATATTATTGTTGGTATTCTTTAGTGTTAAGTAAATTATAAATAAAATAACTTTATTCTAATTATAAACGCTTTTAGATTTAACTATTTTAAAATTTTATTTTTTAATTTAAAAATTAACTTGATCAATTTCAATAATCTTATTTATAAAATAACTAAACCGTATTTTGACAATTTAAGATTTTAAATAAATTTTAATATTTAGGCTTAACAAATGAACACGTCTCAATTAGGTGAGCTCTATTAGAGTACTAAGATTATTGCTCCAAGCGCATCTATTTATATGCAATTCCGTGAGAAAATATGAAAATGCAGCGCCTGCGCAGTATTACCAATGTAGTCTATTTATGTGATATAAATTTAAACCTTGAGCCATAGTAAAATTTAAGTGCGTAGTTTATTAAACTGCATATTGAATGTAACAAATATCCTTTGGATTGATTTTGTTCAGTCTGAAAACAATTTTCATATGTAAGAAGAATTCACACAAAAATTAATTAAATTTACTTCTGTAAATCAATAAAGCATTTGCACATACGCGTAAATCTGAATAATAATTGAGTTAATTTTCTTTAAATTTTAAGTTTAATCGTTGTCATTAATTAATAATGGTTAATATATTAAATTTCATATACTGCTATAATATGTTGATTATAATACTATGTAACCATCGTTAACACTCATCGTTAATTTAATCATTAAAATGATAACACTAGTTAAAATTAATTGCCTGTTGCTGTTGCGCATATGAATCACATAAGGTGCACGTCAAGATTGTAAAAATAAAATGATTTGAAATATCAATATCTAGAATTTCATATAATAACCGTAATTATCAATCGAAAATGACATACCTACCTATAGCATAATAATCTTACAATGTGTGCTTCATATTTAATATTGAAATGTATACTAGGTTGTGAATAAACACTTCAACTTATTTAGATCACACATAGACCCATCACTTTAAGCTTGAAAAGTGAAACGTAATAGAATAAACACTGCAAATAATTTATTATACTCGTGTATGTGAAGGTCATTCGGCTCAGTTTATATTATTAAAAATTTTTACTCCGAGTATTTTAATAAATGTTTTCTTTCATCACAATGAAATGCTAGTTGTTGTTTTTATTTTTAAATTAGAAATATAAAGTTATAAAATTCATTTTCTCATTTACAGTTAGTGGTGATGTTTAACCGTACATATTGCATTATATGCACATACATAAGTATAAACAAAATGTAACTTAAAAAAATCTAAAAACGTCATCGTTTTGTGTGCGTTTTCATATTTTTGTTTTAAACGTGAATGAACACGTCTGATTATCAATACTGTCAAAACCGTCATAAGATACAAGCCAAATTGAGTATTTCCTACGCAGATACTAGCTTAATTTCACCTCCTATTTCTTTTAGTGTTAGTGAAAATTATGAAAAAACAAGAGAATATATAATAGAAAAAAAAATGAGAAAATATGTATTGTTTTATTTTCAATATATATATGCAGGGTGTTTCCAATTAATACTGGTGTTATAATAACAATACATGTACAGATTAAATTCTAAGAAATTGTTTAAGTAACTTTTAAATTCGTTACCGTTAAGCCAGATTAAATCGAAAATTATTTTCACGATAAGTAAATTTAATTCTGAATAGAACAGTGAAAATTAAAATCAATTATGTCAAATCAAAGGTTATGAGGGGAAAACATTAGTGTAATGCTCTATTTTAATTATAAAGGCTTAACGGTAACGAATTTGATTGTTTCTTGAAATAAATTTTTTCTTTCAATTTATTTCTGTATTTGCTTGTTAATTATAATACCAGTAATTGGAAACACCCTGTCTAAATATTATAGAAACAAAATAAATAATATATTGCACCTGCACGTTAAAAAATTTAATTCCCAACCAAAGAAGATATACTAATAGAAGCTTTATTTGTATGAGAGAAATATACCAAGAAAAAAAAAAAATGTATTTTTTTAAGTTTTGTTGGAGTAACTTTACGAGATAGTATAATAATTTTTATATGCCTCTTTCTATCATTCTAGTTTTGTATAAGTAGAAATTTTTCTATACAAAAAAATATAAAGATCGACAGTAGGAAGGCGTTACCAAAAATTACACAAAATAAAAAGAACTAAACATTTATAATTTTTTGTTTTTGTTTTGTTTTTAACGAGCCAAATAGCCGATCGTTTGTCGAAAGAAATGTTCGTAACATTAAACAATTGGAAAAATATAAATGATGAACATGATTATGATCCAAATAAATAAAATATGCATAACATACCTTTTCGTTTCGAAAAGGAAATTAAAGATTATATTGAAATTCATTAAAAAAAATTATATACGTATATATAATATATAAACTTACATAGGAAATCAAAATTGGCCAAAAATTAATATTTGTAAAATAAAATTGTAAGGAAAATTTTTATTTGTTGCAGCAACAATAATCTTACCGCTCTAAACTTGTTTAGTAATCAGACGAAAAGTCCGTGTTGGACTGGATTGTACAATAGGACAAATTATAGGTGAAAGACGATTGAATTTCCTCTTTGCATATTATTATTAATTTTATTACATTAAAAATCTGTAAAATAAAATTGGTTAAGTATCGATAAATTCTACCTCGCACAGTATGATCAGCATAAAATACATATATATATATATATATATATATATATATATATATATATATATATATATATATATATATATATACATATATATATATATATATATATATATATATATATATATATATATATATATATATATATATATATATATATATATATATATATATATATATATATATATATATATATATATAATATATATATGTATTTTATGCTGATCATACTGTGCGAGGTAGAATTTATCGATACTTAACCAATTTTATTTTACAGATTTTTAATGTAATAAAATTAATAATAATATGCAAAGAGGAAATTCAATCGTCTTTCACCTATAATTTGTCCTATTGTACAATCCAGTCCAACACGGACTTTTCGTCTGATTACTAAACAAGTTTAGAGCGGTAAGATTATTGTTGCTGCAACAAATAAAATTTTTCCATCACCCTAAGTTTCGAGCAAATGAAATTAGCTCACCTGTATATTATCAAAACTATAGGTCATTCTCATTATGCTATAAAAAATTCATTGTTATTATTTTTATAATTATGTATTACAAATAGAGACAACAATCCAAATATTTAAAAATGATAATAATAAGAAAAAGGATGATAACAATAAGAAGAAGATACTGTCACACAAATAATTTTACCGATAATTTCATTCCAAAACCAATTCTGTTGCCACGCATATTTTACAACAATTTTTCATATTGAATTTTGCAATCGAAAAATGAAACAAAATGAAATAATATAGACGTTGTCTTTTTTAATAAAATTTAAATGTATCACCTTGACAAAAGTTGACTATTGATAATTATACAAAAATCCATGAACGACAACAATGCAAACTCTAAAAAAGCAAAAAATAAAATTATTTTTATCCCATTTCTATTGAATTTTAGCACTACCACCAACAAACTTGGATTATATTTATGTACATAACTACGAGTATGTATATGTATGATTTTTGTTTTTCATTCATAATTCTCTTCAATTCGCTTATTTACGATCATTTGTTTTCGTTTTTTCAATTTACTATCTATCGATTAGTAAAAAAATCCTTTTCATAACAATACAAGGTCATCGACCTGTATTTAATTTTGGCCAATTTTTTTTTTCCTTTATATAAGTTAACTATTATATATACAAATTTTTTTAACGAATTTCAATAAATGTTTGAATCTTAAATT